>CM077160.1:176503796-176738936 GCA_039583875.1 Platanthera guangdongensis
CAAAAATTGTTGTAATATCAGAAAATTTGGAGCCTATTCTAATTTTCGTAGTTATATTGGTATTTTTGGTGTGTGAATTGTCCGGATCGACTCGAAATTTTCATGAGAACCCTATCACATCATGTATGATTTTACCATAATCTGATTATTGTGGAGTTTTCAAATTTTACAATCATATAGGTGAGGTGCTTACATATGTTGCAATATCTATTACCTGTTCATCAGGCTTATATGACATAATCATCAATTTATAATTTTCACACTCAAATCCTTTAGAAGGGCATGCTCCATTTGGGGCACACTGTCGCATTCTCCCTGCACAATATTTTTTTTTTTTTCGCACTAGATGAAAACACAATCTATTTCTTATTTTGTTTTCATATATGTAACTGATATTGTTTTGTTAACCACCTATAGTGAAAAATGTCAAAAAATCATTACAAATGAAAAGTAGTTTACTGATCGGCTTGAATTTAAATTTTTGTTATTTTTCTTTCATTTCTTTGCTGATTGCAATAACATTTTTTTAATTAAAAAAATTATCAAAAATTGAAATCCTTACTTGGTGCCCTGGTCGGACGACGAAAAACCTGGGTCTGCCACTAACGGCCGCAACAGTACACCGACCACGATTGTGTCCCAACACGACGATACTTCCAACGCTCGTGGACCGCCAGAGAGAATTAGAAAAGTGAGCGGTTGTCGTAGTACTGTGCTCGGTGGTCTGCGAGTAGTGAGAGTGTCATCATCTCGTGCACTGTCGTGACCAGGATACCGTCGTTGCCCCTGGGGGACTCTGATTTGTGTTTTTTGTGTGTGTGTTGAAGCCATAAATCACTAAATTATCCATGGGAGAAAGAGAGAGACTAATCACCTAAGCTTAGGAGAAATATTAAGAGTATCCCGACTGCAACCATTCGTCCTGAGAACTCCATGACTAATTGTAATCAATGTTTAAAGCTAGAACCTGGAGACTATATTATTGAAGAAGCACAAATAGGATGTCCTCTCTTATCAATCTAACCTCATTTTATATAGTGGGATTGAAAGCATGAAAAGACTTGTTCTTATTTTGTTTACCTCATTTATTTATTTTTAATGCATGCTTCTTTCAAATTTGTCCTTAGCATTATTTTTCTTTTTAGAATTATCATTTCTTTTAATATTTGCCTTTAGAAAATGGCCAAATGCAGTTAATGTAAGACTTGACCAAGCTTTATTTAACATATCCAGACTCCTGAAAATTCCTCATTAATTTTAAATCTGTCCATATTTCCTAAATCTCTAATTTATCTTCTCCTAATCTTATATATATTTATTTGTTTTTTTTTTTTTTTTCCAAAATAGTTACATCATTACTTCTGTTCTATCTACCAGCAACTACTAATTCTTATTCTTTTCCCCTTGCAATGTGTGAGTCAGTGGGGATGCCTACAAGATGTCATCGAATAAATACAACAACTTCTGTTAAGCTAAAAATAAAATCATGAGCACTAATCTGAATTTCAACACAAGTACAAATCTCTATATCGAAGCATGCATGCATGCATGGTCTTCCAACTTGTATTTGGCCATGAAGGGCTAATTAAAATTCGAGTACATCCCTTGGTCAACCTTTAGTCGAAAATAATCCGGACTTTTTTAAAAAATACATTTAATGTAAAAGTAGATGAATTTTGGATGTTTGTATTAGTGCACGTATCCAAACTACTCCATTAAAAGTATAGATAATAGTGTAATCATGAGCCTGAATCATGGGAAATATTATCAAGTATTTAGAATCCTTTTTTCACCTTGTTTTCTCCAAGCTTTTATCTTGTTTCCTATGTATCCTTTCTTAACAATTTAACATGAGGGCTGGACCTAAATGAAACTATCCGCATTCATAAAACTTAGGTTGTGTTTGGAGCAGCTTATTGTAGCTTATTTGCTCCGGTGAGTTTGGACAAAAACGTCATTAACATAGAATGTATGTTTGGTATCACAAATGTTACAAAAAAGAAATTAATTTTAGACATAAGATTTTGTTATGACAATGACATTTTTGTCCAACCTTACCAGAGCAAATAAATTGTGATGAGCCGCGTCAAATACAACCTTAATCCAATACTGGCATAAAATCAATCATCAATGTCATTTTACGGACCGGAGTCAATCATCTTTGAATCTCTTCTTTTAACTCATCTTTGTAATTTTATATCACGGCAATGCATATTTTGTTACCAAACATACAACAATTAGCAAATTATTATTGGAGCACTATTTTTTTTTAATTTTAGATAACAGAGGGATTCTTTGTAATTTTATTAGTTTGACTTCTCCATGGTGGCCGAAATTTCCACAAGGGGGGTTTTTTTAGGTTTCTTTTCCAATTGCCTTAACTCTTCATGAAAGCCTCCTTTAAATAGGAGTTACAAATAAGCCTTAGCCCTCATGATGGAGATTTAATCTCATCCATCCGAATGGCTAATAGGAGTTACAAATAAGCCTTAGCCCTTCATGATGGAGATTTAATCTCATCCATCCGAATGGCTAATTGCACACCAAAACTAAAATAGTTCAAATTGAAAATACAACAACACATGCAATGAATATAAAATTATCACATAAGCATAGAATAATTTTATATTTCAATTATAAAATAGAGTGTGCGAAAAGGAAATAAATAAAACTAAGGCGTTGCCGTGGCGGTAGCACAGCGCGGGCGGAGGTTGTAGCGTAGCCGTCCGTTAGCGTCATCGTGCCGCCTCACGTCCTTGAGTCGTATGGCCTTAGCAACCGGATCATCAACAGCATCATCAGCATCGTCTTCAACTAGTGGAGGAGGGGCCGCGCCATCAGCTGAGTGGCATCCGGTTGATAACATAAGCAGCACAAGACATTCCCTCCGCCCAAAAGGACCTTGGGATATCTTTCGCATGAAGCCAGCATTTGCAGGTCTCCGTCAGATGACGGATTTTCCACTCCGCTACCCCATTTTGTTGTGGAGTGTGGGCACAAGTAAGCTCCCGTTGGATCCCGTGCTTCCTGCAGAAGTTAGAAAACTCGGAGGAGACAAACTCACCCCCGTTATCAGTTCTAAGCTTCTTAATCCGCAAGCTAAGCCGGCCTTCTACCAACTCCTTGAACTCCACGAACAAATGGAAGGCTTCCGACTTCTCCTTTAAGAAGTACACCCAAGTATACCTTGAGTAGTCATCAACCAAGACAAGCATGTATCTGCTTCCACCAAGGCTGGCAGTAACCGTCGGTCCCATCATGTTGCCATGAATACACTCCAATGGTTTCTTGCTCCTTGTTTGTGATTTATCAAATGGAAGGCGATGTGCCTTACCATATTGACAGCCCGCACAAACATGCCCATCACCAAAGGAGGACAATATCGGCAACCCCCTCACCAGACTTCTACTAGCCATCGCCTTCAGCTTGTCCATGCCAACATGCCCCAGCCTCTCATGCCAGATAGCAGCGCTATCATTAGCCCTCATTTTATCAACATAAGCACTGGTGGAAAAAACAAACAAGTTCTTCACCCTCCTCCCAACATGAGCAACATCAGTCTTAACCGCTGATACGATGCAAAGGAACCTCACGTCTGTTGGCCCAAACAGAACGTGATACCCAGCGTCCACCGCATTGGTCACCGAGAAGAGGTTCTTCTTCATGCCCGGCATGTGATACACACTCCTTAATGTAACAGATCTCTCCCCCAGACTTAAACTAAGCAAAACAGCATATAATAGAGAAATTAAAATCATAAAAAGCTAAGGGAAGAGGTTACCCAATGCTCAGCTTGTGAGCATACCAGAAGACGCGTGAAAATCAAAGCAGACCCGCCTTACGAAGAATCAGAACCCTGCCAATGCAATTTTCCAAGAATACCTGCAGGGGTGAGCTCCGCAAAAACAAAACAAAATATACAAAAAGGAAATGCTAAAACTAATAATAGACAAAAAAAATAAAATGCAGAAAATGAAAGATAAGTACTGAGGTTATTGTCATCCCAGCACGACTTATTCGACTACGAAAAGGTTCTAGCTAATGGGCCTATGAAAAGAAAAATGCACAGGTAACTGTTCCAATATCCGTTTCGGTAACGGGTACCGATACGGTGATAGAGCAGTTACCCCTCTACCTAAATAGTAATACCTGCCCAACACAGGTAGAGGAAATAGGAAGTAGGATGAGGAGGAGGCCTGGTCCTCACTCATCTCACCACAAAACAAATCCTTGCCTAGCAAGGTATCGTCTATCACGGGCCCGCAGGAGGCGATGGCAATGGCATGAGCACAAAGCTCATCGTCATCCCAACGTACCTGTGGAGACTCATCCTGCACAGACACAGACTCATCCTGCACAGGCTCAGATTTTGTTATGACAATGACATTTTTGTCCAACCTTACCGGAGCAAATAAATTGTGATGAGCCGCGTCAAATACAACCTTAATCCAATACTGGCATAAAATCAATCATCAATGTCATTTTACGGACCGGAGTCAATCATCTTTGAATCTCTTCTTTTAACTCATCTTTGTAATTTTATATCACGGCAATGCATATTTTGTTACCAAACATACAACAATTAACAAATTATTATTGGAGCACTATTTTTTTTTTTAATTTTAGATAACAGAGGGATTCTTTGGAATAGTTCCCTCTCTTGATGATTGTAGTCAAAATTTGAAGGCGTTAAAGGCCTCCTTTGGAATAGTTCCCTCTCTTGATGATTGTAGTCAAACTTATATCTAGTTTACCATTCCTTTTTAATTTTTGAAATCATCCCGACTCTCAATTTTATGATCTAGTGGGTTTGTATGAAACTGTTAAATTTGGGGTCATATCATGACTTAGAGATTTCCGTCATACAGGTTATCTCTGATTTAGCTATAATGGTAGTTGAATGATCAACATTTCTCGGGATGAAGTTAGAATTATGGGTAGTATGTTGGATCGACTTAATTTAGTGGTTGTGAATAAATGTGTAAGCTAGTTATATGATGAGTCATGCCGGCTCTAGCGAGGAGAGCACAACAATGATGAGCTTAGAGGACACACTCTTTCTTTGGGATAATGTCATTGTTGTGACTACTGGTGTGCGCCCTAGCTTTGGATTGTGTTTCTTAGGTATTATCCACCCACGAGATTCAAAATGATTCAAGTCTCAAATTCTCATACTTACATACAATTGTTGTTATGACAATTAGATGACTGGTTCAACAAGAGTACTGGCCACCTAATGTACATTAACGCATATGACTGTAGTGTGACACTTCCTAGAAAAGTGGAGATTACCAATCCATTTTAACTGTTTGTTCACTATCGTGAGGCTTGTTAGCTAACAACAAAAAAATTGGTTATATCTGTGTAGACATAACATGGTTGATTTGATGTAAATAATACAATGTGTGGAATAGACCATAAATGATGCGTGTACTTTAAAATATATGAAACTGTGGTTCTGTTACCTAAGTGCATAGTAAAGTTTCTCTTGCATTTAGATATATTTACATAGTGCGGTCATTTTTTGAGGAGTGTACATCACTATGGTCAGAAAATTAGTATAATGTTTATACAAATGCAAGAAATATATACAAACTACTTTACTAATTACGTTCTTGTTATGTATAGTTTGGTCATACTGCTATATATTATAATGTTCCGACACTTATTGCAAATTTGCTTTTGACCCCACTCCTTAGCATATAGGGGCTCATGGGAAGGGTAGGAGTCATTTAACCTATTTTTAGATTAACCCAATTTTCTCACCACCACCGGGAGAGGCAATTGTAGACCCAGTTGTTGCAACATGATAGTCCTTAGAAGCACTTGACAATGAGATTGTCAACGATGAAATTGTGAACTGTTGACTAAAATTCTCAGAGAATTCTCTAGAGGGGGGTGAATAAGGATTTAAAATTACACTTAAATAATCTATTGAATTCTGCTAACACGTGATTTACACATAGATAATTGTCCAAAGAATTAAAACAGTGAATAGAAATCACATCACATCAAACAATCACAAAAAATCACAATCACAGGAGACAAAAAATATAGTAGTGTCCCAAAATCTTGGTACCTCCACTCTTTTATCACTTTGGCAGGAATACACTATCGCAGTACCCGAGTCTTTTGATAGGAAGACTATCTGAATCAACAACTAGATCTTTTGATAAAAAGATGATGAACCAACACAAGTTCTTTTGATAAGGAGATCTTGAACCAACTGATTGAATCTTTTGATAAGGAGACTATTAGAACCAACAACTGAATCCTTTGAATAGGGATTCTCAAAAAACTTTACTCAATAGTACAGAAGTATGAGGAGAAAAGAAGAGAAAACGTAGAAGAGAATGTTTTCTGGATGAGTCCTCTTAGCAGGTATCTGGGGACTATTTGGTACTAAGTGTATTGGATCCCTTTGAATAGATAAAGCATTGCTACAAAAAAATTTACAGGGTTATAAGCTTTGGATCTAAGAATCTTCTCTGAGTATTCTTATTGAATTTGTGTTTGTAGCACTTGCAGAGAAGATTGGAGAAGATGAAGATGATCAAGAGTTCACGAGTCTGGATATCTTTCTCTTGGTTGTGTGTTTTCTTTTCTAAGTCTTGTACCTTTCTTCTGTCATCCACGTATATTATTTGTGAATGATTTTGAATTGCCCTCTTTATAGAATATTTTATTCAGAAGGAATGATGTTATCTTCTTCCAAATTTGCTTCAATAGATACTGACATATTATTCAAAATCTTTCCACAAGAATTCTTTTGAATTTGATGGATATTTTTTTCCTTAATCTCCTCTTCAAATAGCTAGAATTTTTGAAATAATTCCTTAAATTCTTCCCCGAAATAAGTCTAAGCAAATTCTCTGTAATTTTCATTTTGGATTGAACTCGATGCGACATCAACTTTATGTAGGAGTTGTTGAAATTGTTGAAGTGAAAGTGGCAGCCTGCGTGGTCTGTTCGGGCGGGCTGTGCGATTTGTTTTGGTGGTCTCGGAGGTCAGACAGCGCGGTCTGAGCGGACAGTGCTTGTGACTTGCTAGGCTGACCATTATTCCGCGGCTTGTTCCCCAGGTTGGTTTCAGGCGGATAGGATGGTTATCCGCTCAGTTGACAATTTGGGCAGCTGGCTTTGGAGTTCGTCGGTTTAGTGCAGACTGGGTTTGTATCCGCTGGTGCTGTGCTTGTGTTGGGTACATTGGAAACAATGTACATTGTTGATGTATGAACTGAAACATACATCAACAATGTACTTGTGTTGGAGTTCATCGGTTTAGTACATTGGTTTGTATCAACTCAATGATATACACAAGTTTGTATTTGATGTATGTTTCAGTTCATGCATGCAGGTTAGTCTATGTCATGTTGATTGGATAGGTGATCCAAGTGACATTGACAGATGGACTCATAGAAGCTGACTAGAAAGGCAGAAAATTGACTAAATCCACAGGCGTCGAGTGAAGCCAGTTCACTCAACACTATACATCTAATAATGCCGAGTGAAGTCAGGACAGTCAAAGCAAAAAATGACTAAGTACAAAAGTGTTGACACACTTCACAACTATGTCGACACCTTTATAAGAGAAGTGTCGATAGATCAAGTCAGCTGCGTCGAGACAAGTCAGTTATCTCGACACCTTGAAAATTCAAGACAGCTATGTTGAGACAAGTCAGTTATCTCGACGCCTTAAATATTAAAGTCAGTTGTGTCGACACAATTTAGTTATCTCGACACCTTGAAGATTAAGTCAGCAGTGTACAGACAAGTTAAATATCTCGTCACTTTAAAGCTTAGGATAGTAATGTCGAGATAATACAACTGTCTCGACACAATGAAGAACTGAAGTGAAGACTTAAAGATGTCGACACCCAGCAGACAGTAGTGTCGAGACAATTCAACTATCTCGACACAGTGAAGACTTAAAGTTATCGACACCAACAGACAGTTGTGTCTAGACTGCTAAGATGTCTCGACACTTTGCAGTTTACACTAAGTATTATTATGTCGAGACACTTGAGACATATCGACACTTATGATTATGAAGATGTAAAGAGTCAACACAGAAGTGTCAAGTTAAGTCAGAAATGTCACAACAGATATAGTAACGTGATATCTCATCAGAAATTATTTGAAGGAGAACTTGAAGTATGATGGCGTGATGATTACGTCATCAATCAGAAGCCAACAACCCATGAAGGCAATAAATAGAGAGGTCGTTTTCAAAGAATAAATCAATCAGAAGAATTACACAATCAATCATTTTTTTATCATTCTGAGGAGGGCGACAACCCCAAGAAGAAGGAGGACGAAGGCCTTCAAGAAAATCTTCTGATCCTTTCATCAAGTTGATCGGAGGATTAAGGTGAACCTGTTCTACAAGTTCTTTAAGAAAATCAAGTCGATCAACATCAAGAACTTGCCGATACAGAGAAGAATCATTTCAGCCAGCCTGCTCATCAAGAATCTATCCTGTGCTGCTGAATTGAAGAATCTAAATTCTCAGATAAGTCAAATTACAAAATTGCTGTTTTTTGAGATTATTTTATTTTTTACGTCTTAATTTTGTAAGATCTTTTTGAGATTTGAGTGAATAGGAGATAAATTCTCTAAGTTGTCAGCTTGATTTATAAAGGCTGAGGTAGGATTTTTGAAGGACCTGAGGTAGGTGATTTGTGTGGGATCACTGAGGTGTAAGCTTTTGTTATAAAGGCTGAGGTACGGTTCTTGAGGGACCTGAGGTGGGAGATTGGGTGGATCTCTGAGGTAGGACCTATTGGTCCGAGTTATAGGTTTCTTAACATAAACTATGCATGTAAGATCTGTTGATCTCAGTTGAAGAGGAGGAGATATAACCTTATTTAACACATTGCTAGTGAGAAAGGAGGGCGAAAGTGGATGTACCCTAGATATGAGAACCACTACAAAATTTCTGTGTACTCTATCGATTGCTTGTGCTATGTGCTTGTGAATATTTAATTTAAAGATTACGATGAACCTTTAGTATAAGTAACAAAGAAATTTAAAAAACACTTATTCACCACCGCTCTAGGTGATTAACTACTCATAGATTTATCTTTCAAGTGGTATCAGAGGGAGGTTATTCAAAGAAATACCTAACAGTCAGAAAAAGATCCTAAGGGTGGTTGATACATATCTGATTTCATGGCTTCAGAATCTCAGAGAGAACTCAGTTCTATGAAGCTTCCTATTTATACAAAGGATAATTTTGCTATTTGGAAGCAGAGGGTGAGATTGTTCATGGAGGCATCAGATCCAAGAATCTTTCACTGTACGAGAAGGACCATATATGCTTATGAAAGTATCTGTCTTAAATGCAAATGTGCAAACCCCTAAGAGTCTATCTGAGATGACAAAGGATGAGGTGGTTTTTGCCACAATGGATAAAAGAGCACAAAACATAATTGTCAATGCAATAGATAATTCAATCTTTCAGAACTTAGTCCATTGTAAAACATCCAAAGAGATGTGTAACACTCTCATAGCCTATCTGCAAGGCACAGAAGAAGTCAGAGATGACAGAAAGTCTCTACTCAACTAGTAGTATGAGGCATTCCAGCAAGGGAAGACTGATTCTATAGAACTTTGTTATGAAAAGTTCTTTAGAATAGTCAATGACTTAAAGAATTATGGCTGACAATTCTCAAACTATGAGCTTAATGACAAGTTTCTGAGATCCCTAAACAAAGAATGAGCCATAAAGATTTGTGCTGTAAGAGAAATGAGAAATCTGAGGAACATGTTACCACAAGATTTGTATGGGAAGCTGTTGTCACATGAGCTTCAGTTAAATTCTAGAAAAGTCGTAGCTGAATCTGCCAGAAGTTCAAATCAGACTAGATTTGTGGCTTTCAAAGCAGACACATCAAAAAAGTCTAGAAGATAAATTTCATCATCACCGAGAAGATATGAAGATACAGTTTGCACTGAAACTAGTTCTTAATCAGAATAATTGTCAGATGATGAATTAACACTGTTTACCAGGCAATTCAAGAAGATGATGAGAAAAAGGAAGCAATGAAACAAGAAGAAATCATCTGGACCAAGTTCCAGCAAAAGCAAAGACAAACACAGAAACAACTCTATGGTCAGGTATGATTCAAACCAGAATAAACAAATTAAGACTGACATTATTTGCTATTGGTGTAACAGGCCTGGACATGTCATTGACCGTCCAGTAAAGAGAAAGGAGAACAAAAAGTTCAAGGAAAAGAAGTTCTATAAAGATAAAAGTCATAAAAGTGTCTAATGGCAAAGAAGCCAAAGACCTTATCTGATAGTGATTCATATTCAACTGAATCAGATGAAGAACATGTTCACACTGGATTGTTTTCCTATAAAGAAGAATTCATCAGAGAGGTCATATACAAGGGCAATAACTCCACAACTTCATCACTCCATGGTGACTCTGAAGATGATATGGAGGTTAACTTGATGACATTGTCTGATAATCCAGAAATAGAAATTGCTGAATGTCAGGATACTCATGTAATTTTTGACAATTTTATTTGTTCTACAATTTCTATTCATGAGACTGTAGATGAGTTAAACTCATGAGACTCAAAGTTTGATTCACATAAGTCCAACTCTGAGACTGAATTGTAGCAGCTCACAGTTAAATTTGGGAAACTGCTGGAAGCTCTTATAAAGAGTAAGAATCTTGTCAAAGAACAAGCCATAGAGATTGCATCGCTAAGAGCTCTTAAGTATCATCATGGGATGGCTACTCAGAAAATTGGTCTTCAAAGTTCAAAGTTTGCTAAGCTAACTAAGATCATTGATGATCAAATCATGTTGCTAAAACAAAAGGATGCATCATTCAGGAGTTAGAACTCAAACTCGTGAATGAGAAAAGTCTTGTTCAGCAATTTTATAAACCTTAAACATGCTCTCCATTATAGATACCTTCTGAGAAACTCCTGGAAGTGGACTTGATTATGTTAAATCTAAGAGAAGGAGAGGCAAAAAGATGACCGGACAAAAGGGTCCAGTCATGCCACAACCTGTGTTTCAGGCTAAGGGAAAAAAATCCAAAAGTCCGGACCAGTAGGACCAAACTCATATATGAATAGGAAAGCTATTCCTAATGTTCTTGTTCCAAGGAGGATTGTTGTGACTGAGAGACAAAACAACCATTTTGCTCCCAGTCAAAATGCAATTGTCAAGTTTGTTGATTCTTGTCCTAAGAAATGTTAGCATAAAGTTCATATTATTCCTCCAAAGAAAAGATACAATAGATATGAATGATGATGTTGTGGAAAGATTGGATACTTTGCCCTGGACTCCTTGTTCAATCACACTGTGTCTCAATGGAGCCCCATCTAACAAGCACCTAGGACCTAAGACAATTTGAGTTCTTAAGGAAAAATAAATTTTTATTTTGCAAGTATGTCCATTGTCCAAGCACTAGAGATAGACCCATCTGGTACTTGGATAGTGGATGTTCCAGACACATAACTGGAACAAAGAGCAATTTGAGAGAGTATATTCCAGTAAAGGATGGATCAAATGTGATCTTTGGTGAAGCTGGCAAAGGAATTACCAGAGGTTATGGTAAGATTTCAAATGGCTTAGTCACTTTCATCAAAGTAGCTTATGTGGAAGGGTTACAACTCAACCTTATAAGCATAAGTCAACTTTGTGATCTTGGCTATGACATTTCATTCCACAAGGATGAATGTCACATAAAGATGTCAAGTGACCAAGAGGTCATTTTGACAGATACTAGATGTGAGAATGTGTAGTGTTTAAATTTTCTTTATCTAAAGTCAGACTCCTCCATATGACTAGTTTTTAATGAGAAAGCTTCATATTGTGTCAAATAACACAAGAGCCTAGCTCATTTGAACTATAAGACCATAGGCAAGCTATTCAGTAAAGAGCTAGTTAGAAATGGTACAAACATTAAATGTTCTAAGGAGAGCATTTACTCTGCATGCCAAAAAGGCAAGCAGACCAAAGGGAGGCAAACAAACAATTTGGGTTCCTAAGGAGAAATAATTTTTTTTTGTAGGTATGTCCAAGCACCGGAGATAGACCCATCTGGTACTTGGATAGTGAATGTTCCAGAAACATAACTGGAACAAAGAGCAATTTGAGGGAGTATATTCCAGTAAAGGATATACCAAATGTGATATTTGGTGGAGCTGATAAAGGGATTGCCAGAGGTTATGGTAAGATCTCAAATGGCTTAGCCACTTTTCCCAAAGTAGCTTATGTGGAAGGGTTACAACTCAACCTTATAAGCATAAGTCAACTTTGTAATCTTAGCTATGACATTTCATTCCACAAGGATGAGTGCCACATAAAAAAGTCAAATGACCAAGCGGTCATCTTGACATGCGCTATATGTGGGAATTTGTTGTGTTAAATTTTTTTTTTTCTAAATTTATACTCATCCATATGCCTAATTGCAAATGAGAAAGCTTCACACTGTGTCAAATAGAACAAGTGGCTAGCTCATTTGAACTATAAGACCATAGACAAGCTATTCAGTAAAGAGCTAGTTAGGAATGGTCCTAACATTAAATGCTCTAAAGATAGCATTTACTATGCATGCCAAAAAGGCAAGCAGACCAAAGCTTCATTCAAAAGCATTAAAACTAAAGACTCTATGAGGTGTTTATACCTCTTGCATATGGACTAGTTTGGTCCTATGTCAGTTCATAATATAGGAAGGAAAGTCTACACCTTTGTGATTGTTGATAACCATTCCAAATTTACTTGAGTTTTCTTTTTAAGTAAAAAGTCTAAAACTCATGATGTCTTCAAGACATTTGTCAAACAAATACATAATAAATTGAATAGTTCTGTGGTCAGAATCAGAAGTGATCATGGAACAGAGTTTCAATATGAATGCATAACAAAGTTTTGTAAAGAACTTGAGATTCAACAAAAATTTTCCTCTCCAAGAACACCGCAGTAAAATGAGATTGGTAAGAGAAAGAACAGAACTCTCATTGAAACTGGAAGAACCATGCTGAGTGATTCTTCTATCCCAGAATATTTCTGGGCTGAAGATAATAACACATGTTATGTTATTAATAGAGCTTCAATCAACAAAAGGCTGAATAAGACTCTTTATGAGATAATGGAGGGTAAAAAACTAGACTTGACCTACTGCAGAATCTTTGGATGTAGATGTTTTGTCCTTAATAATGAGAAAACATACTTAACTAAGTTTGCTGAGAAATCTTATGAATGCATATTTGTTGGTTATAGTAACCACAATAAGGCCTACAAGATCTACAACTTGAGGGATTAAGTTGTAGAGGACAAGCTTGTCAAGGCGACAAGGCGACCAAGGCGTTAAAGGGTGTACCAAGGCGAGGCGACGCCGTGGCGTCGCCAAGGCGTCGCCAAGGCGTCGCCGTGGCGTCGCCAAGGCGTCGCCGTGGCGTCGCCAAGGCGTCGCCGTGGCGTCGCCAAGGCGTCGCCGTGGCGTCGCCAAGGCGTCGCCGTGGCGTCGCCAAGGCGTCGCCGTGGCGTCGCCAAGGCGTCGCCTAGGCGATCAAAGCGTTTAACATGCTCAGTAAAGTGTAACTTCCTTTTAAACCACAACATGCAAAATAATTGGTCACTCTCACTCACATGGGGTAACTGAGCTAAAATCACTTTCAAATAGTCAATAATTCTCTACATTATCAACCAAATATAAGCATTCGACAGTAAATATTGAACACCCTAAATAAATTTCTAAATTTCATACAAAGCATCCACAACCACTACAATGTTAGCGGTCACAAAAATAAGCCAACTATGACATTACAAAATTATACTTAAACAATGTAAAAAATATATGCATTTGAAAAACATGAATGTGGGAAAAAACACACGTGATTATATCTTTGTTAGTGATGCTGTAAGTTGATTTAAATGAAGGTAAAGACAACAGTCATTAAGAAAAATTATCAAAGCTTGAAGACCAAGAAAAAAGTAAAGCTACAGTAGCAGGTAAGAAGTTTTCAATATCAAGTTTTCAAAATAATAAGTTAGGAACTTAGGCCAAATTCGTCTTCAATATCAAGTTTCAAAATCCAACTCTAGGATTAATATCAAGTCTTCAATATTAAGTTAGGGAAAATATATTTTGATTTGTTAAGAAATGTACAGTGTACAGGTGGGCAAGAAGAAAAAACATTGACAGTGAGACGTGAGAAAAATTGCTCTCAGGAAAAACAAAAGTAAAGGAAAACAAATGATTCAACTAAAAATATCAAAGATTAAAAAAAACCCGTTAATTTGTAGCTATATCGGTAACTCTAGGATTAATACTTAAGTAATTAAGAAAGTTTTGAAAGAATAGTGAATTAAATTGATCTATAGAGTGCAAAGAAAAAGCTAATGAAGATTGAGGAAGCCCCAATGCCCATAAAGGTGCGCGGCATCTAGAATATCACATTTTTGTCATTCATTGGGCTATCAGGCGAAAATTCTGTGAATAAGTGAAATGAACAGGGAATACAACACCTGAGAGATCGGCCAGGGTTAATCAATGAATCTGACATAATCCAACCGTACATAAGAAGTACAAATGAAATTCAGATTCCCCTTTGAAGGGCCAATATACAATCTAGTAGAACAGATCATTAAAATGTAGCGTTATCTACATTTTAGTGATCTGTGAAGAAGAAGAAGAAGAAAGAGCAGAAGAAGAAGAACGAACCTGCGGGAGACGGGATGCAGAGAGTCCTAGCGTCGGGAAGCAGAGACGGGAGTGAGAAATAAACCTGACGGGAAGCATCCCTAGCGAGAAATAAACCTGACGAGAAATAAACCATACGCGAAGCAGGAGCCGTAGGGAGAAATAAAGTTTTTGCGCCTAGGCATCCAGGCGTCGCCCTGGGCGCCTAGGCGCCTCTAAGAGGCGCCTAGGCGGACACCCAATACAAGTGCTGCTAGGCGTGCATCGCATAGCGCTCTTGTGGGCGCCCGGGCTGTCACAACCCGCATTGCCTCAACGAGTACGTCGTCCAACCGGCTACAACCTGCACCTGAGGCATTCAAGAAAGAACACCTCAGCAATCATCAAGGCTACACATTAAGTTTATAACATATGACGAAGGGGCTTACCGACCCCATAACAATTTTCATATAAAACGAGTGAAAAAAACTGGGTGGAAAATAAGTGTCAAACACTGCCAATCCAAAGTGTAAAACGCACCAAGTGCGGGAAATTCTCATCAAGTCCTGCTCAACCCGCAGGAGCACAAAGGCAACATATACGCCCATTCCATCATCTTGATAACAAGAAACAACTATACGAGTGAAACATAAGCAGCAGTTAAGTTCGATTCCGCAAGGGTCTTTTGGTAGCGGCCCTAAAGTGGAACGCACCAATAAAAGCCAGCCCAAATCGGGGCCAAAACGGTGCTCTACACCACAAAACAAAACCCGGTGGCCACCAAGGCTGAAACCACACCACCCCTTACCGAATCCTCACACAAACGCTCCTGCCATGGTTCACACTGTGACACGCCCGTGACACGGGCGCCTAGGAGTCGCCTAGGTGACGCCTTGATAACATTGGTAGAGGAGTCTGTTCATATTGTATTTGATGAAAGTTCTATGTATTACAATGATAAGCCAGATATATCAAGCACAACAAGAGAAGACTTGAAGCTAAAGGAGCTGTCAATAGAAGACTCAGTTCCAGCAAGCCAAAGTATACAAGATGGAGTCAACATTATTGAGAAAGAACTTGTACAGGAACAACTAGAAGAAGAGACTCAGCAACAGGATGAAGCTGTTCAAAGAGAAGAGGTCACATTACCAGTTGTTGTCAGACATCTAAGGGATCATCCAAGGGAATTGATCATTGGATATATAGCTCATGGTGTGACCACAAGAAGTATACAACACAACATTATCAAGAAGATGACCTAGATTCTGCTAAGACTGCAGAAGCTTTGGAATGGTATGGATTGGCTCCAACCATAAAGCCTGGAAGCACCCTGATTCGGAAGGGTATGAATACCCAGGGCAAATTCTTTTCTGAGATAATAAGGAAGGTGTTGTTATGCAAAACATGAGCACATGACAGGATTTCTTCGTATATGTTTGAGCTGATGCCTCGAATTATCTTCAAAGTCAAGACTAACTGGAGCAAAGTAGTCATTGACAAGATTGCAGAAAGCATCAAGAAGCCCAATATGAGCAGAATTATAAGCCTCTACTTCGTACAAGCCATTCCTGACAGTCTCAATCTCAAGATTGGATCTAAGATCAATCACATGAGAAGAATGAACATGAGAATACTAGCAAGGTAGGATAGAGTACTATCCAAGGAAACACCTATAGTCGAGAAGGAGAAGGGAAAAAAGAAGAAAGCAGTGGTTGTGGAAGAAGAATCTTCTAGTGAATCTGAAGATCAGGGAAGTTCCAGCTCAGAGAAACAAGATAATGCAGCACCTGTAAAATCTCTAAGGACCTCTCCTGGTACTGGTGATCAGATGCATGGGGAGACAATCCCAGCTCGGGATCTAAGTGAGGGGGATAACCTCAATATTATACTAGATATAGATTGGGATACTGTCAACACAACAGTAATGTAAGTAGTACAGGAGCTAGACACTGTTCTGGAACAAGTAGAAGTTCCTGAACAGGAAATGTCTGATAAAGAAAATGAGAATGCAGTCTCAACTAAGGAAGAACTCTTTCTGAATAAAGATATAGATAGTCAGGGGGAGATGACTGCTCTTCCAGAGGACCCTATTCCTGATGTTATAGCTCAGCAAGATGAGGTCATCCTGGAAAACACCAATATTGGTGAAGAAAGTGCAAGGGATGTGGGGGTGATAGCAGATCTGGCCCCAAATACTGAAGGAGCTAAAGAGCCTACATCAGTTGAAGTAGTTAGTTCTTCTGATTCTGAGGAGGAGGAAGCCTCTTAGATGAAGAAAAGAAAATTGACTGAACTCAAAAAGAGGAGTAGGAAGAAGACCATTCAGTCTGGAACAACATCTGCTCCTCCTGTGGATTTCAGCTCACTTATAATTCAAATGCAAATAATGTTAGATCAACAAAGAAATAAACTGAAAAAATATATAGATGAAAGCAATAAGTAGTTGCAGTTCTAGTTAGCACAGGAAATCAAATCCATTAAATTTTAGGTCAACTTGCTGAAGAAGGATATGACTGAGTTCTTTCAAAAAGGTGTAAATGTTGTAGTCTATCTTACTCAACAACAGAAGGACTCAAAGAAACTTTAGATGAAATAGCTGTTAAACAATGATATATCCTTGAAAACTAGACTAAAATGAATGAAAATATGATTGTAATGCATGCTGCTTCACCTGTCAAGCTAGCTCAGCAAACTACAGCTCTGGAGACAAAGATAGACTCTACCTCCAAAGATGTTGAATCTCAGCTATCTATACGTGCAGGCTCTTTGGTTAAGGAAGTCAAGTCTTCTGGAAAAGAACTAGATGATCATTTGCTCAAAGTGAAGAATCTTTTGTCCTCATGGATTAATCATCTAGATGGACAAATCAGATTTCATAAAAATGACTTAAGATATCCTATTGAGGGAGAAGTCATAAAGAAGGAGAGAGTAATGATAAAGTCAAGCTCTGAGCATGCTATTTGGACCTCCAATAGCATCAGAGAAACTCTAGGCTTTCCTCCCTTAAGGTATGATGAAGATCAAACTGCTTAGTCTGGTTGCCAACCAACTCAGTTTGTGGCCATTCAAGCTGCAGTACATTCCATGTACAGTCCTCCACCACAGATTTAGAATATAGTATGAGAGGAGGTGGAGATGACTGCTTCTACATTACTCAAAGAAAAAGAAGCTCAAATTTCTAAGAAGAGATTCAAGGAGCAGGCTAAAGCAAAGCCAGATTTTGAGCAGTGAAGTTCAACTTCGAGATCTATTATACTCACTGCATGGAAAGCAGTCAATAATAATACATCTGACTGGGGAAAATGGTATTCAGAACAAGAATGGGTCAAACATACAAAGCAGCATGAGATCATCTATAAATTCAGAAAAGATTTGAAGGAAGAGAAGATCCCAGCTAATTCTACTGAACTCAGCAAGTATTTACCTAAGCCCTATCATTATTTTAAAAGGCAAAGACTCAAGGAAGAAGAGATCTTGAAGGCCAAGGATGTCAAAGGAAAGAAGAAGGTTGTTGATGACAAGGTGCCCGAAGTTAAAGCTAAAGTTCAATTTGGAAAAGACATTGTCATCAAAGAGCCAGAACAATCTTAGATTATTTTTGTTTTTTAGAAAATATGCAATTTGGTTTTAAGAACATTGTAAAAACTGAAAAATGTAATCTTTGAACAATTTGAAATGAAAAAGTTTGGTTACACTTTGTTATATCTGTCTTATTATTGTTGTTTCCTTTATATTTTGTTCAGCACTTCTCATGTACATCATAATTATTATATTTTGGTATTGTGGTGTATATAATTAAATTGAGGTTATGACTTCTCCAAATAGCGGGAGATTGTTGAGTACATCAGAAACAATGTACTTGATTTGAGGAAGCCCTTTCAACTTAATGATATACACAAGTTTGTATTTGATGTATGTTTCAGTTCATGCATGCATGTTAGTCTATGTCATGTTGATTGGACATGTGATCCAAGTGACATTGATAGGTGGACTCATAAAAGCTGACTGGAAAGGAAGAAAATTGACTAAGTTCACAGGCGCCAAGTGAAGCCAGTTCACTCAACGTTATACAACTAATAGTGATGAGTGAAGTCAGGACAAACAAAGAAAAAAAATGACTAAGTACAAAAGTTTCGACACACTTCACAACTATGTCGACACCTTTGTAGGAGAAGTGTCGATAGATCAAGTCAGCTGTGTCGAGACAAGTCAGTTATCTCGACACCTTGAAGATTCAAGACAGCTGTGTCGAGACAAGTCAGTTATCTCG
Organism: Platanthera guangdongensis; assembly: GCA_039583875.1. Classification (NCBI taxonomy): domain Eukaryota; kingdom Viridiplantae; phylum Streptophyta; class Magnoliopsida; order Asparagales; family Orchidaceae; genus Platanthera; species Platanthera guangdongensis. The sequence continues at coordinate 176,522,717 of CM077160.1, forward strand.
ACACCTTGAAGATTCAAGACAGCTGTGTCGAGACAAGTCAGTTATCTCGACGTCTTGAAGATTAAAGCTAGCTGCGTGAAGACAATTCAGTTATCTCGATGCCTTGAAGATTAAGTAAGCAGTGTCGAGACAAGTTAAATATCTCGACACTTTAAAGCTCAGGACAGTAGTGTCGTGATAATACAACTGTCTCTACACAATGAAGAACTGAAGTGAAGACTTAAAGATGTCGACACCCAGCAGACATTAGTGTCGAGACAATTCAACTGTCTCGACACAGAGAAGACTCAAAGATGTCGACACCAGCAGATAGTTGTGTCGAGCCTGCTAAGGTGTCTCGACACTTATCAGTTTACACTAAGTATTATTGTGTCAAGACACTTAGGACATCTCGACACTTATGATTCTTAAGATGTACAAAGTCAACACAGAAGTGTCAACTCAAGTCAGAAATGTTTCAACAGATACAGTAACGTGATATCTCATCAAAAATTGTTTGAAGGAGAACTTGAAGTAACATGATAGATCAATCAGAAGAATCACACAATCAATCATTTTTCTCTCATTTTAAGGAGGGCGACAACCACAAGAAGAAGGAAGACGAAGGTCTTCAAGAAAATCTTTTGATCCTTTCATCAAGTTGATCAGAGGATTAAGGTGGATCTATTCTACAAGTTCTTCAAGGAAATCAAGCCGATCAACATCAAGAAGTTGCCGATCCAGAGAAGAATCATTTCAGCCAGCCTGCTCATCAAGAATCTATCATGTGTTGCTGAATTGAAGAATCTGAATTCTCAAATAAGTCAGATTACAGAATTGTTGTTTTCTGAGATTATTTTTTTACCTCTTAATTTTGTAAGATCTCTTTGAGATCTGAGTGGGTAAGAGATAAATTCTCTGAGTTGTAAGCCTGATTTATAAAAGACTGGGGTATGGTTCTTGAGGGACCTGAGGTTGGTGATTTTTGTGGGATCACTGAGGTGTAAGCCTGTGTTATAAAGGCTTGGGTAGGATTCTTGAGGGACATGAGATAGGAGATTGGATGGATATCTGAGGTAGGATCTGTTGGTCTGAGTTGTAGGTTTCATCACAGAAACTGAGCCTATAAGATCTATTGATCTGAGTTGAAGAGGAGGAGATATAACATTATCTAGCACATTGCTAGTGAGGAAGGAGAGGAAAAGTGGATGTACCCTAGATAAGGGAACCACTATAGAATTTCTGTGTACTCTATGGATTGCTTGTGCTATGTGTTTGTGAATATTTAATTTCAAGATTCTACTGAACCTCTAGTTCAAGTAATAAAGAAATTTAAAAGACACATATTCACCTCCTCTAGGTGATTAACTACCCATAGATTTATCTTTCAGCTTGCACCAGGGATGTGTGGTGGTGTGGACTTGGTTTGTTTTGGACCAAGTCTAGGTCGGCTTAGTTCGGGATGTCACGCGGCCTGCGCGGACTATCACAACCCGCATTTTCTCTGAATTTAAGTGTATATCAGAGTAAGAGAAAACACGTGTTGTGATGCTACGTCATGCAGGGTATAACTGTGGACGCTCAGGCAAGACTCCAACTCTATATTTTATATGAAATTCATAAGTATTTATGAAGAAAATCCGGTTAAGTTTAATTAATTAGTCGTATCTCTTGGCTCAATGGATCACTAGTTCACAAGTAAAGATATATCTATACGTTGCGGAAAAATAGTTTATTTACAAAGGTTAACACCCTACATGAGCATAAACATCCCAAAGGACAACTCATGAAATGCATACCTCTAAGTTTTTAAATATAACTTTAGAAATAGTTTGTACGCTAGTTAAAATATAGTGCCATTAGCTTTAAAAGATGACATGAATATGGTAATAAAAATGATACTTTTATACTTTTAAAATATCTAACACGCAACCTAACATAAAATCTCCCAAAGTACAAGTAGGAACAAATAAATCCTACAAAAGTGACTTAGCAGCTAGCAAGTACTTAACATTTAACAAAATCATGTGGGCGTCAATAATATGACACGAACCCACCAAAACAATGTATGTCTGAACTAAAGGAAAGTAAACAACAACCACCTCACAACCGGTGAGGGATAAACAGCTGCAGAACACCAGCCTAAATCCAAAACTTTTAGCCGCTCAATTGGCTATTTCTCCAATCCTGAGGCATTCACAAGTAAAGAATACCTCAGAAAAAAGTATACATGTGGTGGAGGAAGGTCAGTAGAAGCAATAGATAAGGAGGCAAAAGGGTTACCAAACCCAAATCCAAGATTAGCTGACAAAACCTCAAATAAATTAAGAAATTGAAAAAAATCGTGGTAAAGGATAAACTTACCAAGTCCAAGGGGTAAGGTACTTGCACCAAGTGCAATAAAGAACTAAACTTCATAAGATGCATATATAAGTAAGTATATAACAGTAAGAAATAGGTCTGCTCAATATTAGTGAGCAAACTCACCGGCATAATCCAGTACCTGTGGGGGGAGACACCTCCGCCGACACACCCACAATAAAACTTCGCAAGGGACCAAGGAAAGGAGGTCTTATATCTTAACACTCCCAAACTGGGGAAAAACCGGCACCTGTTGGGGGAGACACCTCCACCAGCACACCCACAGTCATAAACCCATCAGGGTCAAAAGATCTGCCACAATACCGACAATCATAGCCAAGAATTGTGGGGGGGGGGACACCTCTACCAGCACACCCACAGTCATAAACCAAACATTGGACTTCTCCTACAATAAATGCAGGAATAAATCCCCCCAAAAAAGAATTGGCCTAAGACCAAACTTGACGAAAACAACATGCACTAGACTAATTTTATTTAGCAAAAACTAGCCTACTGGTGATATACCATGAATCAACAAAAAATAAAACTAAGTCCGTAGAAAAGCGTCGAGTATACTCAGCGCCGCATCGAGTGCAATCCATGCTCTCGACGCCAACCAGAAAACAGGATGGCGTTGAGTGTATTCAGCTCACTCAACGCCGTGTTGAGTGTATAACACTCACTCAACGCTTTTATACTTAAACAGAATTTTACTGGATGATGTTGAGTGTGTTCAGATAACTCAATGTCGCGTTGAGTGTATAACACTCAACGCTTTTATACTTAAACTCAAAATAAATCGATGGCGTTGAGTGTATTCAACACACTCAACGCTTTTACACTTGGACTCCAGAATAAGCTGATGGCGTTGAGTGTAATCAATACACTCAATGCCGCGTTGAGTGTAGTCAGCACACTCCACGCTTTTACACTTAGCTTCAGATTTAAACGATGAAGTTGAGTGTATTCGGCACACTCAACGTCGCGTTGAGTGTATAGAGCACACTCAACGCCGCGTTGAGTGTATAGATCACACTCAATGATTTTGCTTTAGACTCAAAATTTAAAGGATGTCATTGAGTGTATTCAGCTCACTCAACGCCGCGTTGAGTGTATAGGGCACACTCAATGCTTTAATACTTAGCCTCTAAGAATTACCCGATGGCGTTGAGTGTGTGCAACACACTTAACACTTTTGCCTTAGACTAAAAAAACTGAACTACAATGCTAGGATTACACTCTACGCCTAACATGCCCGACGAAATTGCTTAAATCTAAGGCTCAGTTCGACGAATTATCCTACTGCCATCAAGGATTAATTTCTGACTTAGCTTAATCAACCATATAAGACACATTTAACTCAACCGAATGTCAAACCCGATGAGATTACCATAACCATATTAATTCTATAATCAACTAAGTTTTCTCAACTATCTTCTACAGGTCGACTATGTTAAACCTGGCCGGAAAAGCCTCTACTGCCCAACAGATCGTGATGGCCATACTCTACCCTAATCCTAATTTCTTTACAGGAAAGGATCCAACAAGAGGAAAAATAAAGAGCAAGCAAGGGGGAAAACCACCACTTGCACCAAAAATTTACAGAAAGAAAATTTGACGAGGAAATCCCTACTCTTATTCCAATTTCTGTACAGGAAGGAAAATCAAGACAATAAGAAACAAAGAACAAGCAGGGGGGATCACCACTTGCCTCAAACCTTGCCGAACTTTGGCAGCACCAACACTCCCTTTTTTTTACAGATCTGGCCGCAAAAACTCCTAAGCAGAAAAACCTGAAACTTTTTGAGAGGAAGGATGGTCAAAACCGCAATATAAACCTCTAAAAATCCACGAAACGAGAAAAACTTACCGTTGAAACGTAGATCTAGGTGAGAGCTATCCGAATCTACTCTACGACAATGATTTAGTGCACCGGAGCCCCTAAAATCGGCGTCCGAAGGCTCTTCAAAGACCTCCTCTTTCTCTCTCTCGCAAACAGGCCGACGGTTTCAAGAAAAAGACGATGAATATGGTTTCCGTCTTATCACAAGGCTATTTATACTTATAAATATAAGTATTATAATAATGATTTATCATTATTTAATCGCCCAAACGACTCAAAATTCACACTAATACAGATTTCAACGAAAATCGCACCGTAGCTAAATGTCGACGCTACGAATCTAATGACAAAGTCGGAATGACAATCTGACAAACCAAACTCGTGGAAAAATCTCTCGAAGTCAAAATATCTTCATTCTCAAAGAGGCTCCACCGTGTTCCAAAACGAACTTCGGCTCGCAAGGGAATATCAAAACACATGAGAAATTAGCCAAGCCAATACTCCTAAAACCAAAACCTCGGATACCAACGAGCAAAAACCACGCTCTGACAACGGTAACCACCAACTAAGGGTCAATGTAACGCCCTGGCATCAAATTTACGCCAATAAAAGAATTAAATTAAACATCAAAAAATCATGGGCGTTACAATCACACTCCCTAAAAAGAAGTTTCGTCTCGAAACTTTATGCACAACATATTCCACTATAAAAGGAATATAATCAAAGATTATAGAAGGGAAATACATACCGTAAGAAACTAGGAGAACAAATGAGGATAAGCCTCCCTCATAGCTGACTCCAACTCCCATGTGGCGCTTTCCACGTCTTGGTTTCACCACAAAACTTTAACCATTGGTATGGTTTTCATTCGCAACACTCGATCTTGAGTATCCAGAATGCGGACAAGCATCTCAACATAGGAAAGATTAGACTCCAACTGGGGCATAACATCAAGAATCTGCCGGTCGCTGAGCACATATTTCCGCAACTGGCTCACGTGAAACACGTCGTGCACACCGGGAAAATTCGTCGGCAAATCCAGCCTATAAGCTGATACACCAACACGGTCAACAACCTTAAAAGGTCTCACATAGCTCGAGTCCAACTTATGATTCTTTCCAAATCTCTTAACGCCAGACATTAGGGAAACATTCAGAAAAACCCGGTCCCCAACCGCAAACTCCAAATCAGTCCTTCGACGATTAGCGTTCTTCTCATAACGCTCCTGAGCTATACAAAGCTTTTCTCTGATATGCTTCACAAAAATATCCATTTCTTTTAACGCTTCAGGACCTAGCAATGGTCTCTCACCAACCTCGACCCAAAACAAGGGAGTTCTGCAACGTCTCCCATACAAAGACTCAAACGAGGCCATCTGCAAACTTTCTTGATAGTTATTATTATAAGCAAACTCCATCAATCTGAGTCGCTCATCCCACGCTCCTCCGTGATCCAAAATATAACATCTGATCATGTACTCCACGATCCGATTCACTCTCTCCGTTTGACCATTAGTCTGCGGATGATAATCGGTGGAGTACCTCAGATCGGTACCCAACCCTTCCTGTAAGCTTTTCCAAAAGCGAGATGTAATCCTGGAGTCTCGATCTGACACAATACTGACAGGAACTCCATGTAGCCTAATAACCTCATCAAGGTACAACTTTGCTATCTTTTTCATGGAGTAGTCAATCTTGAAAGGCACGAAGTGCGCACATTTCGTTAATCTATCAACAATAACCCAAACCGAATCATGCCCTTGGGGAGATCTCGGTAATCCAATAATGAAGTCCATGGAAATATTCTCTCATTTTTAGCTCGGAATATCCAAAGGCGTCAACTTGCCTCCCGACCTTCTATGATCGGCCTTGACTCGCTTGCAAGTAAAGCACTCAGATACGAACTTGGCTATATCACCCTTAATTCCAAACTACCAGACAATCTGCTTTAATTCTTGATACATCTTTATAGAACCTGAGTGTTAGGCAACACTAGAACTGTGCGCCTCACTGCACAACTTAAATCGAATGTCATAGACAACAGGGATACAAAATCTGTGGCGGTACTTCACAGTACCCGCATCATCAATGGAAAAGTATGGTAACTCCCCTTTATCCGTTCTAAGATAGAGGTGCAGCAAGTTCGGATCATCCTTCTAATGTAGTCTCGTAAGTGTGACCCAAGAAGGTTCTGCTACAACCAAACTGCTCGTCGAGTCACAACTTCCAACAAAAATATTCATCAAGAGAAATTCCTCAACCATGGAATCCACAGAAAGATTAAAGATTTTAGCTGTCTGTTGGGTATTGTATCCACAATAAACCTGATTTGAAGAAGGGTCCAGTCAAGCTAAGATGAATTGAGGGTGTATTTGATATTGCTTTTTAGTTCTGTACTTGCAGGTTCACAATGTCAAGTACACACCAATGTCAGTTTACAATGGATCAGTAAGCACAAGACTACACAATGTAATCCCTCATTGTGTAGGCCATCGTGTTGACTCACGTGTAATCTCTCTTTTGGGGTGTACTTCTATGCCAAATACAAGAGAAGGATCAAGGAAGGTCAAAGACAAGAAATCAGAAACGAAGAATTTTACCCAAGTATAATTCGGCGAATATGATGAGCCATACACGTCGAATTCGTCAAGTATCCCCTTGATACTCGCCGAATTCGTCATGTATGCTTCCCGATACTCGCCGAGTTCGACATATTTACTTTGGATAAATTCTCTAGGTTTCCAGAAATTGTCCAAGGCAAATTCGACGAGTATCACTGGTGATACTCGCCGGATTCGACGAGTACTCGCCGGATTCGACGAGTACTCGCCGGATTCGACGAGTACTCGCCGGATTCGACGAGTACTCGCCGAATTCGACGAGTATCCCATGTGATACTCGTCGAATAATTCGAAATAAACCGAATCTGCCTTCTGTTCGACGAATTAGCCTTCTGCTCGACGAACGACGTTCGACGTATTTGCTTATATCATCACATGATTCGACGAATATCATACCTGATACTCGACGAATCTCGCCGAATTTTCCTTGGTGTTTTTCCGATTTTTCTTCCTGGTTCAAAACCGACGGCCATGTACAGTACTTTTCTAGGTTTTATTTTTGGAAATCTTTAATACCTGTTTCATTTTGAATCCCTCTATAAATACTTAGAATAATTTCTAAATGGACAAGGATCCAAAAACCTAATTTCCAAAAATCAAAATCTTATATTTCCCGAAAGAGAATCCCGTCGGCCGACCTTCTATTTTTCGTGAATCTTATTCCGATCGGTCGCGACAACGAGCAATCTTCTTCGTTGACAACTTCGTTGACTGGATCGCTTCTTCATTCAAGATCTGATTTGCTCCAGTCCTTGTTTGTTGAAGATCGAGGTTCAAGATCCAAAGACTTCAAGTTTCTGAGTTCTCCAAGAATCAACTTCCAACCTTCAAAGAACGTCGGATCAAGATTGGAATCGTGTGTTGTTGTAACTTTAATATTGTAGGAGATTTTTCTCCGAGTTTTGTAGATCTGTTTGTGAATTGAGTGTGTAGATCCGGTTTATGGATCGAGTTGTATGAGAGTTTGTTCTCCAAGTGGTAGGAGTTTCGTCTCCGAGGTGTAGGAGTTGCCACTCCGAGGTGTAAGATTTAACGAAATCTGAGTTTGGTAAAGTAGCCGAATCTGCCCTTCGTGGGAGATAGGCGAGGCGGGATAGTGGACGTACCCAACTCGGGGAACTACTATAAAATCTCTGCGTTTGTGTGTTTGATATTTTTGATTATTTTTATTCCGCAAAAAAACGCAAACTTCACATATTCACCCCCTCTAGGTGATTTAGGTCAACGCTAGATACTTTCAAGTGGTATCAGAGAGAGGTTGGTCAAATAAGGTTAATACCTTGATCAAGATCCCTGATCTAGCGTTCAGAGATTCTGTACTTTCACCGTAGATCGAAGTAAAGATATATCAACTATGAAGCTACATGTGTGTACCAAGGAAAACTTTCCCCTGTGGAAAGAGCGAGTACGGTTCTTCATGAAAGCTGTTTATCCAAGAATCTTTCAAATAGTGGAAGAAGGACCGGACATCCTGACATAGCCATTGATGATAAATCCTGCAATCATGATTCCAAAGAAGATGATGGATCTTACGAAGGATGAGATTGCCTTAGCCTCCCTTGACAAGAAGGCGAAGAATATCATAGCAAGTGCAGTGGACGATTCCATGCTCCAGAACTTATTCCACTGTAAGTCTGCTAAATAGATGTGAGACTGTCTTGTTGTCCGGATGGAAGGTACTGAAGAGGTGAGAGACGATCGTAGATCGTTGCTGAACCAGGAGTACGAAGCCTTCAAGCAAGGTGCTGATGACTCCATTGTTGATAGCTTTGAAAAGTTCTTCAAGATTGTGAACGGTCTCAGAAACTACGACCGCGTCTTCACTTATTGTGAACTGAACGACAAGTTTCTTAGATCCCTCACAAAGGACTGGGACAGTAAGGTTGTCGCCATCAGAGAATTTGGAAAGTTGCCGGAGATCAACCCTCAGAATCTTTTTGGCAAACCGCTCTCCTACGAACTCCAAATGAACACCAGAAAGGAGGAGCAAGCCAATCGATCTTCTAGCAAAGAGAAGTCTACAACCCTAAAAGCAGAATGTTCAAGAAAGTCTAAAGCTGTGTCACCTGTAATGACACGAGCTCCAGACACCCAGAAGACTCTGAGCCTAGTATGTCGGGCTCCGAGCTATCGGATGGAGAATTCTCTCTCCTCTCCAAGCAATTCAAGAAGCTGCTGAGCAAGAGAAGACAAATGAAGAATAAGTCATCCTCTTCAGACTACTGAAGATCACGTCGTGACGGTGATCGAACGACCAAAAGCTAAAATAAAGAGGACAGGTGCAAATTCAAACCGAACAAACAGGTTTTCTTTGACGTTGTTTGCTACTGTTGTAACAAATCAGGTCACATGATCGCAGAGTGCCCTTACAAGAAGAAGGAGAGATCCAGGAAGGATGAGAAGAGATCCTTCAAAGGAAAGGAGAAAGAAGAAAAGAGCTTCGTCGCCAAAAAGTCGAATACTCTTAGCGACAGTGACTCCAATGAGTCGAACTCGGAAAATGAAGAAGCGTACTTTGGGCTTATGGCTCAATCTGACGAGCAAGCGGACGACTCCGAGTACCATGGAAAGGTAAACTCACACACCATTCTTTCTGAATCAGAAACTTCCTCGAATGGTCATGAAGACTACTCCTCTGATGAGAATAAATCAGAGTTGATGGCTCAGCACGAGCACTTGTTAAAGGATTTCGACAAATGCCGAAAGGTAGTCCGAAAGCAAGTTAAAGAGATTGCCCCACTCAAGGCAGTGGAAGCAAATCTGAAGGAAGAAATTGCACAACTACTTCCCCTCAGAGATGAAGTCCACTCCTTGAAAGAGGAACTCAAGGACTCGATCGGCTGAGACGTTAAAGCTGAAAGAACGGTATCTTGATGAGCTAGAAGAAAAGCTCGCGGTAGAGAGAACTCCTTGAGAGCTACTCAAAGCCGAAGACTGTTCTCTCTCTCTCTCATCGATGAGTTCTTTGCTCAAAAGAAGGGTGGTGGTCTTGACCACATAAGTGGTATGGGTAAGGCTGCCAAGAAGGCTAGCGCCAAAGATACGGGGAAGGCACCCATGGTTCAACCTTCGTTCAGGAAAGTAATCTTTTCGACGAACAAGTTTGACCTTTAGTCGTCCTATGGTCATCATACAAGGTCAACTTATGTTTGGCCCAAGACCAGATACCAGAGATGGACCTGTCCCCGTGACATTGGTGATAGCGTGTTCAAAGCACCTTATGAAGAGATTCAAATGAAGAGTTATGGTCCATATGTACATGACCATAACAACAAGAAGGTACCGAAAGCCAAATCTGTTGTGTCTAAGGAAAAGGAGATGCAGAAACCTTGTGTATACTGCGATAATGGGGCCTCTACCTCTAAGAATTCTACCCCTGTTAGACCTCACCTTCAAAGGGTAAAGCAGGAGTACAAAAGGCGGTACAACAGATTCGACTATTTGTGCTACGACAAAATTGGTCATTATAGCGCAGATTGTTGCTATAACCCCGCCAATCTTGTAACTCCTAGAGTTAGCTATACGAGACCGACCACTCGCAAGGCTAATGTCCCTATGTAGAGTAAGCTGTCCAGGAACCAAGGACCCAAATACGTTTGGGTTCCTAAAGTCAAGTGATTTATTTTTGCAGGTATGTCCAAAGTCCAATAGAACGTCGATCTGGTACTTGGACAACGGATGCTCTCGGCACATGACCGGGACAAGAAGCCTTTTGCCTGACTATACCCCAGTCAAAGATGGACCTAAAGTCATTTTTGGAGGTTCAGACGGGGGAACTACAAAAGGTTATGGTATGATTTCCAACGACGTTGTCTCTTTCACAAACGTTGCTTATGTTGAAGGATTACACCATAATCTCATAAGCATAAGTCAACTATGTGACAAATGCTACATCGTTGAGTTCTGCAAGCAAAAGTGTTTGATAAAATTGTCGGCAAATTTGGAGACGATCTTAACAGGCACTCAGAGCAAAAATATTTCTATTTAAGTTTCCTTTGTTTAGACACTTCTACCACAGTGTGTTTTATGGCAAAAAGTAGTGCGTCTCTCTGTGACCAATGACACAAGAGATTAGCATATATTAATTTTAAAACTACTATAATTAGTTATCATGTTTGTAATAATTATATTTGTTTGTGCGTAACAGTTTATATTCTTTATCTGTGCATTTATTATTATTTTTGTGAGTTAGTCTATATCATTGACTAGGGTTCTGACTTCTTCAAGGAGCTGAGTATAAAGGAGGAGTTAGTCGAATCTAACATACAACTCAATAAGTGAAGGGAGAAAGTGGATGTACCCAAGATAGAGGAATCACATGTAAGACCCCCCTCCCGGATCCCAAAACACGGCACGAAAGGGGGTCTTATGCCCGAAACAGCCGCCTTGCGGTAGCATTAGTGCACGAGCTAACCTGTACCACAAGACGCCTGTTCCGCCGACAACAACCAATATCAATATATACATGTCAACCCAACCAAAATATAAACAAGAAGTCAAATCCACACCAAGCATAATAGTCCAAAGTACATCAAATAAGGAAGCTAAAACATGCTTCTACAATATCAGAGTACAACTAATAATTGCTCAAAGGGGCTACATCAGAGTCGCTCAACACTCACATCAGTAACCGACAGTAGCGACGTCACCGTCACTTCAGGCCCAATCGTCCTGGCCTGGCTGTCCTGCTGCGTAGTCTGCGGCTGCTCTACCTGCGGGGTGACATCCTAAAAAGGAAGACGTAGCAACCGTTAGTCGAAAAGACTAAGTTAAGTGGCTTCACATCCGCTCCCCCGGCGACTCCTCGGCACCAGGCGGAGAAAGGAACAAGGGTACAATATATAACAAGGTAACATGTACAAGCAGGTGGTAATAGTATAATAAGATTAACAACAATTAATCTAGCAGTTCTACAAGAGATATATCAATCATCAAGTATAAGTAACTACAGCAGAAAAGTAACTTAACTTATAAGGATGTCCATACAAGCTTATAAGTTAAGGATCAGTTTACAAAAAGTAACTCATCGTATAAGAGTGCCCATACAAACTTATACGATGAGGATCTTGTTTGTGCAATGCTATGAAATGGAATGTATGTTATGCAATGACTCACCCATGTTCAAGCACATGCAATTGCTATGTCGACATAGACTATAGTTCCCACTATTCGAGCAGGTAGCTAATCTCTCAGGCATCAACCGCCGTGGCCAGGCGGTGACAGTAGAGCGGACATCTCTACTACTAAGCGGGCATCCACACTGCTTCACTTAGGCCTCCGTACCCCTCAACGCTAAGAACACAACAACGGAGCCCATGCGTACTATGGCCCAGCGAGGGTCTCGGGTAGATGTGCACCGAGAACACAGCCCCGAACTACCCTTGTGTGACCCGGAAGGGGCCTCAGAAGTAAGCACGAGGACCCAACCCAACCGTTCACTTGGCACGGAAGGAGCCCCGGGACGTGAACACCGAAGACCAAGCCCAACCACCCAAAGTCTACCTGTCAACTCCCGTCGGTGTAACGATCGGCGAGCCCGTAGACCTGCCACACTATTCTTAACCCAGGATTACGACACCGCATGTCGAATCACACCGCATTCAATTCCACATCACCGTGGCATGGAAGGAGCCTCGGAGAAAGCACGAGGACCAAGACCAACCATCCACTCGGCATGGAAGGAGCCCCGCGAAATGAACATCGAGGACCAAGCCCAACCGCCTGACTTTATCTCATCTCAACGCAATCCCAACTAGTGATGGTCAACTCCGCACTTGCACCCTTCCACAATGCTACCCGTAGGGAGACGACACTCTAAGCATTGGACTACTAAATTCAATCCGTTAAACAGTTATTCACATGGCCATAGATTATCCTCCTACATGTCATTCCAAATGATTTCAACACATTATAAACGTGATGCGCATTTATATTAGTCTACTAATTTTTATCAAATCAATTCGTTTAAGTATGCTTTGCTTCACAAATCAATTTCATGGGATCCAATTATTAAACTTAATCAATTATAGAACTAAGATGATTAACATAAAAGTGTTCCCCCAAACCTCAAGTTAATTGCAACATAGAATCCACCGAATCCAAATCCATGTTATACCAAACCCATAATTTAAGTGCAGAATAAATCTGGACAACAACTTCGACTGGAGATTCCCGAAGCTACAGGAATCCGGTGAATGCGTGTAACCCCTCGATGGAAAGGTCTTTCCATGAGCTACAACTTTCATATTCAGATCACCACCCAGATTGGACAGTATCCTATTTGAAATCAGCTTTGAAGTCCGCTGCGTACAGAACACAATTTCTGCATGCAGGATTTATCAGATGTCATTTTCATTCAGACTTTCCCGTGGCTACAGACGTCGTCTGAAGTCGTGCAACCACTCGATGGAAAGGTATTATCAAGAGCTTCAACTTTCGTGTTTAGTCGAAAACCCAGATCTGGCCATATCATATCTGAAAATGGCCAGGAAGATCGCTGCGCGCAGAACACAGATTCTGCGCGCATCTTAAAGCGGAATGAACGACATCGGTTCATCTTCCTCCTCAAGTCGATCTTCCAAAATCACCTCCAGAAATTTCTCCTCCCTTATTCACCCTCATGAGGCCATTTCTTTTCACGAAACCGTCCCCCATCTTCACATAGAAGGTTGGAGAGGTTGAAGACACCACTAGCCTTAGAGCACAAGCCCTAGAACAGACTCTTTCTAGAGAAATCACCATCTCGCTAGTATAGACTCTTTTGAGTCGACATCTCACCGAGATATCTACTAATTTAGCACAAAGGGAGCGGGGAGGAAACTCACCTCATTTCCGGCGTTTCCACTATTTTCGGCTATGGATCGTGTAACTCTTCTCGGCGGTATCTTCTCCTTTACGGCGGCGGCGGATGTTCTCCTCTAGGACTTGCTCCAGCAGTTTCTCCCTCTCTACAGAAGTTCTCTCAGAAAAATGGCTGGAATGAGGAGTGAAAACGGCCAGGGTTTTCACAACCCTTATATTTGAAAAGTGACACGGGTAGGGGCACGCCCGTGTCCTTACCCGTGTCCTGCTTGGGCGAAGCGTCAACGACAGTTTAAGTGTTGGTTCAATACTCGACACGGGTAGGGACACGCCCGTGTCCCGACCCGTGTCCACATGACACGGCCGTGTTCTCTGGCTGTGTCTTTCTCTGGACACGCCTCGACGAACTCAACTCGACACACACACACACACACGGGTAGGGACACGCCCGTGTCGCTACCCGTGTCCTTCTCAGGTACTCTTCGTCGATCTCAACTCGACGCACACGGGTAGGGACACACCCGTGTCTCTACCCGTGTCCTCCTCAGGACACACCTCGTCGATCTCTACTCGACACACACACGGGTAGGGACACACCCGTGTCCTTCTCGGGTACTCTTTGTCGATCTCAACTCGACGCACACAGGTAGGGACACGCCCGTGTCTATACCCGTGTCCTCCTCGGGACACACCTCGTCAAGATCTACTCGACACACACGGGTAGGGACACACCGTGTCCCTACCGTGCCATCATGCACACGAGTAGTGACACGCCCGTGTCACTACCCGTGTCCTTCTCTGGACATACTCGACTCGAGAATTGGCGTTCCCCACACGGGTAGGGACACGCCCGTGTCTCTACCCGTGTCCTATTCTGTACCGATTTCTCCTCCCATTTACAAGTGCAGCCCGCTGCCTGCACTACCCTTAACCCAAGTCAGCTCTCCTGACTCAAAAACACGCACGAGGGGCCTTGTGCGAATCGGGACGTTACAAATCTTATAAACAAAATAAAAGATTTTGTCCCCGAAATCAGGCTAAGGCTATCAGGAGAAAAGCATACAGAAAATAAAATATGCTTTTAAACGAAATTACCTTGAGAAAATAATTCTGGGTAGCGTTTTTGCATCAAGTCCATCGGCTCCCATGTATACTCCTCCTTCCCATGATTAGACCATAGCACCTTTACCAAAGGAACACTTTTGCGGCACAATATTCTTGTCTCGTTGTCTACGATCCGCACCGGCTCCAGTCGCACAGACCTATCAGTCGCCACTGCACCATCAGTAGTGGGGATATATTGATCGGGCCGCAACAACGCCTTTCGAAGCGACGACACATGGAACACGTCGTGGAGATTCTTTAGCTCTGGCGGTAACTCCAACCGATAGGCCAATGAGACAATCCTTTCCAGTATAGTGTAAGGCCCAACGTACCTTGGGCTGAGCTTTTTCACACCACGCACCCGTGACACTCCATGTATCGGCTGAATCTTCAGAAACACCTTATCACCCACTTGAAACTCCACCATCCGGTGCTTCGCATTATAATACTTCGCCTGCCGACTTTGAGCCTCCCACATACGATCCCGTATTAGTCTAACCACCACGTCAGTATCATCAATATACTCAATTCCCAAAGCCTTCAGGTGTTCATCTTGCACCCAAGACAAGGGGTTTCTGCACCTTTTTCTGTAAAGGGCTTCATGGGGCGCCCTGCCGATGCTAGCTTGATGACTGTTGTTGTAGGAGAATTCTACTAGTGGTAGGAGCCTTTCCCACGACTCCCCTCTATCCAACACACATAATCTCAATAAATCTTCTAGTGTTCTGATGGTCCTCTCAGACTGCTCGTCCGTCTGAGGATGAAATGCGGTGTTAAAGTTGAGCCGCGAACCCAAATACGCCTGTACCACCTTCCACTCCTTTGAGGTGAAACATCCATACCGGTCAGAAACGATTGTCTTAGGCACGCCATGATACCGTACGAACTGCTCCACAAAGAGGCGTACCAAGACATCCACGTGAGCCTCTTTCTTCATAGGGATGAACCGGGCTACTTTCGTCAGTCGATCAACGATCACCCACACTGAATCATTCCCTGAGCGTGAGCATGGTAACCCATGGACAAAGTCCATGGAGATATCCTCAAACTTTCACTCGGGGATGGGCAACGACTGTAAAAAACCACCAGGGCTCTTGCATTCCGCCTTCACCCGTTGACAAGCCTCGCAATGTGTAACAAAATATCTGACATCCTTTTTCATTCCCGGCCAACACATGATCTTCCGTAAGCCGGCATACATCTTGGCAATACCCGGGTGCATCGAATACTGAGAGCAATGTGTCTCTCTCAAGATATCCTCCCAGATTTTACCTCCCTTGGGAATGTAGAGCCGGCCGCGGAAATAAACGAGGCCGTCTTTTAGTGTATACTCATCAATAGTCCCATCTTCGATTGCCTTTATTGTCAGGGCCAAAGCAGCATCCCTTCCTTGCTCCGCCCGGATTCGATCCCGGATATCACAAACTATGCTCATGCTTGCCAAGTACTCAGTATACTCTGCATCCGAGCTAACTCCATACTCATTAACCGAGACTCTGGGCTTGAGTCCGGTACCTTTCTGATCAATGCATCGGCCGCCGAGTTCGCTTTTCCGGGATGATAGTTCAAGGTGAACTCATAATCGCACAGAAACTCTAACCATCGTCGTTGTCTCAAGTTTAATTCCTTCTGTGTATGAACGTACTTTAAGTTTTTATGGTCTGAAAAGATCTCGCAGTGGACGCCGTACAGATAATGCCTCCAAACCTTCAAGACGAATATCACTGCTCCCAACTCCAAATCATGAACCGGATAATTGATCTCATGCTTCTTCAATTGTCTTGAGGCGTATGCAATTACATGGCCGTGCTGCATCAATACCGCTCTCATCCCCTGATACGACGCGTCATTGCAAACTTGAAATCCCTCCTTTCCAAACGGGAGGGCTAGGATGGGGGCGGAGGCAAGTCTATCCTTCAGCTCTTGGAACACCGCTTCACACTGGGGTGTCCACTCAAATGACACACCTTTCTTTGTCAAGGAAGTAAGAGAGAGGACAATCTTGGAGAACCCTTTTACGAACTTGCGGTAGTACCCGGCAAGTCCAAGGAAGCTCTGCACATCAGTTGTTGACTTCAAGGGAGACCACTCCTTCACGGCACGCACCTTGGCCCGATCCACCGCTAGTCCTGCTCCACTGATCACATGCCCCAAGAAAGCAACCTCTTTAAGCCAGAATTCGCACTTGCAGAACTTGGCGAACAAGGCGTGCTCTTTTAATTTCTTCAATACCAAGGTCAAGTGCTCAATATGCTCCTCCTCGGTCTTTGAGTAGATCAGGATGTCGTCGATGAAAACAATGACAAAGATATCCAAATAAGGTTTAAACACCTTGTTCATCAGGCTCGTGAAGGCCGAAGGGGCATTTGTGAGCCCAAACAGCATTACAGTGAACTCGTACAATCCATATCTTAAACTAAAGACCGTTTTCTGGATGTCCTCCTCTCGTATCCTTAACTGATAATACCCCGAGAGCAAGTACAACTTAGAAAACCAATGCGCTCCTACCAGTTGATCGAACAGCTCGTCGATCTGGGGTAGCAGATAAGTGTTCCGCATTGTCAGTCGATTGAGCTCCCGATAGTCTATGCATAACCGCAAGGTTCCGTCCTTTTTCTTGACGAACAATACAGGGGCTCCCCAGGGTGACGAGCTGGGGCGAACGAACCCGGACTCCACCAGTTCTTGCAGTTGAACTCTAAACTCCACGAGTTCCTTCGGGGCCATTCAGTAAGGGGCCCTGGACACAGGCTTGACACCCAGTACTAGATTAATTTGAAAATCAACTTCTCTATGCGGGGGTAATCCTGGTAGTTTCTCAGGAAATACCTCTGGGAAGTCTCGCACTACCTGTACGTCTTTTATATCCAATGCTATCTCCTTTAACTCAAAACATAACATGAAGACTTCATCCCCCTTCATATGGGCTTTTACAGCCTGAACTGAAGATAACAACATACGTGGTGCGAAGTTAATACCTTAGAAGATGACGTCGGTGTCTCCATGTCTCAAATAGATTCGCTTCTCTGCACAGTCAATTCTTGCGAAGTGCCAGTCCAACCATGACATGCCCAGAATGATGTCAAATTCCAGCATTCTCAAGATCATGGCAGGTGTATCAAAGGCCTTTCCCCCAATGAATATCTCTAGCTCGCACTTGGCGGTTGCGATCATCTCAGAGCCATCCGGGAGGCGTACTCGTCGGGCTATACCAGTAAAGTATTGTACACCCTCCATGTCTTTAATAAAGTCCTCAGACACAAATGAGTGAGAGACACCAGTATCAAACAACGCATAGGCCGTCTTTCCGCCAATTACCACGGTGCCTAAGTACCAAAACCCAAAACTTAACGCTAGGTATCTAGTATGTCTTAAGCAAGTTAAGTTAAACAATGAAAATGAGAAAGCTAGCTGCAACATACCTGCAATCACATCCTGGGGATTCCGTTCTTGCACCATGTCCTATGCGTACACTTGATCCCGGGCAGGATCGGGGTTTCCTCCTCGTGGTCCTCGTCCTCGACCACGCATGTGTTCCCGCCCTCGAGGGGTTGCCGGAGGGAGAGCAGGAGGAACATTCCTAAACAACTGCGGGCAAAAACGTCGAATGTGGCCCGGCTGGTTGCATTCGAAGCACACCCGCCCATAACGCCCCTCAGGTTGCTGAAATTGCTGAGGCTGAGGCGGTGGAGGCAACGCGGGCAGCTGCGGAATCGGATGCTCCACTCTAAAATCTCGGTGGAAACGTCCTCCACCTCTTTGATGTCCTCTTCCTCCTCTAAAGTCCTGCCTTCTTCTGTTGCTTGGGCCACCTTCTATCACGCCCTCCGCATGCCTCTTACCACTTCCCAAGTGGTCCGCCTCCAATCTCTTAGCCATGTCGATAATCTCCGTCAATCTAGCGTCCGCTATAAATAAAAGGGTCTGCCTTAGGGGATCTCGCAGCCCTTTGTAGAAGCGCTTGGCATATCCTCTATCATCAAAATCATATGAGTCCGCGAACCTTGCAAGATGCTGGAACTCTCGCCGGTACTCCGTAACCGATTTTGATCTTTGCTTCAATAGTAGGAACCTCTCCTCGAGTTCATCCCGAGCAGATGAGGAATAAAGTGCTCCAAAAAGACTCCGGTGAACTCGCTCCAGCTTATCTCTGTATAAACCCGACCTTGGAAGGTGGAGCCTATGAGGGACTTCCACCACCTCTTAGCATGTAGTTCCAAGACGGACACCGCCAACGTCACGACCATGTTGGCTGGGTAACGGATCCCCGCCAACAACTCATGCACAGTGTCAAGCCATTCCTCTATGCGTACGGCCGACTCCGTCCCGAGGTAGGCGGGAGGGGAGAGGGCCCGAAAGGTGCTCAACCAGTTAGAGCCCGGAGCCTGTTGTTGCACCAGAGGCTGCTGCACCCTAAAGGCATCCAGGATGGCGGTGAGCGTCTGCCCCAACTCGGATTGTTGGAACTGAGTGGGTATGGAAGGGGCAGGAGTGCCCCCCATCGGTTCAACGTGCACTAGAATCTACACGTAAAACACAAATGTATGATCAAGTTGGCTAATCTTAAGGTCAAAGTTGGACAAACTTAATGTGAATTACATATGACCACACCACTGCTTCCGCTAAGCCAGTTTGTCCGCAAACTGACTAATCGAACGGGGGTAGTACCATTGTTGAATGATTTCTTTAGTTGAGGATCGTGGCAAACTGATACCATTTGTAAGACCCCCCTCTCGGATCCCAAAACAAGACACGAAAGGGGGTCTTATACCCGAAACAACGGCCTTGCGATAGCATTAGCGCACGGGCTAACCTGTACCACAAGACGCATGTTCCGCCGGCTACAACCAATATCAATATATACATGTCAACCCAACCAAAATATAAACAAGAAGCCAAATCCACACCAAGCATAATAGTCCGAAGTACATCAAATAAAGAAGCTAAAACATACTTCTACAATATCAGAGTACAACTAATAATTGCCCAAAGGGGCTACATCAGAGTCGCTCAACACTCACATCAGTAACCGACAGTAGCGACGACACCGTCACTTCAGGCCTTGTCGTCCTGGCCTGGCTGTCCTGCTGCACAATCTGCGGCTGCTCTACCTGCAGGGTGACCTCCTAAAAAGGAAGACGTAGCAACCATTAGTCGAAAAGACTAAGTGGCTTTACATCCGCTCCCCCGGTGACTCCTCGGCACCGGGCGGAGAATGGAACAATGGTACAGTATATAACAAGGTAACATGTACAAGCAGGTGGTAATAGTATCATAAGATTAACAACAATTAATCTAGCAGTTCTACAAGAGATATATCAATCATTAAGTACAAGTAACTACAATATGAAAGTAACTTAACTTATAAGGATGCTCATACAAGCTTATAAGTTAAGGATCGGTTTACATAAAGTAATTCATCGTATAGGAGTGCCAATACAAACTTATACGATGAGGATCTTGTTTGTGCAATGCTATGAAATGGAATGTATGCTATGCAATGACTCGCTCATGTTCAAGCACATGCAATTGCTATGTCGACACAGACTATAGTTCTCACTATTCGAGCAGGTAGCTAACCTCTCAGACATCAACCGTCGTGGTCAGGCGGTGACAGTAGAGCGGGCATCTCTACTACTAAGAGGGCATCCACACTGCTTCATTTAGGCCTCCGTACGCCTCAATGCTAAGAACACAACAATGGAGCCCATGCGTACTATGGCCCAGCGTGGGTATCGGGTAGATGTGCACCGAGAACACAGCCCCAAACTGGCCTTGTGTGACCCAGAAGGGGCCTCGGAAGTAAGCACGAGGACCCAGCCCAACCGTTCACTTGGCACGGAAGGAGCCCCGGGACGTGAACACCGAGGACCAAGCCCAACCGCCCAAAGTCTAACTGTCAACTCCCGTCGGTGTGACGATCGGCGAGCCCATAGACCTGACACACTATCCTTAACCCAGGATTACGACACCGCATGTCGACTCACACCGTATGAAATTCCACATCACCGTGGCATGGAAGGAGCCTCGGAGAAAGCACGAGGACCAAACCCAACCATCCACTCGGCACGAAAGGAGCCACGGGAAATGAACACCGAGGACCAAGCCCAACCGTTCGACTTTGTCTCATCCCAACGCAATCCCGACTAGTGACGGACAACTCCGCACTTGCACCCTTCCACAATGCTACCCGTAGGGAGACTACACTCTAAGCATTGGACTACTAAATTCAATCCGTTAAACAGTTATTCACATGGCCATAGATTATCCTTCTACATGTCATTCCAAATGATTTCAACACATTATAAACATGATGCGCACGGGTAGGGACACGCCCGTGTCCTTACCTGTGTCCTGCTCGGGCGAAGCGTCAACGACAGTTTAAGTGTCGGTTCAATACTCGAAATGGGTAGGGACACGCCCGTGTCCCGACCCGTGTCCACATGACACGGTCGTGTTCTCTTGCCGTGTCCTTCTCTGGACACGCCTCGACGAACTCAACTCGACACACACACGGGTAGGGACACGCCCGTGTCTCTACCCGTGTCCTTCTCGGGTACTCTTCGTCGATCTCAACTCGACGCACACGGGTGGGGACACGGCCGTGTCTCTACCCGTGTCCTCCTCGGGACACAACTCGTCGGGCTCTATTCGACACACACACGGGTAGGGACACACCTGTGTCCTTCTCGGGTACTCTTCGTCGATCTCAACTCGACGCACACGGGTAGGGACACACCCGTGTCTCTACCCGTGTCCTCCTCGGGACACACCTCGTCGAGCTCTACTCGACACACACGGGTAGGGACACACCGTGTCCTTACCGTGCCATCATGCACACGGGTAGTGACACACCCGTGTCCTTCTCTGGACATACTCGAGTCCTCGACTCGAGAACTGGCGTCCCCCACACGGGTAGGGACACACCCGTGTCTCTACCCGTGTCCTATTCTGTACTGATTTCTCCTCCCATTTACAAGTGCATCCCAACTGCCTGCACTCCCCTGAACCCAAGTCAGCTCTCCTGACTCAAAAACGCGCACGAGTGGCCTAGTGCAAATCGGGACGTTACACCACAATAATTCTTATGTGTTTTTTTGTGATCTTGAAAGCAAACATCTAACATAAACACACATCAAGATCTAACTTGAAAAGATCCTAAATATTTAAAACAAACATATTCACCCCTCATCCATCTAAGTGTTTAACTACCCTTAGAAAATACTTTCATTTAGCTCTTGAGCGGTCGAGCGCGCAAACAGTCACTGAGTGAAGAGACAATAGCCAAGAAGATTTTTTACGTGGAAACCCCCGAAAAGGATTGAAAACCCACGCAGTTGGGGTAGTGCCGACCGAACTAACTATTTACTATTTTGTTCAAAGTTCTTTGAGAACACGAGGATGACAAGTCATACCTCATTACAACTTGAGGGGAGAGAGATAAATGCGTGTTTGGAGGGCGACAGACCAGCACTCGTGAGGCTAAGTGTTTATCTTTGTTCACGGTGGAGAGCAAGCATTATGGAGACTCGGTGGTCTTCTCCTTATGCTCGGAGGCTAGAACGGACATTGCTTATGGTAGATTGGAGGGCGCCAAGTGGTAAGAGCGTTGCGTGTAGAAGGCTCACAGAAGGAAGCTTGATGGTAGGTGGAGGTCTTCGGGCAATCTTCGATGTGCTTGAGGATCTTCAAAGGCATCTTTGAAGGTGAAGGAGATTCTTGGTGGAACTCTTAGGCGTGCAAGAGAAGAAGCAAAGGAAGAGAAAGGTGAGAATGAAAGAGAGTGCGGTCCTATTTTTAGGCCCAAGGGGTGGTTATGGCGGTTACACATTTATCCGCAGACAATAATCACCCTATTTACTATTTGCTGACCAATTTAAATATTATTTAAGTTGTGTATATTTTAATAATTTTACTAAGCTCAAACCGTTATAATTTTGGTTATTTGTACCCACCCATAATGGGTGGTAACGCTGATGGTTACGCGGGTGGTTTCTCGTACATTGGACGATTGAGATCGGGCAGGGATGATCGACGATTGGGAATTGGCCGGCGGCGGAGAAGGGATCGATCGGAGGCAAGGCACCGCTGTCGGTGACCAGCCAACCGAGGCCACCGCAAGCAGTCGACCGTGAGGCAAGCCGCGGGCTCCCGCAGCCGCGCGTGTGCGGCCGCGACCTTCCGCGACTGCGTGGGTGCTGCCACAATAAAGGGAGGCGGCCGGTCGCGACTAAAGGAGGTGGTCGGCCATGAGGCCGTCCTCGGTCGCACGAGTGTGGTCGTGCCCAAGGACAACGATCAACCGTGAGTCCGGTCGTGAGGCCGGCCACGAACTCCCGTGGCCGCGCGTGAACGTTGGCGACCAAGGGAGTCAGCCAATCATGAGGCCTACCACGATCTCAGCGGTCCCGCGGAGGCATCCGAGGCCATGGGCGCCTACTGGCCAGGAGGCCAGCCGCTGCCGCGTGGGTGCGGCCGTAGCAAAGGTCGAAGTCGGTCGTGGCAATATAAAGGCTTGTAGCCGGCCGTGAGGCTGGCCGCGACCATGGCAAAATAAAGGACGAGAGCTAGTCGTAAGGCCGGCCACGGCCTAACGCGGCTATACGTGTGCGGACTCAACCAAGGCCGGCCGGTCGTGAGGCTGGCCAGTCATGAGGTTGTCTGAGAGGGCTCTGCCGCTGGTGTACAACCCCGTATTCGCAGGTTTTGGGTTTTAAGCTTTTGAATGAGTTTAGCACATTTGGTGGCCAATTTTGGCCTAGCCCTTGGATTATACTAGTAGGGGGAGGAAAAATCTGCCTACCCCAGTGGTCCTTTGGGGGGGGGGACAAGTTGGCTGGCACCCGCCCCGACCTGATAAGTGCGAGGTGGGAGCAGCGAGACCGGCCGGGGGCCGGGGTCTCGGCCGGCCTCCTCTGCTCCGCGGCCTGGCGGGGAGAGACCGACCGGAGGCCGGGGTCTCGCCCCTGCACCTTCCTGCTCCGTGGCCTGGCGGGGCGAGACCGGCCGGGGGCTGGGGTCTCGCCCCCGCCTCCTTCTGCTCTGCGGCCTGGCGGGGCGAGACCGGCCGGGGGCCGGGGTCTCGCCCCTGCCTCCTTCTGCTCCGCGGCCTGGCGGTGCGAGACCGGCCGGAGGCCGGGGTCTAGCCCCCGCCCCCTTGCTCCCCAGTTCTTTGGGGGTCACCTGCTCGTCTCGGGTGCCCGAGGAGATGGTGGGAATGGCTCCTCCCGCTCTTGGACCTCTTTTGGCCATGTTACTGTTTTACCCTCGGGGTGGAATTACCTCTTTGTCCCCCGGTGTGGGTGTTTTCTGTTGGCCCGAGGCATATTTGGCGTAGGGGTATTATTGACTTTTTGGTACATGAGATTTGGAAAACTATAAATAGACCCTTGAGGGTGCCTTGGAGTGATATTGCATTCAGAGCCACAAAAATCTCTTTGCTCTCTTCCTCCAAGGCACTTAGCTCAAGCATTGGCTAGGGAGGGGAAGACTTCAAAGGTCTTCCGGGTGTGAAGCGGGACCTCCGCGCTAGAGCCGAGGGTCTGTTTCTAGTTTCTTGGTCCTTTGGTCCGTGACGTTCTCCTGAGTGTAGTACGTGCGAGGTCACCCCTTTATAGGGACCACGAACACCACAGAGGTCATTTTTGGCTTCCACACTTTTGGTGCGGTGAGCGTGGAGAGTGACTAGCACAGAAGATCTTGGGAGAGTGTCATGGCTGGAGGTTAGGGAGGTAGTGATGATCTCGACGAGCTCCCCAGCCCAGGACCCTTTGTGGGGAGGCAAGAGTTCATGGCCTCCATCTAGGGCATCATGGAGATGCTGCGAAGCATTGCTCCTCAGGGTGGTAGCTCCACCCCGACCCCCTAGGAGCTAGCTCCCCCCCTTCTCGGCGAGATAGCTTTAAGGGATCTCGGCAAGACAGCTTCAAGGGATCTCGGCAAGACAACTTCAAGCGATCTCGGCAAGACAGCTTCAAGGGATCTCGGCAAGATAGCTTCAAGGTATCTCAGTGAGACAGCTCCAGGGTGGTTAGGCGAGAGTGCCCTAGGGAGCTAGGCAGGCACCCAGACAACTCCTATCTCCACCACATCAAGTTTTGGCGGTCGGCCAAGGGAGAAAAAGACGAAGGAGGAATCGCTCCGGGGGGAGGAACCGAGGCCCCAAGGAATAGGGAGTGAGTGGAGAGATCTCACCCTAACTCGCCCAGAGTTCCATATGTATTTTCCCTGTAATGAGTATCCCCTGCCAGGTTAGGTCAGGGTAGGTTGTATGTAATGTCTTTTTTCTTTACCAAGTACTTTTTGCTCCGAGATGGTTCCGATGACCAGGCACCCACTAGATGGCAGGGCAGGTTGACCTCTCGTGGAGGCCAAGTACTTTTTGCTCCGAGATGGTTCCGCTGACCAGGCTTCCACTAGCTGGCAGGGCAGGTTGACCTCTCGTGGATGTCAAGTACTTTTTGCTCCGAGATGGTTCCGCTGACCAGGCTCCCACTAGCTGGCAGGGCAGGTTGACCTCTCGTGGAGGCCAAGTACTTTTTGCTCTTAGATGGTTCCGCTGAGCAGGCTCCCACTAGCTGGCAGGGCAGGTTGACCTCTCGTGGAGGTCAAGTACTTTTAGCTCCGAGATGGTTTCGCTGACCAGGCTCCCACTAGCTGGCAGGGCAGGTTGACCTCTCATGGAGGTCAAGTACTTTTTGCTCCGAAATGGTTCCGGTGACCAGGCTCCCACTAGCTGGCAGGACAGGCATACCTCTCGTGGAAGCCAAGTACTTTTTGCTCCGAGATGGTTCCGCTGACCAGGCTCCCACTAGCTGGCAGGGCAGGTTGACCTCTCGGGGAGGCCAAGTACTTTTTGCTCCGAGATGGTTCCACTGACCAGACTCCCACTAGCTGGCAGGGCAGGTTGACATCTCGGGGAGGTCAAGTACTTTTTGCTCCGAGATGATTCCGCTGACCAGGCTCCTACTAGTTGACAGGGCAGTTTGACCTCTCGGGGAGGCCAAGTACTTTTTGCTCTGAGATGGTTCCGCTGACCAGACTCCCACTAGCTGGCAGGACAGGTTGACCTCTCGTGGAGGTCAAGTACGTTTTGCTCCGAGATGGTTCCGCTGACCAGGCTCCCACTAGCTGGCAGGGCAGGTTGACATCTCGTGGAGGCCAAGTACTTTTTGCTCCGAGATGGTTCCGCTAACCAAGCTCCCACTAGCTGGTAGGGCAGGTTGACCTCTCGTGGAGGCCAAGTACTTTTTGCTCCGAGATGGTTTTGCTGACTAGGCTGTCACTAGCTGGCTGGGCAGGTTGACCTCTCGTGGAGGCTAAGTACTTTTTGCTCCGAGATGGTTCCGCTGACCAGGCTCCCACTAGCTGGCAGGGCAGGTTGACCTCTCGGGGAGGCCAAGTACTTTTTGCTCCGAGATGGTTCTGCTGACCAGGCTCCCACTAGCTGGCATGGCAGGTTGACCTCTCGTGGATGTCAAGTACTTTTTGCTCCGAGATGGTTCCGCTGACCAGGCTCCCACTAGCTGGCAGGGCAGGTTGACCTCTCGTGGAGGCCAAGTACTTTTTGCTCTTAGATGGTTCCGCTGAGCAGGCTCCCACTAGCTGGCAGGGCAGGTTGACCTCTCGTGGAGGTCAAGTACTTTTAGCTCCGAGATGGTTCCGCTGACCAGGCTCCCACTAGCTGGCAGGGCAGGTTGACCTCTCATGGAGGTCAAGTACTTTTTGCTCCGAAATGGTTCCGGTGACCAGGCTCCCACTAGCTGGCAGGACAGGCATACCTCTCGTGGAAGCCCAAGTTCCTTTGCTCCGATGATGGTCCCGCTTTCAAACTCCCACTAGCTGGCAGGGCAGGCGTACCTCTTGTGGAAGCTCAAGTTCCTTTGCTCCGATGATGGTCCCGCTGTCAGACTCCCACTAGCTGGCAAGGCAGGCGTACCTCTCGTGGAAGCTCAAGTTCCTTTGCTCCGATGACGGTCCCGCTGTCAGGCTCTCACTAGCTGGCAGGGCAGGCGTACCTCTCGTGGAATCCCAGGTCTCTTTGCTCCGATGACGGTCCCGTTGTCACGCTCTCACTATCTGGCAGGGCATGCGTACCTCTCGTGGAAGCCCGGGTCCCTTTGCTCCGATGACGGTCCCGCTGTCAGGCTCTCACTAGCTGGCAGGGCAGGTGTACCTCTCGTGGAAGCCCAAGTCTCTTTGCTCCGATGACGGTCCCGCTGTCAGGCTCTCACTAGCTGGCAGGGCCGGTGGTACCTCTCATGGATGCCCCTGTTCTTTTTTGCTCCGAGATGGTCCCGCTGTCAGGCTCTCACTAGCTGGCAGGGCCGGTGGTACCTCTCGAGGACCTTAAATCTTTTTCACCCCGAGGCCGTCTCGTCACCCAGGCTCCCATTAGCTGGCTTGACAGGTTGACCCCTTGGGGAGGCCGAGTCTTTTTCACCCCGAGGTCGTCTTGTCACCCAGGCTCCCATTAGCTGGCTTGACAGGTTGACCCCTCGGGGAGGCCGCATCTTTTTTACCCCGAGGACGTCTCGTCACCCAGGCTACCACTAGCTGGCTTGACAGGTTGACCCCTCGGGGAGGCTGAGTATGTCCGGCTTGGAGAAGGTCACTCAGCGAATACGTCGGGTTGGATGTTTCTTTCCGAGCTTGTGCCAACCTCGAAAAGAGCGGGGATTGTGTACAACCCCGTATTCGCAGGTTTTGGGTTTTAAGCTTTTGGATGAGTTTAGCACCTTTGGTGGCCAATTTTGGCCTAGCCTTTGGATTATACTAGTAGGGGAGGAAAAATCTGCCTCCCCCAGTGGTTCTTTTTTTTGGGGGGGGGAGGGGGGGGGGGCGACAAGTTGACTGGCACCCGCCCCGACCTGATAAGTGCGAGGTGGGAGCAGCGAGACCGGCCGGGGGCCGGGGTCTCGCCCCGTCCTCCTCTGCACCGCGGCCTGGCGGGGGAGACCGGCCGGAGGCCGGGGTCTCGCCCCAGCACCTTCCTGCTCCGCGGCCTGGCGGGGCGAGACCGGCCGGGGGCCGGGGTCTCGCCCCCGCCTCCTGCTCCGCGGCCTGGCGGGGCGAGACCGGTCGGGGGCCGGGGTCTCGCCCCTGCCTCCTTCTGCTCCGCGGCCTGGCGGTGCGAGACCGGCCGGAGGCCGGGGTCTAGCCCCTGCCCCCTTGCTCCCCAGTTCTTCGGGGGTCACCTGCTCGTCTCGGGTGCCCGAGGAGATGGTGGGAATGGCTCCTCCCGCTCTTGGACCTCTTTTGGCCATGTTGTTACCGTTTTACCCTCGGGGTGGAATTACCTCTTTGTCCTCCGGTATGGGTGTTTTCTGTTGGCCCGAGGCATATTTGGCGTCGGGGTATTGTTGACTTTTTGGTCCATGTGATTTGAAAAACTATAAATAGACTCTTGAGGGTGCCTTGGAGCGATATTGCATTCAGAGCCACAAAAATCCTTTTGCTCTCTTCCTCCAAGGCACTTAGCTCAAGCATTGGCTAGGGAGGGGAAGACTTCAAAGGTCTTCCGGGTGTGAGGCGGGACCTCCGCGCTAGAGCCGAGGGTCTGTTTCTAGTTTCTTGGTCCTTTGATCTGTGACGTTCTCCTGAGTGTAGTAGGTGCGAGGTCACCCCTTTCTAGGGACCCCGAACTCCACAGAGGTCATTTTTGACTTCAACAACTGGGCTCCATAGGCGCGCGACCAATGGTGGTTGGCCAGGGACCGGCCACTCGCCATTGCGGTGGCGCGCGGTAGAGGATCAGGCGCCGGGTGGCCACCCGACGGATGGTGCGGCAATGGTTGGAGTGATTGTGGTTTGTGCATCGATTGAGCATGGATCGGGCATGCGGATCGCACGCACTACGGTTTCTTCCATAAATCTCCACTTAAGTGGGGGGATATTAAAATTCTGATTATTTGTAATCCGAAATTCCTATAAATTGAGGGAGAGCACATCAAGACTTGTTCATAAACCTGTCTTGGCCGGATCAATTTTGAAACAATTAGGAATGCTCGACCAATAAATAACCATACAACTTAATTACCAACTTGTGCATACCATCTTCTTCGTCCACCTTGGACCTCCATCTCTTCTCGTGTTATGTCGACTGAGGGATAATTTTTCCTCTATTTGTTTGGCCTATTTTATTGGCTCATTGCTTTTCATTGACCCATTACTTTTACCTTGTAAAAATTGAAATCATTAAATAAAATGAGTACAGTGGTGTATGACTCAACAATTAAAACAAGCTTAATGGAATCCAGAAATAAAAACAAGCCATGTCTGACCAAACGTATGACTCAACAATTAAAATAAATGGTCAAACTAATTGATTCCCTAGCGCACAAAGCTGTCAAAGCATTAGAAAACCATAATGACAAAAAATGAAATATGAAATAAAATTTGAGGAGTTCTTTAATTGTTATATTATCATCTCATTTAGCTCTTTCATTTTGAGCGCTGATATTCGCAGACCTATAATCAATATTTGCAGTTCATGGATATTTGCAATCCACAAATAGATATTTGCAGACCCGCCAGATATTTGCAGCCTTTTTTTAAAATTACATTTGATTTTTTATCAATTTTCTCCACTAATTGATAAAATTAAATAAACCCAAAACTACATATATATCATTCAATCCAAAGCATAAATTTTATCATTTTAACAAAATCAAAATGACCAAAGCTATATTTTCTTCATTCAGCTTTGCTATAACAATGAACACTTATCGTTCAACCCGAATACATCTTCCCCAAAATGAACATTAGCATGCACGAAATAAAAAATATGTTTTATTTTAGTATTCTAAAACTGAATTGCTATCATGAAATAAATTTTTGAAGTTGTGAAAATCTTACAAAATATATATGAATTTTTTAATGCCCCTTATAAAACAAGCGTGAATGCAGTGTATGACAAACCTACAAAAAAATTGAATATATAAATTAAAAATAATTATGTAGAAAATAAATTACATTTGAACAATTGCATATCTTACACATTATGAATATGTGTTATGTAGCGGACAATCTGTAAAAATTTGTGAGATGCGGAAAACAAGAAATCAGGTTGCAGGAACACTTCAACTAGATGCGTAAAAATTTGTGAATAGCTTTGTACAAATTTTTACAGTAGAAAAGGGATGTTAGGAGCCAGGGGCGGACCTATGTCTAGACACACCCGGGCACGTGCCCGGGTGTGTTTTTCGCGATTTTTCTAGAGGAGGCGGCCCGCCCGGGATATATCCTCTATCGCTAGGGTTTTTTCCCAAGCTGAGCGGCGCGATTCTGCGAAGTGCAACTGCAAGGAGCGGATGTGCGAACTGGCGAGCTCGGCGATTCGGCCAACTGGCGAAGGCGGCGAACTGGAGACGGTAAATTAATTTTTCTACTAATAGAAGTGGGTCTGGATCTGCTCCACCCTACTGTTAACTTTAGAAATTGGGCTGTTGATTCTCTCTGGATGACTGGATGCCCTTGATTTGCCCTCAATGTTAGATATTCGGTTGGGACTTGGGAGCATGTCTTCATATCCAAAATACATATTCTATATTTTCTGTCCCGGTTTTCCTTTATATTCCTCTAAAAAAGCCTGTGTTTGAAGTTTATACCGTTTGTGTTCTGCTACATTTCAGGCTTTGACTGCCAAGTTCGGGTTTTGATGGTGCCTATTTGCCGTGGCAGGTGTTGTTCTCTGGTTGCAGACTTGCAGTGGTTCATTTGGCTGGGTAAGATTTTATTTTGTTATAATTTGGCTTTTGACTTGCGGGATTTATTGGTTTCAAGTGAAACAGGTGAGCCTTGAGAGTAGTAGATTTGTTCTTTAATTTGGAAGGATTTGATTCGGATGAGGGGTGGATCTGGCCATCTGGGTTTAGGGTTTCTTACTCTGTATCATATCTGATTTGTTTTACTTGGAAGTCCCAATCCAACACCATCAGCCATACTAGCAATTCATATTCTGGAGAATTTGAGCAAATCAGGCGCAGTCAGCTCTATTATGAGCAAATAAGCTGCATCATATCTAAGTGTATAAATTATATTTTGTCTTACAATTTGTTGAGTATTAACCATTTGAGTCTTGAGAAATATTCTTGTTAGATTAGATGATTCATGATTGTATGTGGGTTTCCTAGTCCATAGAAATTTTTATGTCATGAGTACCAAGTACCAACTACCAAGCAGAAACAGGGTTTCTGATTCATCATATATTTATATATATTTTTTCAGGATAAAGTAAGGAGAGATTTCACAAATCTCAAACAACTACAAGTCTACAATAATCAACAATTCAATATGGTAATGAATGTTGTTATTTATGTTTCTTATTTGTAAATGTTTCTCTCATATTTAGAAGAAATTTTTTTGTTATTCATTTTAGGATAAGTTTTTTTCGAAAGTAGGCGCACATGAATCAAAAGCCACAGATAGTAAGATACTTCGAGTTGAGTTTAAGCTTGAGGATTTACCTTCAGATCCGGGTTTGAGACAACCTATAATATCATACGATGTTAATCTTCATGATTCTATAAGAAGATTTTATCTGCTGAAAGGACCTTGTCAACCATTTCTAGAGAGTTTTCCTCAAACTGAAATTGGAAAAAAAACCCGTCGTTTCAACAAAAAATGGTTTAATGATTTTAAAGACTGTTTAGAATACAGCGTTAAAAAGGATGCAGCCTTTTGTCTTTTTTGTTATGTGTTTCCTCAAAGAGATTGTGATACAACTTTTGTTTCTCGTGAATTTCGATAATGGAAAGATAAGAATATACTCTAAAAACACATTGGCAATCACACTACTACACATAGTATTGCTAATAGAATGTGTTAATCTTTAATGAATCAGAAACATGGTATACAAATTATTTTTTAAGGCAAGAAGAAAGTCAAATCATGTTACAAATTTTTCGTTTATGCAATGTTTTGATTTTATTAATAATGTTAAGTGCATTATTTTTTGGGTTTCATTTTATTATTACTGTCATTTGCTATGGTGCCCGGGTCGAATTTAAATCCTAGTTCCGCCACTGTTAGGAGCGGTTGTAGACTGTAGATTACATCAAATTCCATTTAATGCTTTCAATAGCTTTTTAGGATTGATATGCGATATAGTAGGAAACTTTTACTGTTCTATTAGATAACAAGCCAAGGGGCAAGCCTGTAACTATTTTTCCCCAAAATTTACATCTAGGCATGTGCCCGAGTGTGTCTCCACTTGGGTCCGCCCATTTATATATTATTTTAATTTAAAATAAATAATTAAATATAAATAATATAGTATATTATGAGTTAGACTAGACATAATGGACAAATTCTTCTAATAATTGTATATTTAAATAAAAATGCTTGCAAAGTTTATCCAACTTTATAAAGGTAAAATTTGCAAAATAACATATTATTGACAAAAGCACTTGGTACCTTGCCTCCTGAAGAAAATCTGGTCACCCAAAGAAAAACCATGATGCCCTCCCTCCAGAAGGAAAAATTTTTTGGTGCGTCCAACGCACATAGAATTGTGTGCGCCAATAAATATGCGGAAATTGACTGCAATGTTCTCCTTACTTTTGTCTTTCCTCCTTCCGCTCCAACCCGACTACTAGGTTTTTGAAAGCAAAAAACTTTTGCTTCCTTGCACGGCGATCGCCCATCTCCTTCTGGTTGCTAAATCGTCGGATTTGTTGGTACCAGTCCCTCTGACGCTTTTTTGCTGTGTCGATCACATATTGTTTACGAGACTGGTCGGGGAACTCATTTCTAGTAGTAATGTTTCAGAATTTTCAGGAGGAGACAAAAAAATCATCATGTAATATAGAAGATGACGATAAAACTTCCAGTAAGGCAGATGAACAACTTTCCCTATATACTTCCATCTTATAAAATTTTTATTCTATCTTCTTTAAATTGAAGATCAATCATCATTTACACTTGTAATTATATACCTACAGTAAACAAATAATGTTATATTATGATGTTAAAATTTTAATTACAGCCTTAATGTTCACATTACAGCTTGTCATCAAAATAAATTCAAATAATATGGGCAATGTCGTGAAAGCTTCTAGTAAACAAGACAATGTAAGTGAACAACTTTAATTGTATACTTCCATCGTAAAAACATCACAGTTTATCTTCTAGCAATATTATTACGCTCGTAATTAAATTATTACAATCACAATGTTATATTACGATCGTAAAATTGTCGTTATAGACGTAATTTTTTTCTTTAATTATAATTGTAATGCATCATTACCGTTGTAATGTATATTTAATTAAATTCATACTATTTGTGTTGCGGGTCAACTCGATGCTCTGGTAAATCGGTCTAAAATCGAACTATCTTACCTCGAGAGCGGTTGAGCGTCCAAACAATCAATGAAAAAGTGAGACTGCTGGCAAGAGAATTTTTTAACGTGGAAAATCTCGGAAACGCGTAAAATCCACATGGTCGGGATTGTGCCGACCAAACTTCCACTATATCTTTTTTGCTTGTAGCAAGAGATGCATAGAGAGAGATGGAGAGAAAAAGAAGGAGAGAGAAGCTCCGAGGGTGATAGGCCACCACTCGTAGAGCTAAGTATTTTCTACCTGTACGATGGGGAGTGTTGTGCTCTGGGATCTTCAGTAGTTGCTCGTGTAAAATCTCCCCCCCCCCCCCCCCCCCCCCGCTTGGAATTGGGCACGACCGAGGAGAGATTTCTGCGCAGGACTCTCAGCTTACAATGACACCAACTACGAGTTAGTTGTCACCAGAAGACAACGACCCTTCCGGCAAGCACGATTATTCACATAGTCAACAAGAAAAGAAGTAAACAAGTCCACACATCACTGCATAGATATAAAAATATCCAAACAAAAGATCCACACGAGATAAATGAAAGAGTACAAGAAACATGGCTTATGCCCAGTACATAGTCATCATAAACAACACACTCTCTCAACTAACAACGCGAAAGCTAAACCATATAATCATCAACCTGACGACGGGTAGTAGTAGTGTGCGGCTCCGGCTCCTCAGATCTGGGTGTCTCAATCTCTGGCTGCTCCTGGTCGAATTGCGACAACGTCTCCATGTGTCCCTAAAATGATGTGGTCCAACGACCGTCAGTCAAACTAGACTCAGTTGATTCATCCTCGCCTCACCCCGCGACTCCTAGACACCGCGTGGGAGGAAGAAAGTGGATGACCAATAATAGCAGAATGTACAAGTATGTGACAGTGGTATATATATAATTCTCTATCAGTTCTATATCAGTATGAGCAATATAAAAAATAAAGAAGAGCAACAACTAGCACAGTATAAAAGTATAGTAAGAGGAGATAAGTAAAACTAGTAAAGTAAAACATCTACACTACTATCACAGAAGCGTACCTTAATTTATATGAATGCACATACAAACTTATAAGTTAAGATTTCCAAAATTATAACTCGTCATATAAAGAGTCAATGCTAATTTATATGATGAGGATCTACAAGTGTGTATGTCATGTCATGTTATACAATGCAATGTTTATTATATAGCTCACCACACGACTCTGTACACAGACCTTTCATGCATCCCCACTTTTTGGAGGTGCCCAACCTCTCAGGTACCAACCGTTGTGGCTTACGGTGGTAGTTGAGCGGGTGTCTCCACTCCTAGGCGGGCAGACACACTACCAGGCCTAGACCTCTCGTACGCCTCAACACTAAGCACACAATAGCGGAGCCTCTGCATACTCTTGCTGACAACTACTAGTCTTCTGTGGTTGGGTGTGCTCTTAGGGGACATAGTCCTCCAGACCTCGGTATAAACATCCTACCAATCTCCCCAAAGGTCTACACACCGCAGCAGAGTCATCGTACTTCTGTTGGTTTGATGACTGGACTAGTATCGAGTGACCCACCACATAAACAAAAATCAAGTATAACAATACCCTCCCGAGCCACCTGCTCGCAAGACTAACAAGTCCTATATCACCCCACCTCATACAAGGGTGAGATCGTTATAATATATTGTAATCCTATCAGACTACTCTTGCCTAACTTCCAGATTACATAGCGATTTATGGTTAACCTTGGATTTCTCGAGGTCTACCATATGAAGGGCTTGCAACGGTACTAGGAACTATGATGAGCTGAGTCTCATCGTTCCTTTTCTCAAGGCACTTAATAATGTTATGCTACCCTTAATCAAACCCTCTCACATAGTCACTCTTAGAAAATTTATGATGATTTATGCTTCATATTGAGGAACGACGATCTTTCGTTGATCTCGAACTTAACTATGCCTCTTAGGGTCTATGTGCACTAAATCACACCACCTTTGGGTAAATCCCTTAGAACTCCAATCAACATCACATCAAGGTCCTAAAAATACACCAACCTGACTAGAACCAATTTGTATCGCATCTAAACATCGTCCCCTTGACTTTAGTAAATGCAGCCCAAATGATCGATATGAGTGCAAGGGTTGTAACTGTCAAATATTTTATCCAAATGACATACGATTAATTACATGGGTATGAATACTCAGTTATGATGAAGTTCCAAAGTTTCACAATTTTCTAAATTAAATTGACCAGAATTGAATTTCCTGAAATATAAGTCACTAGTGGATTTGAACATGATAAAAAAAGCTCTGGACCAAATTTCACATTATTACAATAATATTTGATATTTAATTTCTAATTATAAAAATCTAATCCACTAGGTCATGTTACACAGGAAGTACTATAAATACTCATCAAGTAATTCCAGAAAAATTACTATAGGTTAAAAATGGTAAATAATTATTTATTACAGAAATGAATAATTTTATAACTCAATTTGTGCACAATTATATCAATAATATAGAAGGGGAAAATGGTAATTATAACTGCAACCCTAAGATTCTGACTTTAAAAAATTTCAGTTAATTTATCCAGTGTGTATCATACTAAATCATTACTATTAGCAAGATTTCATAATTTTTGCAACTATTTTAGTCTCCCTAATTTCACTAATACATATGCGTAACAAAAAATATTAATTAATTCATTTGCTAAGCAAATCAACTCCAAATGTTTTAAAACATCATGAGTAGGTGTACTTTCACTAAATAAGTGCATGTATAAAATTTCACTGGATTTGGCTAAGCCAATCTTGCTAAATTCACAAGATACATTTTTGGCTAATTGCACACCACATATCACAAGTCATGGCCTCATGCATTGGAATTACACCCAAATACATAGCGCCAAATGACTTTAAATTTTTACCATGGCTTTATATTGGCCTATTGAGACTCCCACCAAAATTTCGGGTTCATCAAATTTTTTTTCATCAAAATATTTCACTTTTATGAAAAATCACATTTTTCCTAAAACCATAGGAAAATGTTGTCCAAAATGGGTGGTGTATCTATGGTATATGCTTACATGCCTCATATTTCAAGTCAATCCCCTTAGCCAATTAAAATTTATTAAGGAAATAGTGACTGATCTACCCTAAGGAATAGTACCACAAGAATTGCCATACATGGAGTTACAGTGTCCAAAATGACCTGATTTCAATTTCTAATTAAAGTAGACTCATAAGGCTACCTTTTTATGTTTGACACTTTTTATCATTCAGCACCTAAGGGCCTCATTTTCAGCATCAAAAAGTGCATTTTAATGGGGCAAAATATATAATAATTAATATAAATCCAAATCAACGATGGTGATTTCATCTTTCTCCTCTAGCCTAAGGTCGAGGTCTGCCCGACCTGGAGCTCTTTCTAGAGCTATTTGTCGGCCACCTGGCAACTTCCCTGCCAAGCCGCCACCGCCACCTCTGTTGAGGTGGTGGCTATTGCCCGACAGTGGTTTGGCCGTCGGAGGTGGCGATTTCTGGCGAACCCGAGAGGAGCCAAAAATGACTTTTTCCATGGAATTTCAAAATGGAAACCGGCTCCTTTGAGCCCGATTTCAATCCCTAATGATCTAAGATGTTAGCACAAGGGGAGAGTGGGAGAAGCATGCCTGATCTTGGGCTTGGATGCGGCTATTCAGGCGGGTCGCCATAGATTTTGTCATTTTCCGGCGAACCTCTACCGATCTCGATTCTCCACCGAAAGCTTTGATCCAAGAGTCGATTTCGACTGCTTGAGGCCTTCTGAAGGTGATGAAAGGGTTGGATTGGGCTAAAGAGTGGTGTTTAAATATTTTCCTTAAAAGGGAGTGGTAGGCCATGACCATTAATGGCCCTCCTTGATGGTGGCCGACCTGTAACTGCAGGAAAACTCCTATTCATTGGAGGAGATGAAAGGAGG
The DNA here is from genome assembly GCA_039583875.1 of Platanthera guangdongensis. Lineage (NCBI taxonomy): Eukaryota > Viridiplantae > Streptophyta > Magnoliopsida > Asparagales > Orchidaceae > Platanthera > Platanthera guangdongensis. The sequence continues at coordinate 176,559,693 of CM077160.1, forward strand.
GGTTGGGGAAGAAGAAAGGAGTGTCACTTGGCCTCCCTCCATTATTCCGCCCTCCAAATGAAACTTTCCCACTAATTACCCTCATTAAATCTCCATTAAACTCACCTAATTCTGATTATTTAATCTGAAAAATCTCATGGGATGTAGGATGGGCCTTGGGCAAGACCTTAGCCCACTTGAATTGACTCGGGCTTCAATTTAGCCTTTAGGGATTAATTTGACCATGACTGACCTTGGGGTTGACTTTGGTCAACTTGATGTGTTGGCTTGTCCAAGGGGTGTGACTTGAGTCCCTTGACACCACCCAATGTTGATTCGATCATGGTGATGCCCCAATCGGGCCAATTTTGTCAAATAGTGTGATTTGACCTAAATAGGGCTAAGTTTGACTTTTATCAAATTGGTCAACTTGGTGACCCCATGATTGGGCTTTTGGGTCACCTGATTCTCCCTTGATGTCCCAAGACTAGAGGCAAGGTCAGTTTTAGGTTTTAGGGCCAATTGGACCTCTCAGGTGAAGGTTTGACCTATTTTGACATAAAGTTGACTTTAGTCAATTTGACCCACTTGATGACCTAACCTTGAGTCCATCGCTCAGTTGCCTCTCTCTTAGGATTAGGGAAGTGTTAGTGAGCTTACCTTGAGGTGGTGAGTTCATGCGAGGGTGAATTGACCTAGGTTGACTTGTGCACATTGGGGGTGCACAATAATTTCCCCAAGTTCAAGCTGAGCTATGGTCACACTGGGGACTCCATGCACCACTCAAGCCCTAACTCTAACTTTAAGGGTCTAGAAGTGTGTGGGATGTTACAAATTCAAATAAACAAAACTAAAATTTCTTCCTCGAAATTCAAGCGCGGGTCTACGGGCTTTCACAAGTGAAGAAAAGATCAACTTGTAGGAGGTTTAGTTTGAACCTGAGGTAAAAAGCTCCAGGTATTTCTTCTACATAAGGTCCAAGGGCTCCCAAGTGTGCTTCTCCTGCATATGATTGGACCACAGCACCTTGACCAAAGGGATGCTCTTCTTCCGCAAAATGCGGACCGTTGTATCGTCGATCCAGATTGGCTCTAAACGAACTGACCGGTCAGATGCAACCGGGCCTGAGGTAGAAGTAATATGCTGCTCCGGCCGAAGTAATGCTTGCCAAAGTGAGGAGACATGAAATACATCGTACAAGTTTACCAACTCCGACGGTAGCTCTAGCCTGTATTCCAAGGGGCCGATCAGCTCCAGGATGGTATAAGGCCCCATATATCTAGAGATAAGCTTCTTGTTCCTACGCACCCGCGAAACACCGTGCATTGGACGTTTCTTCAAAAACACCTTGTCCCACATCGGGAACTCTACCTTACGATACTTCACGTAGTAATACTTTGTCTGCCGACTCTGAGCTTCTAGCATCCTGTCTCTGATCAGCCGAATGTGCGTGTCCGTATCCTCGACGTAATCCGACCCAAGCGCCTTCGGGTCCTCATCTTGAACCCGAGATAGCGGTGTCTAACACTACCTCCCACACACAGCCTCATAGGGAGCCATGTCAATGCTGACATGATGGCTATTATTGTAAGAGAACTCAATCAATGACAACAACCTCTCTCAGGGCTTCCCCGTATAAAGTATACACAACCGCAGCAGATCCTCCTTGGTTCTGTTGGTCCGCTCCATCTGCTCATCGGTCTGTGGAAGAGAGGTAGTGCTAAATATGAGCGAGGAACCTAAGTACTCCTGCACCACACTCCATTCCCTAAAAGTAAATCGACAGTCTCGATCTGATACAATCGTCTTGGGTACGCCATGGTACCTCACAAACTGCTCCACGAATAGCCTCACCAATATACCAACTGGTGCGTCCTTCCGGACCGAGTTGAACCTGGCCACCTTGGTCAATCGATCCACAATGACTCATATAGAATCATGCCCGGAGTGAGAGCGAGGCAAACTGTGTACAAAATCCATCAAAATATCCTCGAACTTCCACTCCGGCACCAGTAGTGGTTGCAGTAATCCTCCAGTGCTCTTGCACTCGGCCTTCACTTGCTGGGATGCCTCGCAGTGTGTTACACAATAATATCCCTCTTCATCTCGGGCATATACATGCTCTTCCGTAGATCTGCCGTCATCTTGGTGATCCCAAGGTGTACTGAATACCGTGTGCAGTGTGCCTCCCTGAGTATGTATCCCCAGATCCTATCTCCTACGGGTATGTAAATACAGCCCCAGAAATGAACAAGGTCGCCACATAGTGAATACTCCGCTGACTTTCCCTCTTCTTGCTGGAGCTAGAGAACCTGCTAGCTTCACAGGAGATCCTAGCAAGGCAAATGGCTGGAGTCACTATCTCTGAAGGAGGTAGTGAGGCGCTCTTCTCGGGGAAGAAGAGATTGTACAAGAAGAAGAAGCCATCTTGTGTCGATGATCCTTCAACTTCTAATCAGCAAGAGAGGAGTGCTGCTCCTAAGCGGGATTGGAAGAATAAGGAAGGGCTAAGGTGTTATAGATGCAACCAGCTGGGTCACTTCAAGAAGGATTGCAAAGTTATGCTGCAGCCGGGGCACGTTGTAGATAAAGAGTGAGCTAGTTCTAGGGCTGAGGAAGCAGGATGTGGGAATGCATTCATGACGAGCATATGTGTTCGTGCTTTGTCCACTATTAACTACTAAGATGACTGGATAGTGGACTCAGGGTGTGGTTACCACCTCACCAGATACGAGTCGAAGTTCTCATCTCTATAAGCGTACTTAGGTAACAAAACTATTATTACTACTGATGATACAGTGCATGCAGTCGAGAAGGAGGGTGTCATTTCTTTAGGTAGTGATAAGGGTCCACTCACCTTGAAGAGTGTTTATCACGTGTCGGGCATGAAGAAGAACCTCTTCTCAGTGACCAACGTGGTGGACGCGGGCTATCACATTCTGTTCGGCTCGACAGAAGTGAAGTTTCTCTGCAACGTGTCATCGGCTAAGGCCAACGTTTCTCATGTAGGGAGAAGGGTAAAGGACTTATTTGTGTTATCAACAAGATCCTATGTTGATCGGATGAGAGCCAATAATAGCGTTGCTATATGACACGAGAGGCTGGGACATGTCAGGATGGACAAGTTGAAAGCTATGACAGTGATGTGCCTTGTGAAAGGCTTGCCTAAATTGTCATCCTTCGACGATGGTCATGTATGTGAAGGATGTCAATATGGTAAGACTCATCTCCTTCTATTTGATAAGTCACAGACCAGGAGTAAAGCACCATTGGAGTGTATCCATGATGATCTGATGGGTCAGACCGTCACCGCAGGTCTTGGAGGCAGTAGATATATACTGGTGTTGATTGATTACTACACGAGGTACACATTAGTGTACTTTATGAAAGATAAGTCAGACACATTCCAGTTGTTTGTGGAGTTCAATGAGCTGGTGGAGGGCCGGTTTGGCCTGCAGATTAATAAGTTGAGAATGAACAACGAAGGTGAGTTCATTTCAAATGAGTTCTTTAACTTCTACAGGAAGCACAGAATTCGAATATATCTCACTTGCGCGCATACTCTACAACAAAATAGAGTAGCAGAGCGGAATATCCATCATCTGACAAAGACCTCCAAGTGTTGGCTTCATGCCAAAGACATTCCTAGGGCCTTTTGGGCAAAAGGGATGACATGCACAACTTATATCAACAATCGAATACCTCTGAGTCCAATCAACATGAAGTCTCCTCATGAGATGATGTTTAAGGAGAAGCCCAGCGTCGGACACCTTCGTGTGTTCAGGTCGACCTGCTATGTTCACATTCCCGACGCTATCAGGACTAAGCTGGATGCAAAGGCGATGAAGCTTGTCTTTATGGGCTATGACAAGAGGAAGAAGGGAAGTAAGTGTATGGACCTTGTGACGAAGAAGTTCGTCGTATCCCGAGATGTTGACTTCGACGAATTGACATTATATGGAGGTGGCTCATCTATAGAGCTACAAGAAAGCAGGTCTGACGGCGAGCAGGAGGAAGCTGCTAAAGATCTTCTGGTATTGTTTCTCGTATCACCAGGAGCTCCAGGTGTTTCTAGCTCTGGGGCAGAGGCTTCTGGTTCATGAATTAGGGGGAGCGATGCTCTTTGTATGCCTGGGAAAAGAGTTGATTCAGAAGAATTGAAAGATATTGTACCTAATCACCTAGAGGGGGGGTGAATAGGTGACTTGAATCTTTTTAACTGTTTAGGCAGCAATCAGATAATATTACAGAATTCTATCTACTTAATCACAGCACACATTCAGCAATCACAGAATTTCACAACACACAGTAGACACACTGTTTTTATAGTGGTTCCCCAAGGTTTGGGTACATCCACTTTCCCCCTTCGCCTATCTAGCAGTGTACTAGATTCGGCCAAACTTCTCCACTATCTCAGAACCCCAAAACAGGTTCCTACAGCTCAGGCCCAAGGCCCTACAACTCAGCTTTTTCCCAAAGTCTACACTCAGCCACCAAGGCCTACACTCAGCCACCAAGGCCTACACTCAGAGATTCAACTCTCCTACACTCAGGCACACATGCCCTACACTCAGTCTTTATAATTACAGGCTTACAATCTCAGATCCCTAAGGATCCTACAAGTTATAATGAATACAAAAGTATATACTCAACAACTCAGATGAAAGAGAGATAAGTTGTGAGTTTCTTGATGAGTTCTTGGAAGAACTCAGCTGAAATCAATCTGACTTGGCTTTCTTCAAAGCTTCTTGAAAGTAGAACACAATAAGACTGATTCCTCTGCAGTTGATCCTTGATCTCTGCTACTTAAGATTCAGAATAAATCTGAACCCTTCTTCTCAGCCTGGTTCCAGCGGCTGATTTCTTGGATGGAGCTCTCTCTCTCCAACTTCTTAGATCTTCACTTGAAAGCTAGATCTTCTTTGTGTTTCAATTACTTGAACCTTCTTGTCAATCTCAGCTCACTTTTTTCTGTAGACAGTATAAGCCTATTTATAGGCCTTCTTCATGGTAACCGGCTGGTCCGGTTCATAACTGATTTCTGACAACTCTGACAGGTGCAGTAGACCGGCTGGAACGGCAGCTGTCAAGTCATCCAGTCAGTTCTTGAAAATTCTCTAACTGTCTGAAAGTGTCGAGACTTTCTGTCTTTAAGTGTCGACACTTATAGAGCAAGTGTCGACACAAGTTGTCTAAGTGTCGACACTTGCCTACAAGGTGTCGACACAACTCCTTGTGTTGTAGATTTTATATCTCGACACTACTTCTTCTTCATGTGTCGACACTGATATTGAGTGTCGACACAACACTTTGTTCTTCAGCACTTTGTTGACTTCTTGTAAGTGTCGACACATCTCCTTGTGTCGACACATCTTCATGTGTTGAACTTGTATTAGTGTCGACACATCTTCTTGGCGTCGACACTTGTCTTCAGTGTTGATACTTGCTGAGTGTCGACACAGCTCCTTGTGTCGACACATACTTCTTCTGTTGAGACTTCAGCTGAGTGTCGACACATCCCCTAGGTGTCGACACTTGTACTTAGAATATTTTGTTGAACTTTGCTGATCTTTGTTAAGTGTCGACACAGCTCCTTGTGTCGACACTTTCTTCAAGTGTTGAGTCTTCAGCTGAGTGTCGACACATTCTTTCTTGTGTCGACACTTTTTTCAAGTGTTGACTCTTCTGTTGTGTGTCAACACATTATTCTGGGTGTCGACACTTATTTAGTCTCTGTTGACTTTTGCTGAGTGTCGACACAGCTCCAAGTGTCGACACTTTCTGATGTAGACACAGTTTTACTGGGTGTCGACACAACTGTTAAGTGTCGACACTGCTTTACTACACTTTCTTCATTGAGTGTCGACACAGCTCCTTGTGTCGACACTTTCTGTCTGGTGTCGACTCTGCATCCCTGATGTCGACACAATGACTCCAAGTGTCGACACTGCTTGCCTGGGTGTCGACACAAGTCTTCTTAAGTGTCGACACTTTGCTCCTGGGTGTCGACACATGGACTTAGAAACTTTTACATCTTTCCTGCAAATACTTAGCCTGCACAAGTAAACTCAAAACACATCAAATACATTTTGATGTATATCATTGAGTTGGGTGAGGCTTCTTCAAATCAGGTACATTTAAACCAATGTACTCAACAATCTCCTCCTATTTGGAGAAGTCATAACTCTTAGTCAATGATATACACCATTCATAATTAAATTATAAAATGATGTAAAGCAGGATTATATATAGCAGGGTAAACATAAACATGTATCAATCACACATGTATACATAGACATCATCACAGAACAATTATGAAACAAATTTATTTCACAACAAATATATCACACAGACATTGTTCTAATATTTTGTCATATTCATAATTGTAAAGTTTACAGAATGTTTTACATCAAAAGAATACATAGTAAACTTAAGAAATGTTCTATGCTATTTCTGTTCAGCCTCCTTAATGACTATGCCCTTCCCAGATTGTACTTTAGCTTGTACTGAGGCTTCAGTGTCTTCAGTGTCAGCATGCTTCTTCCCTTTCAGCTCCTTCTTCTTAAGTTCCTCAGCCTTAATCTTTTGTCTTTCAAAATAATGATAAGGCTTGGGAAAGTACTTGCTAGGCTCCTGGGCAGTAGGAGGTAGCTTTCCCATCTTGGCCTTTCTTCTGTATCAGACTATAGCCTCCTGCCTTGACTCATGCTTTCTCCATTCAGCCTTAGAAAACCACTTGTTCCTGTCTTGCATGTTATCTTTTACAGCTTTTCAGGCAGTCAAAATAATGTTTCTAGAGGTGGGGCTCCACTGCTCAAAGTCTGGTCTTTGTTCAGCTTGTTCCCTGAACCTCTTCTTAGACAATCTGGTTTCTTCTTCAGCTTGCTCTTTTAAAATAGCTTCCTGCATAGCTTCAGAGACTGGCTGAACAACTTTCTCTAGGATAACCTTCTGAGTACCATGAGGTGGACTATATATGGTCTGGATATCAGCATGTACCATGTCAAAATCTGGAGGAGGGAAGATGACTTGAGCTACTTCAGGTTGCTCCCCTCCTAAATATGCAGGGTTAATTCCAGATTCAGCAACATCATTGTCATCACATAGAGGAAGATAACCAAGAGTGGCTCTGATGGAATTAGAAATCCATTTTGCATGCTCAGAGCCAGCTTTGACTAAGACCCTCTCCCCCTTTATGACTTCTCTTTCCATATGATCCCTTAAATCATCTTTTTGAAATCGGATCTGGGCATTCAGATAATTAACTCCATCTCTGTAGAAAGGTTTTAGCCTTTGGAGTTTGTCAGTGATGATCTTCTGAGAGTCTTGGATGGCAGTCTGAACAGCAGTTAATCTCTCTTGCAGTACTTTATCAAAATCTGCCTTAGCAGTAGCAATAGAAGGTGTTAGTCCAGCAGCAATGTTCTTCATTTCTGTGACAATTGCATTGTGAGATTCTGTCAGATTGTCATTCATCCTTATCTGATTCTCAAGAACATAGTCCTGCTTGAGTGCAATGTCATCTACTTGTTCCTTGATCTTTTCTTGATGAGTAGCTAAATAGACTACTGCATTCCCTCCTTTGTGGAAGCAGTCAGTCATTTCTTTTTTATTAAGATTCATTTCTAATCTTATTGACTTTATATCCTGGGCCAAATCAAACTGCAATGATTTCTTCCCTTCATCCACATACTTCTCAATGGCCTGCATGTGCTCATCAAACTTAATTTGCATTGCAACCATTAGAGCACTATAATCAACAGTAGGTGCTGGCTGTGATATAGGTTGTGATGCTATGGTTTGTAATGCCTTCTTATAGGTTTTGCTCCTTCTTCTGAATACCTGAAACTTCTTTTTCTTTGCCCTTGCAGCATCCTCATCTTCAGAAGCTGAGGAGCTAGCAATTTCTACCCTCTCCTTAGGGCTTGGGGGTAACTCCTTCTGCACATCTGGTGCTTTATCAGTCTCTTCCCTTGCAGGTTCTTCATGAATTGGCACTTGCTCCCCCTCAATTGGAGCATTCTCTCCTTCAGCAGCTGTACTGTCTTTTCCAAAGTCTTCTTGATCCAGATTAAGAAATAGATCTTCCATAGTAAATTCTTGTGGAGAATGAGCTGGAGAAATTCTTGGCTCTTCAACCACTGGATCAGAAACTTCTTGAACTACAACAGAGGTGTCCTCCATGACAACATCTGAAACTTGACTATCAGGCCGTGGTTGCTGATAAACATCAGACAAATCAGTATCCTCTATATGGAAATCTAAAGCATTAAGCTCAGTGATTACCTCAAGGATGATGTGTGTAGCTTGCTCACTCTCTAGAGTAGTTGGATCTTCTACAGCTAGAGGCTCCCCCTGGATTTCAGCAACATCTTGAGGAGCTGGAGATTTTACAGCAGTTCCTGTGACTTCATCCTCATCAGGTGTGAAGACCACTTGCTCTTCACTATCAGAGCTGCTTGTTGGAACTTGAGCTACTGGAGCAGTTTTCCTCTTCTTCTTTTGAGGTGATACTATCTCAGGAATTAACTTCTCAGGGGTTGGCATCTCCTTAGACAACACCCTGTCCCATCTGGAGAATATCCTCATATCCATTTTCCTCATATGATTTATTTTTGTTCCAGCAGCTTGACTCATTACCTCTGGAATACTTCCAGCAAGATATAGACTTAAGATCTTGCCCAAGTTGGGCTTCTTCAGGCTTTCCTTGATCTTCTCAAAGATCACTACAGACCAGTCAGTTTTCAGATTGAAGATTATCCTGGTCATAATGCTGAACATAGAGGCAGATATCCTATCATGCCCTCCAGGTTTGCTCAATATTACTTTGCCAACAACTTCAGACATGAATTTGCCTTGACTGTTCATGCCCTTCCTATTAAACACAGATCCAATTTTCAGTTTTGAATCTAGTCCACACCAAGTTAGAGCTTCTCTGGTCTTTGAAGCAGTAACTTCATCTTCTTCTTTAGTTCTTGGTAACTGTAGTACCTTTCTCAGACTTTTGGGAGAGACCTTTACTTTTTCACCATGGACCCTTGACTTGATCTTGAGTCCAGAGTCGTCTACTTGAGCTCCATTGAGGAATTCCAGTACTTCCTTTTTTCCAGATCTTTGTAGGCTCTGAATCAAGAAATTCCAACCCCGAGTCTGCAACTAGGGTTATCACATTCTTGATTTCTTGGTCTGCATCCTCAAACGCTTGTCGCACCAGTTCGTAACCTTCATTGACGTTCTCCTCGAGCTTTGGCGACATTAGGGTTTGAAGAATTTGAACTGAGAGAAGAGAGGTGTCGACACACAAGTTTGGTCTCGAAACTTTTGAAAGCGTGTCGACAGACAAAGGCAAAATCCTATTTATACCTTTCTAGGTTTGAAGATGAAAAGACGGGCAGCTAACTTAAATTGTGTCGACACAGTGGATAAGTGTCGACACTGACTTATAATGTCTCGACACCTAAGTGTCGACCCAAGTTTAGTCAACATGATTATGTGTCGACACTTGATTATGTGTCGACACCACTCAACTCGACATTTAGTCGAGACTTTACTTAGATAATTCTGAGTAAATACAAAGTGTCGACACCACTTTGGATGTGTCGACACCTACTTGTCATGTGTCGACACTAATATTCTGAAGTGTCGACACCAACTTCCTAGATGTGTCGACACCTTTTCCCTGAAGTGTCGACACCAATATACTGTCTCGACACAGACAACTCTGTGTGTCGACACTATTTTACTTAGCTAATACTATAAACTTATTCTAAGTTTATCATTCCTAGTTCAATTTTAAACCTATTGAACTTAGCTTCTTCTAAGGGCATAGTGTACATATCAGCTAGTTGATTATCTGTTCTAACATATTCCAGTAAAATATCTTCTCTTTCTACATGCTCCCTAAGAAAATGATATTTTATTTCAATATGTTTTGTTCTACTATGGGATACATGATTATTAGCTATTGATATAGCACTAGTAGAATCACAAAAGAGTGGAGTTCTACTTACCTGAATTCCATAGTTCTCAAGCTGATGTTGTATCCATAGAAGTTGAGCACAGTAACTTCCAGCAGCCACATACTCTGACTCTGCAGTGGAGATAATCACACTTGTTTGTTTTTTGCTACTCCATGAATTTAGTCTTCCACCTAGGAATTGACAGGTTCCAGTAGTGCTTTTTCTGTCTTCTTTGCATCCTGCAAAGTCTGCATCTGAATAACCTGTTAGTTCAAAATCCCCATTCCTATGGTACCAGAGGCCTAGATAAGGAGTGCCCTTTAGATATCTCAATATTCTTTTGACTGCTGTCAAATGAGACTATTTAGGGCAGGCTTGATACCTTGCACAGACACATGTAGCATACATGATATCTGGTCTACTTGCAGTAAAATATAATAGGGAGCCAACTATCCCTCTATACAAGGTTTCATCTACAGGTTTCCCTGCATCATCCTTGCTAAGAGACATACTTGACCCCATAGGAGTCTTCATGGTACTGGATGAATCCATACCATACTTCCTTATGAGTTCTAGGGTGAACTTGGACTGGCATATGGATAATCCATTCTCATTCTATCTTACTTGGAGACCCAAGAAGAACTTAAGTTCTTCCATACTACTCATCTCAAATTGTCCTTGCATTAGTTTTGCAAACTTTTTGCAAAAACTACTTTCAGTAGACCCAAATATTATGTCATCTACATATATTTGGACTAGTATAACTTTACCTCTAGATTCCCTAAGGAATAGAGTCTTGTCTATTTTCCCCCCTGTGAACTTGTTCTCAATGAGGAAACTAGACAGGGTTTCATACCAAGCCCTAGGGGCTTGCTTTAACCCATATAAAGCTTTCCTAAGTCTATAGACATGATTAGGTTGAGTTGAATCAACAAAACCTGATGGTTGTTCCACATAGACTTCCTCTTTAAGATTACCATTCAAGAATGCTGACTTCACATCCATTTGGTAAACTTTAAATCCTTGAAAAGTTGCATAGGCCAGGAACATCCTTATGGCTTTCAGTCTGGCTACTGGAGTAAAGGTTTGATCAAAGTCAATACCTTCTTCCTGCCTATATCCTTTAGCAACCAATCTTGCTTTGTTCTTAATGATGACTTCATGTTCATCCATCTTATTCCTGTAGATCCACTTAGTTCCTATTATATTGTGGTCTTTAGGTTTTGGAACCAGTTCACAGACCTTGCACCTCTTGAACTGATTCAGCTCTTCTTGCATTGCTTCAATCCAATGTGGATCTAGGATGGCTTCTTCAAACTTCTTTGGTTTAACTTGGGATAGAAAACTGGAGTAGATTGCTGCATTCAGATTTCTGCTCCTTGTTTGTACCCCTAATCTTGGATCACCAATGATTTGCTCTACTGGATGATCTCTAAGATGCCTATTGGCTGGAGGCATCCTGACTTCAGGTTGAACTTCTTCAACTTCATCATCTTGCTGCACTCCTTGTACTTCATCTGTATTAGGTACATGTAGTACTCCCCCTGGACAACAGCCACTTTCTTCTACCTGCTGTCTTGCTGTAGGTCCTTCTTCTATAGTGAGCTTGTCCATCTTCTTAGTAATACCTGAGGAGCTGCAAATACTACTAGACAACTCATTGTTAATAAGTCTAGATTCATCAAAGACTACATGTACTGACTCCTCTACAACTTGAGTAGACAAGTTGTAGACTCTATAAGCCTTACTGTTGTTGTTGTACCCAACAAAAATTCCCTCTTGGGACTTGGCAGCAAACTTAGTCAAGTAAGACTTTCCATTGTTAAGTATGAAGCACTTACAACCAAAGATCCTGAAATAGGATAGATTTGGTTTTCTGCCTTTCACAACCTCATAGGGGGTCTTGTTGAGGCCTTTAGTAATGGTAGCCCTATTAATAACATGACATGCATTATTAACTGCTTCAGCCCAGAAATATTCTGGTAGTGATGTATCACTTAATAGGGTCCTACCTGCCTCAATCAAGATTCTATTCTTCCTCTCAGCAATGCCATTTTGCTGAGGTGTTCTTGGTGAAGAAAACTCTTGAAATATCTCAAAGTCTTCACATAGTCTTGTCATACTATCAGACTGAAATTCAGTACCATGGTCACTTCTTATTTTGACCACTGTACTGTTTAGTTCATTCTGAATCTGTTTGACAAAGCTATAGAAGACACAAGGTGTTTCAGATTTCTATCTAAGAAAGAACACCCAGGAAAACCTTGAGTAGTCATCTACAACTACAAAGGTATAGACCTTCCTACCTAGGCTGTGCACTAACATAGGACTAAAGAGATCCATATGCAAGAGGTATAAATGTAACACCCCCTATCCGTCGCATAGCATATAGCAGTAGGTCCGGCCGGGGCCCGACGCCATATACCACAGACAGACCGGGTGGTTACTTATGGAAACCATCCAACCAATCTCAACGTCCTACACAGAGCATTCTAGCGGAAGCAATTTATTAAAGTTGCAAAACAAGAACCCAGCACAAGCATGAATGTCCACTAGCAAGATAATAGGAATGTTATTACAAAATACTCAAAAGTCGGCCTTAAGGCCTTACAAAATGTTTCACTTGTCTTTTACATGATTTCCAAACCTCGGCACGCGGGCCGGCCATACATGAACAAAACATAAAACATTTCCATTCGGGCCTTCGAGGGCCAGCTTCGCAAAAAGGGCTTTAGCCCGCTATTGACCGCTTGGTCCAGCTGCACCTGCAAGCAAACAAACCACCGCACGGTGGCAAACAAAGCAACGGTCAGCAATGCTGACCAAATTATAACGATCCCGCCCCCAACTCGGGGCGGCGATGCTCCTTCCCTGCATTTCATTAGCACAAGCGAGCAATGCATATAATCAAAGCCATTTCATCACAGACGTTGGCTCGTACGGCCACACGTCCCGTGCACTCAGGGCACATTCTCGGTGAACCGGTCGATGTTACGTCAAATAAAGCCATGAACATTCCGGACTCACCACCGCCTCTTGGACGGCCATTCCTATGAGCAATTTGTCTTCATGGTATTGGTCACGTCAAATTAAGCCATGGACCACCGAAGACCCCCATTTATGCCAACGGCGAGTCCCATGTAACCTTAGGTCGCTCTAACCGGACGACATAAAGCGGGTACGGCTCCATCTAACCCGTGCTCACATCGCAACGACAATTTAAGCCATATGCGCGGGTCAAACTTTCACCGAGTCTCATTCTACCGCAAGTCACATAACCTCGTTATGTTCAAGTTGGCTTCCAAGCCACCAAGTTGGCAAGACCTCGTGTCCGCCCAGTTTTCCGGGTGCACCTTTGGGTTAGTCCCCAAGGCTCCCTGCTGCAATCTACCGCGTAGAAAACCCGAAAACACCAAATAGCACGGAGTCTTCTCCGGCCTTATGCAATGCAACATCACCGATCCGGACTAACATGTCCGGGTAGGCTTCAACCAAAATGCCTAAGTCCGTTCTCGCATACGGACGCTAAACAACGGGGACTTTACATATCTACCCGAAGGAACGCCTCCAACTCTTCGCAAACTCGCGAGAGGGGGCTTCCTATGCAAAGAAAGAGAGCTATCGTGCTCAAAAGTGAGGATCGTTACCCTTGCGTTCCTCTTCGGCGCCATCGAAAAGTAATCGGATGGAATTGACCGCACTAGCGTTGCCTCCGTGGATCCGGAGTCGGCTTGCGATTCGGAGCTCCGAAGCTCCTCCAATGGCGGATCTAGCTCCTCTTCTTCTTGCCTTAGCTTTTCTTTCTCCAAGGATTTGGAGAGATAACAAGTGGAAAAAGTGAGGGTTTTCTAAGTCAAAACCCGGGTATATCCCTTCAGGAACAACCCCCAGCCATTGGATCCTCAGTTAAAGAAATGAACGGCTTCGATTCGGGACTGAAATGCCCAATCTGGGCCGAACACGGCCTGGCACACGCCCGTGTCCAGGGCCGTGTGCCTCATTCGCCGTCAAAATCGAATCACCTGGAACCTCACACGGGCATCGAACACGCCCGTGTTCGATCTGACACGCCCGTGTTCCAACTGACACGGCCGTGTAGCGGGCCGTGTACCACATGATTTTCTCCCGTTTTCAACCCGAGCGCTGACACGGGTTCGGACACGCCCGTGTCCTTGCCCGTGTCACCTTGACACGCCTGGGCTCCAGGCCGTGTACAAGGTCTCAGCACTTCACGGCTAAGTGTCGACACGGGTCGACACGCCCTGCGACACGCCCGTGTCGCAGGCCGTGTGCCATGTCTCGACACACTGTCGACACCAAAGTGTCGACTTCGCGGGACGAGTGTCGACACGGGTTGACACGCCCTGCGACACGCCCGTGTCGCAGGCCGTGTGCCGTGTCTCGACACAACGTCGAAGCACTGTGTCGACTGCACGGCTAAGTGTCGACACGGGTCGACACGCCCTGCGACACGCCCGTGTCGCAGGCCGTGTGCCCAGTCTCGACACAATGTCGAGACCAAAGTGTCGACTTCACGCCTTAGTGTCGACACAGGCTTGACACGCCCTGGGACACGCCCGTGTCCCAGGCCGTGTGCCTGCAGCCAGAACTCAAACTGGCCCAAATTATTCCCCTTTGCTCCTTTGAGTTTCGGGGCGTTACAACTCTACCCCTCTTAAAAGAATTTCGCCCACGAAATTACATAAAGGGAAAAACATGTACAAAACTAAAATTTGTACCTGAGCGGAACAACTCCGGATATTCGTCAAGCATCGTCTGCTCTCGCTCCCAAGAGAGCTCCTCACGACCGCAATTGTCCCACCGGACTTTGACCATCCTGATCTCTTTATTGCGTAGCCGCTTGACCTCCGAGTCCTCAATCCGCACGGGCTTGACTTTTGTCGTTAGCCCACTATCCACCGGCACCTGATTGGCCGCGATCACTTGCGTAGGCTCTTGCACCGCCTTCCGAAGCACCGAAATATGGAATACATCGTGTAAACCACTTAGCTCCACAGAAAGCCTCAACCTATAGGCCGCTTCTCCAACTCGCTCCAGAACCTCAAACGGTCCAAGGTACCTCGGGCTTAGCTTTTTCAACCGTCGCACCCGCGAGACACCCTTGAACGGCTTGATCTTTAGGTACACATAATCACCCACAGCGAACTCCACGTTCCTGTGCTTGGCATTATAGTACTTTGCTTGCCGGTCCTGAGCGATAAGCAACCTCTCCCGAATGGTTCTCACCAAAGAAGTAGCATCCTCCACTTCCGATCGCTTATACAACTTCGACTCGCCCGTTTCTAACCAAGACAACGGCGTGCGACATCTTCTACCATATAGGGCCTCGAAAGGCGCCATCTGAATACTTGCTTGGTAGCTGTTGTTGTATGCGAACTCCACCAAATAAAGGTGGTCCTCCCATTGCTTTCCAAAGTCCAAGACACACATGCGAAGCATGTCTTCCATGGTTCTATTGACCCTCTCGGTCTGCCCATCCGTTTGCGGATGGAAGGCTGTGCTAAACTTCAGCTTTGTTCCCAACATTTGCTGCACCAGCCTCCAATCATTGGACGTGAACCGCCCATCTCGGTCACTCACGATGCTGCGGGGCACACCATGAAGCCGCACTATATTATCCACATAAAGCTTCGCCAGCTTCTCCACCGGATCATCCTTCCTATGCGGAATAAAATGCGACACCTTTGTTAATCGATCGACCACCACCCAAATGGCGTCGTTCCCCTTCTGCGACCTTGGCAAACCATGCACAAAGTCCATAGAGATGTCGTCGAATTTCCACTCCGGAATAGGCAAGGACTTAAGAAATCCTCCCGGCTTTTGGCACTCCGCCTTTACCAAGGCGCAGGTTTGGCACTTCGCTACATATAGCGCCACATCCTTTTTCAAGCCCGGCCACCAAAACAGTTTCTTTATATCGCGGTACATCTTCGTGCTCCCCGGGTGAATCGAGTACTTGGTATGGTGCGCCTCGTACAACAACTCCACCCGTAAATTGCCCACACTTGGGACGCACAAACGACCGTCTTTCCACAACAATCCGTCCTCCACAACGAATTGGGAATTTGACCCATCCAGAGCCTCTATCATGAACTGCTTCATATGAGCATCCATATCCAAAGCCTGCCGAATCCGATCAGCCAGGTCATATTGGACTTCAGTCCAATTCAGCACTGCTTCAGCACTAGATTGTCTATCCACACAAACAATCTCCAACGCCTCCAGCTCCTGCACCAACCGCTCATCATGCACTGATAGCCAATTCGCTTGAGCTGGGGCTCGGCGACTCAACGCGTCCGCAACCGCATTCCCTTTGCCAGGCACGTAGTGGATCTTAAAAGTATAGTCCCCCAGGAACTCCATCCACCTACGCTGCCGCATATTCAGATCTTTCTGATCAATCAAATACTTTAGGCTCTTGTGATCGGTGTAGATATCAATCTTCACACCGTACAAATAGTGTCTCCACAGCTTCAAGGCAAAAATCACGGCCGCCAACTCCAAGTCGTGGACCGGATAATTCCTCTCGTGCACTTTTAGCTGTCTCGAGCCATAAGCTATCACGCTGCCGTGCTGCAGTAGCACGCAACCCAAACCACTGCCAGAAGCATCGCTATATATCTCATAGCCTTCGGTTCCAACCGGCGAACTCAGCACAGGCGCCGTGGTCAAACGACACTTCAATTCCTCAAAAGCTCGCGCGCACTCCGGCGTCCAAACGAACTTATGATCCTTCCTCGTCAAAGTAGTGAGAGGTAACGCTATCCGCGAGAAGTTCTCTACGAAGCGCCTATAATAACCGGCAAGCCCCAAAAAGCTCCGGACTTCTGCTACCGTAGCAAGCTCAGGCCACTCCCGTATCGCAACAATCTTCGCCGGATCCACAGCAATACCCTCTCCACTCACTATATGCCCGAGGAACGCCACTGAGGATAGCCAAAACTCGCACTTCGAGAACTTGGCATACAACTGGTTTCTCCTGAGTGTCTCCAACACCAAATGGAGATGCTTGAAGTGATCTTCCTCACTTTGCGAGTACACCAAAATATCGTCGATGAAGACGATCACGAAATGGTCTAGGTACTCCCTGAACGTCCTGTTCATCAAATCCATGAATACTGACGGCGCATTAGTCAGCCCAAACGGCATGACCGTAAACTCATAATGCCCGTATCTCGTACTAAACGCTGTCTTTGGGATATCACTCTCCCTTATCCGCAGCTGATAGTACCCAGACTTGAGATCTAACTTCGAGTACACCGTCGACCCGACTAACTGATCAAAGAGATCATCAATCCGGGGGATCGGGTACTTGTTCTTCTCAGTCAGCTTGTTTAGCTCCCGATAATCAATACACAATCTCAAGCTTCCGTCCTTCTTCTTAACAAAGAGGACCGGTGCGCTCCAAGGCGAAGAACTCGGGCGCACATAACCTTGCTCCAACAACTCTTGCAGTTGAACTTTCAGCTCCGCCATTTCCTTAGGCGCTAGCCGATACGGAGATCGTGACACAGGCTTTGCACCTGGCACTAGCTCGATCGTAAAATCTATCTCCCGTTGAGGCGGGGCTCCAGGAAGATCTGCGGGGAACACATCAGGGTATTCCGATACCACTGAAATACAATCCATCGCGGGCTTCGGCTTTGCAACCTCCACTAGTGTAAAGAACAGTTCTGCTCCGGCACGAACCGCCTTCACCACCTGAAGAGCAGACATCAACGTCTTGCTCGACCCCTTTAAGCCCGTAAAAGTCGTCTCACGACTTGCTCCCAGCTTTACTTCCTTGCTACCGCAATCTATATAGGCCTGCTGCTCCGAGAGCCAGTCCATTCCAAATATGACGTCGAACTCCACCAACGGAAGTAAGGACGCCCGCAGGTCAAACTCCTGCTCCCCGATACGAATTTTAACTTCGCAGATCCTAACCGCTCGCATCGAACACCCATTGGGCAACAACACATCCAACTTGTCCTTCGCCATCGAAGAAGGGACTCCGATGCGTGATATAAATCCTTCGGACAAGAAGGAGTGCGAAGCTCCCGTATCGAAGAGTGCTCGAGCGGGATTTTCACAAATCAATACGAATCCTAAACAAGCAGTGGTAAGGTAACACATACATAACAAGCATATAAAGGAATTGACTTGCTATAAATTAAACCGTACCTGTCACCACGTCAGCTTGTTTAATGGCCTCCAGTTGGCCAAGATTATAGACCCTTGGTTGGGCCGGAGCATAGTGGGATGCGGTCGACTCCACCGCCTTTCCCTTCTCTTCGTAGGTAGCTCCTGGCCTCCTCTCGGACTTAGGACGTCCGCTCCAACAATCACGGGCGAAATGCCCTGTCTTTCCACATGTGAAGCACGCGCCCGGGGTCCGACCCGTAGTCGCCCCAGGAAGCGCCAGAAGGAGCTGGACCCGAAGTCCTATGCTTCTTGAAAGCCCTCCGATAGCCGGACTTTGAATTAGTCGGCACTCTGAACTCAGATTTCTTTTCACCCAAGCCTTTCTTCGCTTGCACGCTCTTCATGTCCTTTTCCAAGGACCGGGCAGTATTGACCAAGGTTAAGAAACCCTGCGTCATCGGCCCCGACAGTAACAATCTCAGCTCATCCCTCAAGCCTTCATAAAAACGATTAGTCTTGCGCTCCTCATCCATGATGGTGGAGCTAGCATAACGACTCAACCGCGTAAACTCGTGGAGATATTCATCCACGTTCCTCTCACCCTGCACCAACTTCAGGAACTCATTCTCCATTGAAATCCTCTGAGTAGAAGGGAGGTATCTTGCTAAGAACAATTCCGAGAACTCTTCCATCGGAACGTCTATCAGTTGTCTACCTCTCAAATGATGCAGCTCCAAACCTTCCCACCACATCCTCGCTTCCCCGTCCAGCAGGAACGTAGCGATGGTGGTCATCTGCCACTCCTCCGTCTCCGTCGCTGTCATGACTCTCTTCACCCTAGAGAGCCAGTCTTCAGCCTGCGATGGGGTTCCCAACCCCGAGAATAACGGAGGGTTAAAGCTCATGACATGCTTCAACTGCCTCTCAGTCGCCCTCCTTGGCACTATTGGTTCTACAACCACTTGCTCCATCCTCCTCGGCTCAGCCTCTTGAAGAGGTACTTGCTCCATCACAGGAGCGGGCTGCTGCGCTTGCCTTCCAGGCTGCGCATTTATCACGGCTAACACCGCTTCAGCCACCAACCGTATATTTTCAGCCGACAAAGGTGTTGCGGGAGCAACTTCTGGTGCACTACTAGCCTCAGAACCTCGGCGTTCTGACGGCCCAACACCACTTCGGGTCACCTATAGTGGTACAAAACACCGTTAAGCGACCAAATAACATTGCAAACAGCAATTATAGGAACACGCAGGTTCCTCAAACACGAGTATTTTCATTCCTAAGTGGACATTCATGGGTTCTTTTTACTGTTATAACGATGACGCACACAATGTGCTCACCACCCCTTAAAAAGAATTCGCCCACGAATTCACTTTAAGCCCGACCAAAACCAGTAGTCTGATACCAAATTGTAACACCCCCTATCCGTCGCATAGCATATAGCAGTAGGTCCGGCCGGGGCCCGACGCCATATACCACAGACAGACCGGGTGGTTACTTATGGAAACCATCCAACCAATCTCAACGTCCTACACAGAGCATTCTAGCGGAAGCAATTTATTAAAGTTGCAAAACAAGAACCCAGCACAAGCATGAATGTCCACTAGCAAGATAATAGGAATGTTATTACAAAATACTCAAAAGTCGGCCTTAAGGCCTTACAAAATGTTTCACTTGTCTTTTACATGATTTCCAAACCTCGGCACGCAGGCCGGCCATACATGAACAAAACATAAAACATTTCCATTGGGCCTTCGAGGGCCAGCTTCGCAAAAAGGGCTTTAGCCCGCTATTGACCGCTTGGTCCAGCTGCACCTGCAAGCAAACAAACCACCGCACGGTGGCAAACAAAGCAACGGTCAGCAATGCTGACCAAATTATAACGATCCCGCCCCCAACTCGGGGCGGCGATGCTCCTTCCCTGCATTTCATTAGCACAAGCGAGCAATGCATATAATCATAGCCATTTCATCACAGACGTTGGCTCGTACGGCCACACGTCCCGTGCACTCAGGGCACATTCTCGGTGAACCGGTCGATGTTACGTCAAATAAAGCCATGAACATTCCGGACTCACCACCGCCTCTTGGACGGCCATTCCTATGAGCAATTTGTCTTCATGGTATTGGTCACGTCAAATTAAGCCATGGACCACCGAAGACCCCCATTTATGCCAACGGCGAGTCCCATGTAACCTTAGGTCGCTCTAACCGGACGACATAAAGCGGGTACGGCTCCATCTAACCCGTGCTCACATCGCAACGACAATTTAAGCCATATGCGCGGGTCAAACTTTCACCGAGTCCCATTCTACCGCAAGTCACATAACCTCGTTATGTTCAAGTTGGCTTCCAAGCCACCAAGTTGGCAAGACCTCGTGTCCGCCCAGTTTTCCGGGTGCACCTTTGGGTTAGTCCCCAAGGCTCCCTGCTGCAATCTACCGCGTAGAAAACCCGAAAACACCAAATAGCACGGAGTCTTCTCCGGCCTTATGCAATGCAACATCACCGATCCGGACTAACATGTCCGGGTAGGCTTCAACCAAAATGCCTAAGTCCGTTCTCGCATACGGACGCTAAACAACGGGGACTTTACATATCTACCCGAAGGAACGCCTCCAACTCTTCGCAAACTCGCGAGAGGGGGCTTCCTATGCAAAGAAAGAGAGCTATCATGCTCAAAAGTGAGGATCGTTACCCTTGCGTTCCTCTTCGGCGCCATCGAAAAGTAATCGGATGGAATTGACCGCACTAGCGTTGCCTCCGTGGATCCGGAGTCGGCTTGCGATTCGGAGCTCCGAAGCTCCTCCAATGGCGGATCTAGCTCCTCTTCTTCTTGCCTTAGCTTTTCTTTCTCCAAGGGTTTGGAGAGATAACAAGTGGAAAAAGTGAGGGTTTTCTAAGTCAAAACCCGGGTATATCCCTTCAGGAACAACCCCCAGCCATTGGATCCTCAGTCAAAGAAATGAACGGCTTCGATTCGGGACTGAAATGCCCAATCTGGGCCGAACACGGCCTGGCACACGCCCGTGTCCAGGGCCGTGTGCCTCATTCGCCGTCAAAATCGAATCACCTGGAACCTCACACGGGCATCGAACACGCCCGTGTTCGATCTGACACGCCCGTGTTCCAACTGACACGGCCGTGTAGCTGGCCGTGTACCACCATGATTTTCTCCCGTTTTCAACCCGAGCGCTGACACGGGTTCGGACACGCCCGTGTCCTTGCCCGTGTCACCTTGACACGCCTGGGCTCCAGGCCGTGTACAAGGTCTCAGCACTTCACGGCTAAGTGTCGACACGGGTCGACACGCCCTGCGACACGCCCGTGTCGCAGGCCGTGTGCCATGTCTCGACACACTGTCGACACCAAAGTGTCGACTTCGCGGGACGAGTGTCGACACGGGTTGACACGCCCTGCGACACGCCCGTGTCGCAGGCCGTGTGCCGTGTCTCGACACAACGTCGAAGCACTGTGTCGACTGCACGGCTAAGTGTCGACACGGGTCGACACGCCCTGCGACACGCCCGTGTCGCAGGCCGTGTGCCCAGTCTCGACACAATGTCGAGACCAAAGTGTCGACTTCACGCCTTAGTGTCGACACAGGCTTGACACGCCCTGGGACACGCCCGTGTCCCAGGCCGTGTGCCTGCAGCCAGAACTCAAACTGGCCCAAATTATTCCCCTTTGCTCCTTTGAGTTTCGGGGCGTTACAATAAACACCTCACAGCATCTTTGTTTTCTATGCTTCTAAAGATGGATCTAGTCTGCTTGCCCTTTTGACAAGCTGAGCAAATACCATCTTTAACACACTTAACTTGAGGACCATTCCTCACTAACTCTTTGCTAAAGAGTTTGCCAATTGTCTTGTAATTTAGATGAGCTAGCCTCTTGTGCCATTTGACACAATGAGAGACTTTCTCATCTGCTACAAGACACACTTGAGAACCATTGGTCTCACACATAATGTCTAGGCAGTAGACATTCCTCTTTCTATAACCTGGCAAAATGATCTCTTGATCACTTGACCTCTTGATATGACAACCATCCTTAACAAATGAGATGTCATACCCTACATCACTTAATTGACTTATACTTATTAGGTTGTGTTTCAACCCTTTAACATAAGCCACTTGAGTAATGGTAACCAAGTTACTAGAAATGTTACCAAACCCTTTGATGATTCCTTTTTCAGAACCACCAAAGGTGACTTTTGGACCATCTTTGATTGAAGTGTAGTCCCTTAGTAATCCCTAGTTCCAGTCATATGTCTGGAACATCCACTGTCCAAGTACCATATTGGGGCATGACCACTTGGACTCACCTGCAAAACAGATTAGTGAACCTTAGAACCCAAAGAATTCTTGGGTCCTTGGTACTTGTTAGTTTGCATCCTGACAAAGCTACCTGGAGGTTTTCCAACAGGCAGTTTGCTACTAACTTTGGCACTAGCATTGCGCCAACAATCCATGGCAAAGTGGCCTACCTTGCCACAACACCAACACTCAAACTTATTGTACCTTTGCTTAGGTACAGTCTTAGTTGTTTTATCCACAGCTGGCTTGTTGAGTGTTGGGGATTTGCCCTTGGACTTGGACTTGACAGTCCTTGCAGGTTTAATAAAACCCAGTCCAGCTTTACCTTTGTGATGAACAAATTCATCAATTAAAGGTAGAACTGACTTAGATTTAGAAAACCTAGCAACTAAGTCTTTCTCCTTCTAAAGATTAATCTCCATACTCTTGATTTGATCATTCTTATATGTGATAGTCCCCATCTGAATCACAGTTATGTGCTTCAGTCTGGCTATCTCATTAAGCTTTTGATCAAACAACTTCTCAAAATCAGTTGCAGCAGCTTTGAGATTAGCAATTTCCTTTGCCTGACTTTTGGCTAGGGACTTGCTCTTCTTATAAGCTTGCAACAGAACTTTATATTCATCTATCAACTGATGAATATCTTCTTCAGATTCAGATGCACTCTCATCACTTGATGATGATGAATCTGATTCTGTACTGGCACAAGAAATTGAACTGAAAGAATAATGTTGTACCTTATTAGGTCCTGGCTGCTCCAGGATTTTGTCATTTTCTGTCAATGCCATTAGCCCTTGACACTTACTGTCCTCTTGTTCATATATAGAGTTCATAATCTGAATGAACTCTTCTTCTTCTTCAGCAAACAACCCTATATATGCCTCTGCATCTGACTCAGTTTCTGATGAAGAAATATCTGACAGGCTCTTGTCCTTTTTGACAACAAAAGACTTTTCCTTCTTGCCCTTGTATTGAGTCTTTTTCTTGTCACTAGACTCCTTCCTTTTTTCTGGACAATCTGCAACAACATGGCCTTCTCTATTACAGCAATAACATACTATTTTTGAAAGAGTTGCCTTGCTAGACTTAATCTTTTTTCTGTCTTTCTTTGAAGACTTTTTATTCTGATAATAGTCTTTTTTTCCCTGTGAAGTAGATGACCTTGTCCTCCACTGTTTCTTCTTTAAGAACTTCTGGAAATGTCTTGTAAAGACAGCAAAGTCCTCATCACTTTCACTGCTTTCAAACTTTCTACTTGCTGACTCATCTGATTCTGTTTCAGCAACTTTTAGTGGTGGAGTTGGAGACTTACTTCTGTACTTTTTGGGGGCTTCTGTTTTAAAAGGCCACTGTCCTTTCCTTATGTTCACTTCTTATTGATTTCTCCTCTTCTTTCCTCACCATTAACTGCATTTCATAGGACAGCAGGTTGCCAAATAGTGTTGATGGAGGAATTTCTGCCAACTTTGCCATTTCTCTAATGTCACAGATCTTGGTGTCCCAATCTTTTGTTAGGGACCTTAGAAACTTATCATTGAGTTCATAATTACTGAACTCTCTGCCATAGGACATGAGTTCATTCACAATCCTGTAGAACTTCTTATAGCATTCAGTTATGCTATCAGCTTTTCCTTGTCTAAAACTTTCATATTCTTGGTTTAGCAAGGATTTTCTGTCTTGCCTAACTTCTTCAGAACCCTCCATGTACACAATAAGAGTATCACACATCTCTTTAGCTGTCTTACAGTGTATCAGATTCTGAAAAGTTGCATCATCTATGACACTCACTATTATGTTCTGAGCCCTCTTATCCATAGTGGCTAGAACAATTTCATCCTTTGTCATTTCAGAGAAATCCTCAGGTGTTCTCTGATTGGCATCCAAGACTGAAACCTTCATGGGCACATATGACCCTTCTTTCACTGTGATATAAATCCTAGGGTCTGAGGCTTCCATAAAAAGTCTCACCCTTTCCTTCCATATACCAAAGATCTCTTTTCTACATATGGGTAGCTT
This sequence comes from Platanthera guangdongensis, assembly GCA_039583875.1. Taxonomy (NCBI): domain Eukaryota; kingdom Viridiplantae; phylum Streptophyta; class Magnoliopsida; order Asparagales; family Orchidaceae; genus Platanthera; species Platanthera guangdongensis. The sequence continues at coordinate 176,584,107 of CM077160.1, forward strand.
CATGGATCCCAATTCCTTGTGATTCTCAGTGGAACTCATGGTTCTTGATGTTCTTGATTCTGTAATTTGACTTAGACTGAATCTGCCAACAGGATCTACTCAGACTGTTAGTCCTTTTTGAGCAACCTCCCTCTGATACCACTTGAAAGATATTGTACCTAATCACCTAGAGGGGGGGGGGGGGTGAATAGGTGATTTGAATCTTTTTAACTTTTTAGGCAGCAATCAGATAATATTACAGAATTCTATCTATTTAATCACAGCACACATTCAGCAATCACAGAATTTCACAGCACACAGTAGACACACAGTTTTTATAGTGGTTCCCCAAGGTTTGGGTACATCCACTTTCCCAATTCGCCTATCTAGCAGTGTACTGGATTCGGCCAAACTTCTCAACTATCTCAGAACCCCAAAACAGGTTCCTACAGCTTAGGCACAAGGCCCTACAACTCAGCTTTTTCCCAAAGTCTACACTCAGCCACCAAGGCCTACACTCAGCCACCAAGGTCTACACTCAGAGATTCAACTCTCCTACACTCAGGCACACGGGCACTACACTCAGCCTTTATAATTACTGGCTTACAATCTCAGATCCCTAAGGATCCTACAAGTTATAATGAATACAAAAGTATATACTCAACAACTCAGATGAAAGAGAGATAAGTTGTGAGTTTCTTGATGAGTTCTTGGAAGAACTCAGCTGAAATCAATCTAACTTGGCTTTCTTCAAAGCTTCTTGAAAGTAGAACACAATAAAACTGATTCCTCTACAGTTGATCTTTGATCTCTGCTACTTAAGATTCAGAATAAATCTGAACCCTTCTTCTCAGCCTGGTTCCAGCGGCTGATTTCTTGGATGGAGCTCTCTCTCTCCAACTTCTTAGATCTTCACTTGAAAGCTAGATCTTCTTTGTGTTTCAATTACTTGAACCTTCTTGTCAATCTCATCTCACTTTTTTCTATAGACGGTGTAAGCCTATTTATAGGCCTTCTTCATGGTAACCGGCTGGTCCGGTTCATAACTGATTTCTGACAACTCTGACAGGTGCAGTAGACCGGCTGGAACGGCAGCTGTCAAGTCATCCAGTCGGTTCTTGAAAATTCTCTAACTGTCTGAAAGTGTCGAGACTTTCTGTCTTTAAGTGTCGACACTTATAGACCAAGTGTCGACACAAGTTGTCTAAGTGTCGACACTTGCCTACAAGGTGTCGACACAACTCCTTGTGTTGTAGATTTTATATCTCGACACTACTTCTTCTTCATGTGTCGACACTGATATTGAGTGTCGACACAACACTTTGTTCTTCAGCATTTTGTTGACTTCTTGTAAGTATCGACACATCTCCTTGTGTCGACACATCTTCATGTGTTGAACTTGTATTAGTGTCGACACATCTTCTTGGTGTCGACACTTGTATTCAGTGTTGATACTTGCTGAGTGTCGACACAGCTCCTTGTGTCGACACATACTTCTTCTGTTGAGACTTCAGCTGAGTGTCGACACATCTCCTAGGTGTCGACACTTGTACTTAGAATATTTTGTTGAACTTTGCTGATCTTTGCTAAGTGTCGACACAGCTCCTTGTGTCGACACTTTCTTCAAGTGTTGAGTCTTCAGCTGAGTGTCGACACATTCTTTCTTGTGTCGACACTTTCTTCAAGTGTTGACTCTTCTGTTGTGTGTCGACACATTGTTCTGGGTGTCGACACTTAGTTAGTCTCTGCTGATTTTTGCTGAGTGTCGACACAGCTCCAAGTGTCGACACTTTCTGATGTAGACACAGTTTTACTGGGTGTCGACACAACTGTTAAGTGTCGACACTGCTTTACTGCACTTTCTTCATTGAGTGTCGACACAGCTCCTTGTGTCGACACTTTCTGTCTGGTGTCGACTTTGCATCCCTTGTGTCAACACAATGACTCCAAGTGTCGACACAAGTCTTCTTAAGTGTCGACACTTTGCTCCTGGGTGTCGACACATGGACTTAGAAACTTTTACATCTTTCCTGCAAATACTTAGCCTGCACAAGTAAACTCAAAACACATCAAATACATTTTGATGTATATCATTGAGTTGGGTGAGACTTCTTCAAATCAGGTACATTTAAACCAATGTACCCAACAAGAATCAGCGGAGGTGGTGAGTCGTGGTCAGGTTCTTCGGAGGTCGAAGAGGACCATCAAACCACCGGCTTGGTATAGCAAAGGAAACATGGTGAGCTTTGTCTCATATTTCTTCTCAGGCCCTCTAGATGAGAGAGAGCCTTCTAGCTTTGAAGACTCCACTGGAGTCAAGGAGTGGGATGATGTTATGGATGAGAAAATGGAAGCCCTCGGAAAGAATGAGACTTGGGATCTTGTCACATGGTTGATGACATTACTCCTGTAACATATAAGTGAGTGTACAAGCTGAAGAAGAAGACGGATGGAAGTATCAAACGATACAAAGCTCGGCTTGTAGCTCGTGGGTTCTTCTAGTAGTAGTGAGAAGACTATGAGGAGACGTTTAGTCCCGTTGCAAAAATGACTTCAGTACGGATAATGATTGCCTTGACGGATTGCCAAGGATGGATGATGTGGCAGCTTGACGTAAAGAATGCTTTTCTTTACAGAGAAATTGATAAGGACATCTTTATGGTTCAGCCACCGAGGTAAATACCTAAAGATCATCCAGGACGCGTATGCAAGCCCCGAAAGGCCCTTTACGGTTCGAATTAGGTGCCTCAAGTGTGGTATGAGGAGATCGCAGAATACCTCCAGTTATGCGGGTATTTTGCTTCAGATTCTGACTCGAGCCTGTTCGTAAAGAAGAAGGGGGAGCTTCATGTCTTGGTGCTGTTGTACGTTGACGACATGATTGTCACGGGGAACTCCGAGGAGGAGGTGGCTAGGCTCAGGGAAGAGCTAGTTGTTCGTTTCGAGATGAAGGATTTGAGTAAGCTCCACCACTTCCTCAGACTTGAGGTAGAGAGAAGAAAGTACAATATACTCGTTTTGCAAAAAGGCTACGCAGAACGGATCGTTCGGCGATTCGGCATGCGGGAGGGGAAGAGTTGTTTTACTCCACTGGATGTTGGCCTTAAGCTTCAACATGATGAGGGGAGGGTTCTTCCATATCCCCTGGTGTTTCGGACTCTAGTTGGGAGCCTCATTTACTTAACGATTACAAGGACATACATTGCTTATGTTGTTGGCCGAGTAAGTCGTTATATGGTGGAGCCTCGGAAGCCTCATCTGGTGGCGGCAAAGAATATTCTAAAGTACGTGAAGTCTACTTCTGATATGAGACACCTTTATGGGAGTGACACAAGATTCTACTAGCACGGTTACACTGATGTTAATTATGGGGGAGACTCGGACAATTGAAAGTCGTTGTCTGGCTATGTTTTCACATGTGTATCAACATGCATATCATGGTGCAGCAAAAAGCAAGACTCAGTGTCCGTCTCTACTATGGAAGCGGAGTACAAGCCTTTGGCCATGGCAGTTTGAGAAGTCATCTAGCTTAGGAGGCAAGCAGAGGATGTCCATGAAGAAGTGCGGGGTTCCACTCTGCTACGCGGTGACAAAGAAAGTGTCATTAAACTGGTTATTAATCCAGTTTGCCACGCGAGCACCATGCATATTGAGATCGAACATCACTTCATTCGGGAGAAGGTGTTGGAGGGATCTCTTATGGTCGAGCATGTGCGGAGCGAGGACAACATCGCTGTCATCTTTCCAAAGCCGCTGTCGAAGGGGCCATTTGGACGGTTACGGGGACTGTTGGGGTTAATTTCCATTTCTCACTTCAAGGGTGAGTGTTGAATTTTTTTGAAGTGAAAGTGGCAGCCTGGTTAACCTGGGCGGACTTTCCGCGCGGACTGTGCGGATAGGGGTGGCGTCTAGCCAGGTCAACTAGTGTTTTGTAGGCGGCTTGTTCCCAGGAGGTAATCGGGCAGATAGGTTTGTTATTCGCGGAGTTCGCTGAGTCCGGCATGTTGCGAACTCGTCTAAAGTTCGATGTATCTGGGTTGCGGACTGGTTTTGAGCTCGGGAGATCGGCATGGCTTGTGCCTTGTTCTTGCTTTGGTGGTGTGGTTTAATGGTAACCACAGAGTTCGCCGGTTAGTGCAGATTGGTGTATGAGTCCGTTGGTTTGTACGAATAGCCTTCTGTATCCGCTGGAACTGTGTTCGCACCCGGGCTAGTTGGAGATGTGGAATTGGTTTGGATCTGTACTAAGTCCAAGATTGCTCAGTCCGGGAGTTCACGCGGTTAGCGCGGGCTGTTTTCTCTATTCGTCGAGTTCAGCAGCTGTCAATCTTGTGTTCTAGTTGCGGGCTCGGGGTTTGCAGACTGGAGCTGTGTCTACAGGATGTGCAGACTGGTATGGTATCTGCAGTGACTATAGATATGACAGACAAGTCTTGGCCTGGATTTGTGGAGACAAGGCAGATAGGTTTTTATCCGGCCTTGGTGGTGCGACCTTGGCGGACTAGCTGTCCAGCCTAGTCGCAGCGACTAAGGCGGACTGGTTCGTGTTAGCACTATGCAGATACATCTTGTGCTCGCCACGAGATGGGCAGTGTTCCTATTGGCTAGAGAGGTGATCACACTACTCTCCGCGCCTATAAATAGGACCCCCTGTCACATTAGCGGGACAATCGAATGAACAGTAAGTGAGCTTGGGCGATTGCTGCGGATAGGTTTTTGTATCCGCACGGTTTGAGAAGATGACCGGTTTTTTGCTGTGTAGATTGTGCGGACAGCACTGAGAAGCTGGGGGCTTGGTTCTGACTTTGGTCAGGGATCAATGTTTACTATGTGGTTACAATCAGCGGTTAACAACAAGTCACGCATTGCGACCAGGCGGACTTCTCTTTGGCAATCTTTCCCAGTTCAATAAGTTGTCTGCTTCTGGCGGTCTGTTCAGTTCGGCATCAGTTGTTCGCGTTAATTTGGCGGCTAGGAGAACTCGTGTTTAGGCGGCTAGCAGATTGCGGACAGAGTTCAGCATTGGAATAACAGGGTGTACTCACGACTAGGTTGCGGTCTGTCGACTTAGCGGTTTCAATGGACTCTGTAGTGCAGCTCTGCAGAGTCGGCGGTTACTCCTTAAGTCCGTCCGACTAGTTTTTTGCTTTCTTGTTTTTTGCTTCCATCAGTACATTGGCAAATCATGTCTCATCATATATGTCTCGCTCTGTAAAGATTTTTGATAGAACATGACTTGCACTTCTGATTTGCTTGGCTTGGTTTGGTTGAAGTGTTCCTGCGACCTGTTTTCTCGTTTTCTGCATCTCACAAATTTTTACAGATTGTCCGCTACTACAACTATTTCTGGTATGGTCGAGGTACTGTAAAGACAGCGGAAAAATGAAAAGTTCCTATTTTCAGAATATGTGAAAGGTATGCAATTGTTCAAGTGTAATTTATTTTCTACATAATTGTTTTTAATTTATATACTCAAATTTTTTTGTAGGTTTGTCATCCACTGCATTCACGCTTGTTTTATAAGGGGCATCAAAAAAATTCATATATCTATTTTGTAAGATTTTCACAACTTCAAAAATTTATTTCATGATAGCAATTCAGTTTTAGAATACTAAAATAAAACATATTTTTTATTTCGTGCAGACTAATGTTCATTTTGGGGAAGATGTATTTCGGTTGAACGATAAGTGTTCATTGTTATAGCAGAGCTGAATGAAGAAAATATATCTTTGGTCATTTTGATTTTGTTAGAATGAAAAAATTTATGTTTTGGTTTGAATGATATATATGCAGTTTTGAGTTTATTTAATTTTATCAATTAGTGGAGAAAATTGATAAAAAATCAAATGTAATTTTAAAAAAAGGCTGCAAATATCTGGGCGGTCTGCAAATATCTATTTGTGGATTGCAAATATCCATGAAATGCAAATATTGATTATAGGTCTGCAAATATCAGTGCCCAAAATGAAAGAGCTAAATTAGATGATAATACAGCAATTAAAGAACTCCTCAAATTTTATCTCATATTTCATTTTTTGTCATTATGGTTTTCTAATGCTTTGACCCTTTTGTGCCCTAGGGAATCAATCAGTTTGACCATTTATTTTAATTATTGAGTCATAAGTTTGGCCAACATGGCTTGTTTTTATTTCTGGATTTCATTACATTTGATTAGCTTGTTTTAATTGTTGATTCATACGTTGTACTCATTTTATTTAATAATTTCAATTTTTGCAAGGTAAAAGTAATGGGTCAATGAAACGCAATGAGCCAACAAAATAGGCCAAACAAATAGAGGAAAAATTATCACTCACTTGACGGAACAGGAGAAGAGATCGAGGTCCAAGGTGGACAGAGAAGATGGCATGGACAAGTTGGTAATTAAGTTGTAAGGTTATTTATTGGTCGAGCATGTCTAATTGTTTCAAAATTGATCCTGTCAAGACAGGTTTGCAAACAAGTCTTGATGTGCTCTCCCTCAATTTATAGGAATTTCGGATTACAAATAATCAGAATTTTAATATCCCCCACCACTTAAGTGGAGATTTATGGAAAAAACCGTAGTGTGTGCGATCCGCACGCCCGATCCATGCTCAATCGATGCACCAACCACAATCACTCCAACCTCATCCTATACCGCGCTCCACCGTAATGGCGCGTGGCCGGCCCTCGGCCAACCACCGTTGGCCGCACGCCAATGGAGCCCAGCCGCAGAGCCCCCTCGGACAACCTCATGACTGGCCAGCCTCACGGCCGGCCGGCCTTAGTTGTGGCTGCACCCGCATAGCCGCGTTAGGTCATGGCCGGCCTTACGGCTAGCTCCCGCCTTTTATTTTTCCATGGTCGCGGCAAGGCTCACGGCCGGCTACAAGCCTTTAATTTGCCACGACCGGCTTCGACCTTTGCTACGACCGCACCCACGCGGCAGCGGCCGGCCTCCTGGCCAGTAGCCGCCCATGGCCTCAGCTGCCTTCGCGGGACCACTGAGGTCGCGGTAGGCCTCATGATCGGCCGACTCCCTTGGTCGCCAACGTTCACACGCGGCCACGGGAGTCCGTGGTCGGCCTCACGACCGGACTCACGGTTGATCGTCGTCCTTGGGAACGACCACACTCGTGCAACCGAGGACGGCCTCATGGCCGGCCACCTCCTTTAGTCGCGGTCGGTCGCGTCCCTCTATTGTGGCAGCACCCACGCAGTCGCGGAATGTCGTGGCCGCACACGCGTGGCTGCGGGAGCCCGCGGCTTGCCTCACAGTCGACTGCCTGCGGTGGCCTCAGTTGGCTGGCCACCCCCAGCCGTGCCTTGCCTCCGGTCGATCCCCTCTCCGCCGCCGGCCAATTCCCCATCGCCGATAATCCCTGCCCGATCTCAATCGTCCAATGTACGAGAAACCACCCGCATAACCATCAGTGTTACCACCCATTATGGATGGGTGCAAATAACCAAAATTATATCGGCTTGCGCTTAATAAAATTATTAAAGTATACACACATTAAATAATATTTAAATTGGTCAACAAATAGTAAATAGGGTGGTTATGGTTTGCGGATAAATGTGTAACCACTATAACCACCCTTGGGCTTATAAATAGGACCACACTCTCTTTCATTCTCACCTTTCTCTTCCTTAGCTTCTCCTCCTGCGTGCCTAAGAGTTCCACCAAGAATCTGCTTCACCTTCAAAGATGCCTTTGAAGATCTTCAGGAATAAGATGGATGAACAAGGGGTCATCATTAAGAATAAAACAAGACTGATTGCTAAAGGATATAGGCAAGAAGAAGGTATTGACTTTGATCAAACCTTTGCTCCAGTAGCCAGACTGGAAGCCATAAGGATGTTCTTGGCCTATGCAACCTATCAAGGATTCAAGGTTTATCAAATGGATGTCAAGTCAGCATTCCTGAATGGTAATCTTAAAGAGGAAGTCTATGTGGAACAGCCTTCAGGTTTTGTTGATTCAACTCTACCTCATCATGTCTATAGATTTAGGAAAGCTTTCTATGGGTTAAAGCAAGCCCCTAGGGCTTGATATGAAACCCTATCTAGTTTCCTCATTGAGAACAAGTTCTCAAGGGGGAAAATAGATAAGACCTTTGAAGATCTTCAAGCACATCGAGGATTGCTCGAAGACCTCCACCTACCATCAAGATTCCTTTTGTGAGCCTTCTACAAGCAACACTCTTACCACTTGGCGCCCTCCAATCTACCATAAGCACTCTCCGTTCTAGCCTCCGAGCACAAGAAGAAGACCACCAAGTCTCCATAATGCTTGCTCTCCATCGTGAACAAAGATAAACACAGCCTCACGAGTAGTGGCCTATCACCCTCCAAACACACATTTATCTCTCCCGTCAAGTTGTAATGAGGTATGACTTGTCATCCTCGTGTTCTCAAAGAACTTTGTACAAAATAGTAAATAGTGAGTTCGGTCGGCACCACCCCGACTGCATGGGTTTTCAACCCTTTTTGGGGGTTTCCACGTAAAAAACCTTCTCGGCTATTGTCTCTTCTCTCTGTGACTGTTTGTGCGCTCGACCACTCAAGAGCTAAGTGAAAGTATTTTCTAAGGGTAGTTAAACACCTAGAGGGGTGAGGGGTGAATATATTTGTTTTAAATCTTTAGAATCTTTTCAAGTTAGATCTTGATGTGTGTTTATGTTAGATGTTTGCTTTCAAGATCACAAAAAACAGAAGATTTATAGTGATTTATCTATCTAGGGTACATCTACTCCCCCCCCCCCTTTCACATATTTAGCTGTGTGCTAGATTCGACTAATTCCTCCTTTATACTCAGCTCCTTGAAGAAGTCAGAACCCTAGTCAATGATATACACTAACTCACAAAAATAATAATAAATGCACATATAAAGAATATATACTGGCACACACAGACAAATATAATTATCAAAAACAGGATAACTAATTATATTAGTGTGCGTACAATAATTGTTCATTTTCCAAAAGCCCTAACGAACCTATTACATATATCATAGTTAGGTTCCAGGTTCCTTAATGACAATGTCTCTGCGATATCTTTTTCCCAGTTTGTCTTCAACCTCTTTCTTCATTTGCCTCTGCCTCTCAAAGTAACTATAAGTCTTGGGAAAGTATCTGCTTGACTCTGGAGCATCCATCTATACAGTACCATCTTTCTTATCTCTTCTGAACTTTCTTCTCACTTCTTCTTGCCTCTCAAACTTGGCTCATTCAATATATCTGATGAGTTTGCCTCTGTCTGTTTTGTTTTCTTTAATTTGATCACAGACAGATAAAATGATAGTCCCTGATTGAGGACTCCATAGTTCAAAATCAGGTCTGTTATGCATCTCTTCTCTGTGTCTTTTCTTAGTTTTCCTGCCTTCCTCTTCCACATCTACAATAGACTTGCCTTTGGCCTTGGACAACTATTGAGTAGTGGGACTGAATGCAGGCTCAACAAAAGCTATGTCAACAACATTTGAGGTCCTTTTATACTTCAGGTTCATCATATGTAACAGTTTCAATGCCCAATGTAACTCTGACAACATTTGAGGTTCAGATGACACGGTATATACTGATTTTTATCATTGACCTTTCCCCCTTTATGCCTTCTTCAGAGACTATTTTGCCCAGGAAAATGACCTTGTGAGCCAAATGATTTAGACAAGCAGTGACAACATTCTTTTACTGCAACATATGATCATCTAAGAATTAGGTGCAAGAATCCATTCTTCTCTCTAGGATAACCTTGTTGCTTTTAATGATGTCCTTTTATACTTCTTGCACCATCTTCATATTCTCAGTAGTAATGCATTGATTTTCAATGATGTCATTCTGCCTTTGCTTAATGCCAGCAAGTTTTTCTTCTGTGTAGGTAATGGTTGGAGCAGCCCTCTTGAAGAATGCCACTGTAAGACCCTCCCTTTTTTTCAATTTAAAACCCCGGGGGATTTGGCCAGCAGGATCGGCGTCTTGTAGTGACGACCTTCCCAGGTGCGAAGGTGTCACCGCAAGGCGGCGCTTCTGGGTCTAAAACCCCGGGGTTTTAAATTGAAAAGGGGGGGGGGGGGTCTTACGGCCACTGTGTTTGCCTTTAGCATATTCACTTCAAATGGGATGGATTTGATCTCAGTATACATATTTTGTCTCATTTCTTTTATTGAATCATCCACATAAAGCTTAAATTGCCTCCTCTGCTCATTTAACAATCCTTTTAATTGAGCTAAAAAGGAGGTGGACATCTTCACAAACTGCTTAGTAGTCCTTGGAATGTTGACTTCTTCAGCATCCTTGCTTATATCTCCCCTTATTTATGAGTCATCAACTTCATTCTCTGAGGAATGAATAGGGATGTCTACATCATGCTCATCAACATCAGATAAATCAATCACATTATCAACTTCTTGAGCAGGGAGCTAAAGATGAGTCTCCCCCTAAACCTGAGAAACATCAATATCAACCCGATGTATGTTAACATCAGTCCTGGGGTAATCTTCTTGGACTTGCTCCCCCTGAGTGTCAGAGGGGATCTGATCTAGACTCTCCTATAGATTGATCAGGAAAGAGTCAATCTTTTCATGTAGACAAGTGGGAGATTGGCTTTGCTCCCCCTCAACAGGAGCATCACCACTTGGGGTCTCCCCCTGAATTTCAGCACCACAGATTCTTTCGACCATCCTTGTTGCAACATCTTCAGCAATTTCCATGGCCATGTCTCCTTCATCAGTAGAAGTCACACTTGTGGGAACAACCTTTGCAGCAAGCTTTGAGGAGCTAGAGACTTGTGAACTTACATGCCTTCTTTCCTCTCTAGTTGATTCAGTTAGATTAGGATCATGTGGTTTAGTATCCCTACTGTCAGATGAGTTTCTGCTTGAGCTTTCATCAAAATCAAGAATTACACCTTCTTTTTCATCTCAGATGGCTGACGGTTGGGAACCAATACCCTATCCCATCAATCAAACATCCTTATATCCATCTTCCTCATGCAATGGATCTTTGCTCCTAACCTCAGATTTAGCATCGCTGGAGCAGAGTTCAGTAAGAACAAAGATAGTATCCTACCCAGATTGGGTTCAGGAATACACTCAACAATCCTCTCAAAAATCACCTCCCCCCCAATCAGTTTTCTTTATAAGAACAACTATGGTCATCAGCTAAAACATCTTCTGTGAAATTTTGACATGAGACCCTGTCTTACAGATTAGGGCCCTGCCAATTATATATGCTAAGAACTTCCCTTTTAGGTTCATTGTTGGGTACATTGGTCAAATGTACCTGATTTGAAGAAGCCTCACCCAACTCAATGATATACATCATAATGTATTTGATGTATGTTGAGTTTACTTGTGCAGGTTAAGTTATCACTGGACTGAAGCAAAAAGTTTCTAAGTCCATGTGTCGACACCCAGAGGGAAAGTGTCGACACTTAAGAAGGCTTGTGTCGACACCCAGACAAGCAGTGTCGACACTTGGAGTCATTGTGTCGACACCTGGGATGCAGAGTCGACACCAGACAGTAAGTGTCGACACTTGGAGCTGTGTCGACACTCAGTGAAGAAAAGTGCAGACAGAAAGTGTCGACACAGGGAGCTGTGTCGACACCCAGTGAAGCTGTGTCTACACCAGAAAGTGTCGACACTTGGAGCTGTGTCAACACTCAGCAAAAGTCTGCAGAGACTAAGTACAAGTGTCGACACTCAGCACAATGTGTCGACACTCAACAGAAGAGTCAGCACTTGAAGTATGTGTCGACACCCAGCACAATGTGTCGACACTTAGCTAAAGACTCTTCACTTGAAGAAAGTGTCGACACAAAGAGCTGTGTCGACACTTAGCAAAGATCAGAAAGATCAACAAAATTTATTCTAAGTACAAGTGTCGACACTAAGGGAATGTGTCGACACTCAGCTGAAGTCTCAACAAAAAGAAGGTGTGTCGACACAAGGAGCTGTGTCGACACTCAGCAAGTATCAACATAGAAGACTATGTGTCGACAGCAAGAAGTAGTGTCGACACTTGACAGATTCAACACAAGAAGTTGTGTCGACACAAAGGTGATGTGTCGACATTTAGAAGAATTCAGCAAAAACTAGAAGATCAAGTACTTGTGTCGACACTCAATTTCAGTGTCGACACCTGAAGAAGAATCTGTGTCGAGACATACAAGGAGTTGTGTCGACACCTTGTAGACTTGTGTCGACACTTACACAACATGTGTCGACACTTGGTCTATAAGTGTCGACACTTAAAGACAGAAAGTCTCGACACTTTCAGACAGTTAGAGATTTTCAAGAAATGACTGGATGACTTGACAGCTGCCGTTCCAGCCGGTCTACAGCACCTGTCAGAGATATCAGAAGTCAGTTATGGACCAGACCAGCCGGTTACCATGAAGAAGGCCTATAAATAGGCACCTACAGTTTACAGAAACAATAGTTCAAGTGTGGTTCAGATTGATCACATTGTTGAAGAACAAGTTATCAAAGTGGTACCAAGAGTATCAACACAAGAAGATCTTGCAGTCCAAGTGCAGATCTAAGAAGTTGGAGAGAGAGGGCTCCATCCAAGAAATCAGCCTCTGGAACTAGGCTGAGGAGAAGGATTCAGATACATTCTGGATCTTAAGTGGCAGAGGTCAAGGAACAACTGCAGGAGGATTCAGTCTTATTCAGTTCTACACAAGAAGCTTTGAAGAAAGCTAAGTCAGATTGAATCCAGCTGAGTTCTTTCAAGAACTCATCAAGAAACTCTCAACTCCCATCTTTTATTTCTGAGTTGTAGAGTTAACATCTGTAATACATTTTTAACTTGTAGGATCCTTTGGATCTGAGAGAGTTGTAAGTCTATAATTATAAAGGCTGAGGGTAGGGCTTGAGAGCCTGAGTGTAGGAGATTGAGATCTCTGAGTGTAGACCTTGGTTGGCTGAGTGTAGGCCTTGGTTGGCTGAGTGTAGGCCTTGGTTGGCTGAGTGTAGGCCTTGATTGGCTGAGTGTAGGCTTTGGGATAAAGCTGAGTTGTAAGGCTTTTGGCCTGAGGTGTAGGAACCATTTTGGGTTCTGAGACAGTGGAGGAGTTTGGCCGAATCTAGTACACTGCTAGATAGGCGAAGGGGGAAAGTGGATGTACCCATATCTTGGGGAACCACTAAAAACCACTGTGTATACTGTGTTGTGTTGTGGTTGTTACTGTGTATGTTGTGTGCTTGCTGTGATAGAATAGTTAGAAATCTGTGTTATAAACTGTTGGCTGCCATTAAAGTTTAAAAAGGATTAGGTCACCTATTCACCCCCCCCCCCCTCTAGGTGTTTAGGTACCATATCTTTCAAGTGGTATCAGAGGGAGGTTGCTCAAAAAGGACTAACAGTCTGAGGAGATCCTGTTTGGCAGATTCAGTGTAAGGCAAAACACAGATTCAAGAAATTCAAGAAAATCAAGAAACATGGGTTCCTCTGAGAATCACAAGGAATTGGGTTCCATGAAATTACCCATATGCAGGAAAGAGATCTTTGGGATCTGGAAGGAAAGGGTAAGGCTGTTTATGGAGGCCTCAGACCCTAGAATCTACATCACAGTAAAGGAAGGGCCTTATGTGCCCATGAAGATTTCAGTTTTAGATGCAAATCAGAGAACTCCAAAGGATTTCTCTGAGATGACTAAGGATGAGATTGTCCTAGCCACAATGGACAAGAGGGCACAGAACATAATAGTGAGTGTCATAGATGATGCAACATTTCAGAATCTTATACACTGTAAGACAGCCAAGGAGATGTGGGACACTCTTATAGTGTATATGGAAGGATCTGAAGAAGTTAGACAAGATAGAAAATCCTTGCTAAATCAGGAGTATGAGAGTTTTAGACAAGGTAAAGGTGATAGCATAACTGAGTGCTACAAGAAGTTCTACAGAATAGTTAATGAACTCATGTCTTATGGAAGAGAGTTTAGTAACTATGAACTAAATGATAAGTTCTTAAGGTCCCTAACCAAAGATTGGGACACAAAGATCTGTGCCATTAGAGAAATGACTAAGTTGGGGGAAATTCCTCCTCCTACACTGTTTGGCAAGTTGTTGTCATATGAAATGCAATTGACAGTGAGGAAGGAGGAGGAGAAATCAACAAGTACTGAGCACAAGGAAAGATCAGTTGCTTTCAAGACAGAAGTTCCCAGAAAGTGCAGGAATAAGTCATCAACTCCACCTCCAGAGGTAGTTGAATCAGAGTCTGATGAGTCTGTCAGCACAAAGACTGAGAGCAGTGAAAGTGATGAAGACTTTGCTGCCTTCACTAGACACTTTCAGAAATTCTTGAAGAAGAAACAGTGGAGGTCAAGACCTTCTTCTTCAAAGGGAAAGGAAGTCTTTTATCAGGAGAAAAAGCCTTCAAAGAAAGACAGGAAGAGGACAAAGTTAAGCAGGGCAACTGGATCTAAGATAGTGTGCTATTGCTGCAATAGACAGGGCCATGTTATTGCATATTGTCCAGAGAAGAGAAAGGAATCTGGTGACAGGAAAAAGGCTCACTTCAAAGGCAAGAAAGAGAAGTCTTTTGTTGCCAAGAAGGAGAAGACTCTATCAGATATCTCTTCTTCAGAAACTGAGTCTGAGGCTGAAGCCTACATAGGGTTGTTTGCTGAAGAAGAAGAGGAAGAATTCATGCAGTTAATGGAGTCTATTTATGAATAAGAAGACAGTCAATGCCAAGGACTAATGGCTTTGACAGAAAGTGTCAAAATCCTGGAGCAGCCAGGACCCAGTAAGGTACAAGGTTCAAGTTCAAGTTCAGTTTCTTGTTCTAGTTCAGATTCAGATTCTTCTTCATCAAGTGATGAGAATGTATCTGAGTCTGAGGATGATATTCATCAGCTTATAGATGAATATAAGGTGCTGTTGCAGGCTTACAAGAAAAGCAAGACCCTAGCCAAAAGTCAGACAAAGGAAATTGCTATTCTTAAAGCTGCAGCAACAGATTTTGAGAAGTCTTTTGATCAAAAACTGAATGAGATAGTCAGGTTGAAGCACATAACAGTGATTCAAATGGGTACTATATCATTTAAAAATGATCAAATCAAGAGTCTGGAGATCAATCTTCAGAAAGAGAGAGAGCTTGTTGTTAGGTTTTCTAAACCTAAGTCAGTGTTACCTTTAATTGATGAATTTGTTCATCATAAAGGCAAGGCTGGACTGGGCTTTATTAGACCTGCAGGGACTGAGCGGTCCAAGTCTAAGTCCAAGGGCAAAGCCCCAACATTCAACAAGGCTGCTGTAGACAAGACAGCCAAGTCTGTACCTAAGCAAAGGTACAATAAGTTTGAATGTTGGTGCTGTGGCAAAGTTGGTCATTTTGCAGTGGACTGTTGGCACAATGCTAGTGCCAAAGTGAGTACCAAACTACCTGTTGGAAAGCCAGTGGGTAGCTTTGTCAGATTGCAGACTAACAAGTACCAAGGACCCAAGAATTCTTTGGGTTCTAAGGTTCATTAATCTGTTTTGCAGGTGAGTCCAAGTGGCCATACCCCAACATGGTACTTGGACAGTGGATGTTCCAGACATATGACTGGAACTAAAGGATTACTAAAGGATTACATTCCAGTAAAAGATGGTCCAAAAGTAACCTTTGGTGGTTCTGAAAAAGGAATCATCAAAGGATTTGGTAACATTTCTACAAACTTAGTTACCATTACTCAAGTGGCTTATGTTAAAGGGTTGAAACACAACCTAATAAGTATAAGTCAATTAAGTGATGTAGGGTATGACATCTCATTTGTTAAAAATGGTTGTCATATCAAGAGGTCAAGTGATCAAGAGATTATTTTGACAGGTTATAGGAAGAGGAATGTCTACTGCCTAGACATTATGGTTGAGAACAATGGTTCTCCAGTTTGTCTTGTAGCTGATGAGACAGTCTCTCATTGTGTCAAATGGCACAAGAGGCTTGCCCATCTTAACTACAAGACTATTAGCAAACTCTTTAGCAAATAGTTAGTGAGGAATGGTCCTCAAGTTAAGTGTGTTAAAGATGGTATTTGCTCAGCTTGTCAAAAGGGCAAGCAGACTAAATCCACCTTTAGAAGCATAGAAAACAAAGATGATGTGAGGTGTTTATACCTCTTGCATATGGATCTCTTTGGTTCAATGCCAGTTCACAGCTTAGGTAGGAAGGTTTATACCTTTGTAGTTGTAGATGACTACTCAAGGTTTTCCTGGGTGTTCTTCTTAAGACAGAAATCTGAAACACCTAGTGTCTTCTATAGCTTTGTCAAGCAAATTCAGAATGAACTAAATAGTACAGTGGTCAAAATTAGAAGTGACCATGGTACTGAATTTCAGTCTGATAGCATGACAAAACTGTGTGAAGACTTTGGGATATTTCAAGAATTCTCTTCACCTAGAACACCTCAGCAAAATGGCATTGCTGAGAGGAAGAATAGAACCTTGATAGAGGCTGGTAGGACCCTACTAAGTGATACATCACTGCCAGAATATTTCTGGGCTGAAGCAGTTAATACTGCATGCCATGTTATAAATAGGGCTACCATCACTAAAAGGCTAAATAAGACCCCCTATGAAGTTGTGAAAGGCAGGAAACCAAACCTATCCTATTTTAGGATCTTTGGTTGTAAATGCTTCATACTTAACAATGAGAAGTCTTACTTAACTAAGTTTGCTGCCAAGTCCCAAGATGGAATTTTTGTTGGGTACAGCAATAATAGTAAGGCTTATAGAGTCTACAACTTGACTACACAAGTTGTAGAAGAATCAGTGCATGTAGTTTTTGATGAGACTAAACTTATTAATAATGAGTTGTCTAGTAGTGTATGCAGCCCCACAGGTTTGACAAAGAAAATGGACAAGCTTACTGTAGAAGAAGTGCCTGCTGCAAGACAGCAAGTAGAAGAAAGTAGCTGTTGTCCAGGGGAGAACTACATGTGCCAATTGCTGAAGAAATACAAGGAATACAGCATGATGCAGATGCTGAAGTGGTTCAACCAGAAGTTAGGATGCCTCCAGCCCACAGACATCTTAGAGATCATCCAGTAGAGCTGATTATTGGAGATCCAAGACAAGGAGTTCAAACCAGGAGTAGAAACATGAATGCAGCAATCTATTCCAGCTTTCTGTCACAAGTTGAACCTAAGAAGTTTGAAGAAGCAATACAAGATCCACAATGGACTGAAGCAATGCAAGAAGAGCTTAATCAGTTCAAGAGGTGCAAGGTCTGGGAACTTGTTCCTAAACCTAAAGACCACAATGTAATAGGAACTAAGTGGATCTACAGGAATAAAATGGATGAACAATGGGTCATCATTAAGAATAAGGCTAGACTGGTTGCTAAAGGATATAGGCAAGAAGAGG
The DNA here is from genome assembly GCA_039583875.1 of Platanthera guangdongensis. Classification (NCBI taxonomy): domain Eukaryota; kingdom Viridiplantae; phylum Streptophyta; class Magnoliopsida; order Asparagales; family Orchidaceae; genus Platanthera; species Platanthera guangdongensis. Next base: position 176,601,424 of record CM077160.1, read on the forward strand.
GTATTGATTTTGATCAAACCTTTGCTCCAGTAGCCAGACTGGAAGCCATAAGAATGTTCTTGGCCTATGCAACCTATCAAGGATTCAAGGTATACCAAATGGATGTCAAGTCAGCATTCCTAAATGGTAATCTTAAGGAAGAAGTCTATGTGGAACAGCCTTCAGGTTTTGTTGATCCAACTCTACCTCATCATGTCTATAGACTTAGGAAAGCTTTATATGAGTTAAAGCAAGCCCCTAGGGCTTGGTATGAAACCCTATCTAGTTTCCTCATTGAGAACAAGTTCTCAAGGGAGAAAATAGATAAGACTCTATTCCTTAGGGAATCTAGAGGCAAAGTTATACTAGTCCAAATATATGTAGATGACATTATATTTGGGTCTACTGAAAGCAGCCTTTGCAAAAAGTTTGCAAAACTTATGCAAGGTCAGTTTGAGATGAGTAGTATGGGAGAGCTGAAGTTTTTCTTGGGTCTCCAAGTTAAACAGACTGAGAGTGATTTGTCCATTTGTCAGTCAAAGTTCACCCTAGAACTCATAAGGAAGTATGGTATGGATTCATCCAGCACCATGAAGACTCCTATGGGGTCAAGTATGTCTCTTAGCAAGGATGATGCAGGGAAACCTGTAGATGAAACCTTGTATAGAGGGATAGTTGGCTCCCTATTATACTTAACTGCTAGTAGACCTGACATCATGTATGCTACATGTGTTTGTGCCAGGTATCAAGTCTGCCCTAAAGAGTCTCATTTGACAGCAGTCAAAAGAATATTGAGATATCTAAAGGGCACTCCCTATCTAGGCCTCTGGTACCCTAAGAATGAAGATTTTGATCTAACAGGTTATTCAGATGTAGACTTTGCAGGATGCAAAAAAGATAGAAAGAGCACTACTGGAACCTGTCAATTCCTAGGTGGGAGACTAATTTCATGGAGTAGCAAAAAGCAAACCAGTGTGACTATCTCCACAGCAGAGTCAGAGTATGTAGCTGCAGGAAGTTGTTGTGCTCAACTTCTGTGGATACAACATCAGCTAGAGGACTATGAATTTCAGGTAAGTAGAACTCCACTTTTCTGTGATTCTACAAGTGCTATTTCAATAGCTAATAACCCTGTATCACATAGTAGAACTAAACATATTGAAATTAAATATCATTTTCTTAGGGAGCATGTAGAAAGAGAAGATATTTTACTTGAATATGTTAAAACTGATAATCAAATAGCTGATATGTTTACTAAGCCCCTAGAAGAAGCTAAGTTCAATAGATTCAAAATTGAACTAGGAATGTTAAACTTAGAAGAAGTTTACAGAATTAAAATTGGCTAAGTAAAAAGGTGTCGACACATAGACAAGTCTATGTCGACACAGAATAGTGGTGTCGACACTTCAGGAAAAAGGTGTCGACACATCCAGGATGTTGGTGTCGACACTTCAGAATGTTAGTGTCGACACATGACAAGTAGGTGTCGACACATCCAAAGTGGTGTCGACACTTATGTTTTACTCAGAATTTTCTAAGTAAAGTCTCGACAATGTGTCGAGTTATGTTGTGTCGACACATAACCAAGTGTCGACACATAAAATCTGTTGACTAAACTTGTGTCGACACATGTGTGTCGAGACATTATAAGTCAGTGTCGACACTTATTGCCAGTGTCGACACATTTTAAGTTAGCTGTCCCGCCTGTTCATCTTCAAAATCAGAAAGGTATAAATAGGGTTCTGTCTTTGTTTGTCGACACGCTTTCAAAGTTTCGAGACCAAAACTACTGTGTCGACACCTCTCTTTTCTAAAGACAAATTCTACAAACCCTAATGGCTCCTAAGCTTGAGGAGAACGTTAACGAAGGATATGAGCTTGTGCGCGGCGCGTTCGACGATGCTGATCCAGAAATCAAGGCAGTAGTAACCCTAGTCGCCGATTCAGGGTTAGAGTACTTAGTTTCAGAACCAACTAAGATATGGAAGAAGGAGATGCTTGAATTCCTTAATGGAGCTGCAGTAGATGAATCTGGATACAAAATCAAATCCAGAGTTCATGAAAAAAAGGTTAAGGTAACCCCAAAAAGTCTGAGGAAGATTCTTCAATTGCCAAGAACTCAAGATGAAGAAGAACTTACTGCATCCAAGACCAGGGAAGCTCTAACCTTGTGTGGACTTGATCCAAAGATGAAGATAGGTTCTGTTTTCAACAGGAAAGGCATGAATAATCAAGAAAAGTTCATGTCTGAGATTGTGGGAAAGGTCTTACTCAGCAAACCTGGAGGGCATGACAGAGTGTCTGCCTATATGTTTGGAATCATGACAAGGATCATATTCACTCTGAAAACAGACTGGTCAATAGTGGTTTATGAGAAGATTAAGGAGAGCTTGAAAAAACCCAATCTGGGCAGAATCATCAGTCTATAACTAGCTGGTGTGATACCAGAGGTAATGAGTACTACTGCAGGCAGCAAGATAAATCATATGAGGAAGATGGATCTAAGGCTCTTTTCTAGATGGGACAGGGTGTTGTCCAAGGAAATGCCAACCCCAGAGAAGACAGTTACTGAGAAGGAGATTCCCCCAAAGAAAAAGAGAAAAACTGCTCCAATGGCACAAGAGTCCTCCAGCAGTTCAGGGAGTGAAGAACATGTTGTTTTCACTCCTGATGATCAAGAGGAAGAGGCTGTAGTGAAATCTCCTGCTGCTCAAGAGATTGCTGAGATCCAGGGGGAGCTGCCTGAAGCTAGCCCCATCCACAAGGATCACAGCCAGGAGGAGCCTCCAGTTGTAGAAGAACCATCTACACTGGACAGTGAGCAAGCCACCACCATCATACAAGAGGTACTCACTGACCTAAATGCTTTAGCATATCTTAAAGAAGATGCTGATTTGTCTGATGTTCCTCAGCAAACTCAGCTGCCTAGTCAAGCTCCAGATGTTGTTATAAAAGACACATCTGCTGTACAAGAAGAGATTCCTGATCCAGTAGTTGAAGAGCAAAGAATGTCTCCAGCTTCTTCACCCCCTGAATACACCATGGAAGATTTATTTCTAAATCTAGATCAAGCAGATTTTGACAAGGAAATTGATGCTACTGAAGGAGAGAATGCTGCTGCTGAGGGGGAGCAAATGCAAGTTCTGGAAGAGCCTATAAGGCAAGAAACTGAGAAGGCACAAGATGTGCAAGCTGACAAGCCTCAAAGCCCTAAGGAGAGGGTTGACATAGCCAGCAGTTCTGCCTCTGAAGATGAGGAGAGTGCTAGGGCAAAGAAGAAGAAACTGTATGTCTTCAAAAGAAGAAGTCAAAGTTATAAGAAGGCTCTGCAATCAATTGCACCACAGCCTATAGTTCAGCAAGCTCCAACTGCTGATTATAGTGCTTTAATGGTTGCACTACAGATAAAGTTGGATGAGCAAAGGCAGGCCATAGAGAAGTATGTAGATGAAGGGCAGAAATCACTTCAATTTGATCTGGCCCAGGAAATAAAGTTTATAAGGTTTGAAATGAACCTTAACAAAAAGGAAATGACTGATTGCTTCCACAAAGGTGGAAATGCAGTGGTGTATTTGGCAACACACCAAGAGAAGATCAAGGCACAAGTGGATGACATAGCATTGAAACAAGGCTATGTTCTTGAGAATCAATTAAGAATGAATGACAATTTGACTGCCTCCCATAATGCTATAGTCACTGAGTTGAAGAACAAGGCTGATGAACCTTCTACATCCACTGCTGTTGCTAAAGCTGATTTTGATAAAGTATTTCAAGAAGAAATTTCTGCTGTAAAGACTGCAATCCAAGCCTCCCAGAAAGCTATATCTGATCAACTTCAAAAGCTTAAACCTTTCTTTAAAGATGGCATCAGATACTTGGATAGTCAAATCAGATTTCAGAAGGATGATGTCAGAGATCACATGGCTAGAGAAGTCATAAAGGGGGAGAGAGTGTTAGTCAAGGCAAGTTCTGATCATGCAAAATGGATATTAAATTCAATCAGGGCTACACTTGGATATCCTCCTCTGTGTGATGACCAAGATATTGTTGAATCAGGCATTAACCCTGCCTATCTTGGAGGTGAGCAACCAGAAGTAGCTCAGGTCATTTATCCACCTGCAGACTTTGAAATGATTCATGCTGAGGTACAGACCATGTACAGCCCATCTGGGGGCAAGGACAATGTCCATATTGAAAAGGTTGTTCAACCTATATCTGAAGCCATGCAAGAGGCTCTGCAGAAAGAGGAAGAGACAAGGTTGTCCAAAAAGAGGTTTAGGGAACAAGCAGAACAAAGGCCAGACTTTGAACAGTGGAGCCCTACCTCTAGGAATATAATATTAACTGCCTGGAAAGCTGCCAAGGACAATACTCATGACAGGAACAAATGGTTTTCTGAAGCAGAATGGAGAAAACATGAGATCAGGCAGGAAGCAATAGTTCAATACAGAAGGAAGGCAAAGATGGGAAAGCTACCTCCTACTGCAGTGGAGCCTAGCAAGTACTTTCCTAAGCCATATCACTATTTTGAGAGGCAGAAGATCAAGGCAGAAGAACTTAAAAAGAAAGATCTAAAAGGCAAGAAGCTTGCTGATGCTGAAACTGTTGATGCCCCTGTCAAAGCTCAAGTTCAAGCTGGCAAGTGAATAGTTATCAAGGAACCTGATCAGAAATAGATTAAGATTTTACTTGAAGATTATTTTGTAATCTTTTAAATGTAAAACATTTTTGTAAACCACTGAAGATGTATAAGAAAAATGTTAGAACAATATATGATAAATATATTTCATGATTGTTCTGTGAATGTGTCTATTTCTTGTTTGTTCTGAAATGATGAATGTGTATACATGTGTGAATTAATACATGTTTATGTTTACCCTGCTGAATATTACCTACTTTACATCATTTTGTAATTTTTAATTATGAATGGTGTATATCATTGACTAAGGGTTATGACTTCTCCAAATAGAGGGAGATTGTTGGGTACATTGGTCAAATGTACCTGATTTGAAGAAGCCTCACCCAACTCAATGATATACATCATAATGTATTTGATGTATGTTGAGTTTACTTGTGCATGTTAAGTTATCACTGGACTGAAGCAAAAAGTTTCTAAGTCCATGTGTCGACACCCAGAGGGAAAGTGTCGACACTTAAGAAGGCTTGTGTCGACACCCAGACAAGCAGTGTCGACACTTGGAGTCATTGTGTCGACACCTGGGATGCAGAGTCGACACCAGACAGTAAGTGTCGACACTTGGAGCTGTGTCGACACTCAGTGAAGAAAAGTGCAGACAGAAAGTGTCGACACTTGGAGCTGTGTCAACACTCAGCAAAAGTCTGCAGAGACTAAGTACAAGTGTCGACACTCAGCACAATGTGTCGACACTCAACAGAAGAGTCAGCACTTGAAGTATGTGTCGACACCCAGCACAATGTGTCGACACTTAGCTAAAGACTCTTCACTTGAAGAAAGTGTCGACACAAGGAGCTGTGTCGACACTTAGCAAAGATCAGAAAGATCAACAAAATTTATTCTAAGTACAAGTGTCGACACTAAGGGAATGTGTCGACACTCAGCTGAAGTCTCAACAAAAAGAAGGTGTGTCGAGACAAGGAGCTGTGCCGACACTCAGCAAGTATCAACATAGAAGACTATGTGTCGACACCAAGAAGTAGTGTCGACACTTGACAGATTCAACACAAGAAGTTGTGTCGACACAAAGGTGATGTGTCGACACTTAGAAGAATTCAACAAAAGCTAGAAGATCAAGTACTTGTGTCGACACTCAATTTCAGTGTCGACACCTGAAGAAGAATCTGTGTCGAGACATACAAGGAGTTGTGTCGACACCTTGTAGACTTGTGTCGACACTTACACAGCATGTGTCGACACTTGGTCTATAAGTGTCGACACTTAAAGACAGAAAGTCTCGACACTTTCAGACAGTTAGAGATTTTCAAGAAATGACTGGATGACTTGACAGCTGCCGTTCTAGCCGGTCTACAGCACCTGTCAGAGATATCAGAAGTCAGTTATGGACCGGACCAGCCGGTTACCATGAAGAAGTCCTATAAATAGGCACCTACAGTTTACAGAAACAGTAGTTCAAGTGTGGTTCAGATTGATCACATTGTTGAAGAATAAGTTATCAAAGTGGTACCAAGAGTATCAACACAAGAAGATCTTGCAGTCCAAGTGCAGATCTAAGAAGTTGGAGAGAGAGGGCTCCATCCAAGAAATCAGCCTCTGGAACTAGGCTGAGAAGAAGGATTCAGATACATTCTGGATCTTAAGTGGCAGAGGTCAAGGAACAACTGCAGGAGGATTCAGTCTTATTCAGTTCTACTCAAGAAGCTTTGAAGAAAGCTAAGTCAGATTGAATCCAACTGAGTTCTTCCAAGAACTCATCAAGAAACTCTCAACTCCCCTCTTTTATTTCTGAGTTGTAGAGTTAACATCTGTAATACATTTTTAACTTGTAGGATCCTTTGGATCTGAGAGAATTGTAAGCCTATAATTATAAAGGCTGAGGGTAGGGCTTGAGAGCCTGAGTGTAGGAGATTGAGATCTCTGAGTGTAGGCCTTGGTTGGCTGAGTGTAGGCCTTGGTTGGCTGAGTGTAGGCCTTGATTGGCTGAGTGTAGGCCTTGATTGGCTGAGTGTAGGCTTTGGGATAAAGCTGAGTTGTAAGGCTTTGGGCCTGAGGTGTAGGAACCATTTTGGGTTCTGAGACAGTGGAGGAGTTTGGCCGAATCTAGTACACTGCTAGATAGGCGAAGGGGGAAAGTGGATGTACCCATATCTTGGGGAACCACTATAAACCACTGTGTATACTGTGTTGTGTTGTGGTTGTTGTTGTGTATGTTGTGTGTTTGCTGTGATAGAATAGTTAGAAATCTGTGTTATAAACTGTTGGCTGCCATTAAAGTTTAAAAAGGATTAGGTCACCTATTCACCCCCCCCCCCCCTCTAGGTGTTTAGGTACCATATCTTTCATTCATTTCTTTTCTCATGATAGAACCAGTGGTATGATTAGACAAGCCATGCCATTTCAGAGCTTACTTAACATCCTCAAGAAACATTTCATCTTCCTCATCAGAAGGGCTAAACTTGGTCAGTTTCAAAGCTTTACTTAAATTTCTAGAAGTAAGTTTAATCTTATTTCCACTTATAAATGATTTTATCTTGGAGGAAAAGGAATAAACTTTAGCATTGGAGTAAAGCTCTAGCACTTCACTTTTCCAAATGGAGAATTGCTTTAACAGTATATAATTTAGGTCTACGACATTCAGGAGATGAATAACTAACTGAACTTCCTCAGGTGCATCCTTGAATCCATTTCGGACAAGTTCTGATCCCTTGAATAGGAAGTCAACTCCTTTGGGAGCCATTGAATCAGTGAATTGAAGGGGAGAAGATGAATATGACTCCAGAAAACGAGGGTAGGAACACAGGGAGATGAAAAAGGCTAAGGAAATATATGTATTATCCTAGGCACACATTTCTATTTATAGTTATCCTATTTGAGAATGTGGAAAGATGCGTACCTATCATGATTTACATGATATGATGAATTGTTGTGATTAATCCCGTGAATTTGACTTCGATTGACCCATCAGATTGCATGCGTTGAGTGCACTCGACGAACTTAACGCTCTCATCGTCTGGAGTTAACTCAGCGTACTCAACGCCTGGTCAGTTAAACATTTTCTTTCTTATTTTCCTGCAAAAAGTTAACCTCCAAACGCGCATATACTTATAATAGAAATGCATTACCAAAATAATGCTGCTTCAAGTTCAACATACCCAATTCAAATTTGAAGGTTTTGAACTTGGCTTCATCAAAAGGCTTAGTAAAGATGTCAGCTATTTGTTTGTTAGTGAGGACAAACTCAAGGCTGATATGTTCATTCTGAACATGCTCTCTTATGAAATGATACCTAATTTCAATATGCTTGGTCCTGTTATGTGAAACATGATTCTTATTTATTGAAATTGCATTTGAAGAATCACAAAACATAAGGGTTTTACTTATTTGGAGATTGTAGTCTTGGAGTTGATGTTGAATCCATAGGAGTTGTGCACAGAAACTCCCAGTTGATATGTACTCTGATTCTGCCATGAAGATTGATAAACTAGTTTACTTCTTGCTGCTCTAAGACACTACACTTCTTCCTAGAAATCGATAGGTACCTGATGTATTTTTCCTATCTTCTTTGAAACCTACAAAATCTACATCTGAATACCCTATTAGTTCAAAATCATTATTCATTGGGTATCACAGGTCAAGATCAGGTGTGCCCTTGAGATATCTCAGAATTCTTTTGGCAACAGAGTAGTGAGACTCTTTAAGGCATGCCTGTCACTCGATGCCTAACACAAATATATATAACAAACATTATGTCTGACCAACTAGCAATCAAGTAAATAAATGAGTCAATTATGCCTCTATACAAGGTTTCATCGACTAGTTTCTCACTCTCATCTTTGTCTATATACATACTTGAACCCATAAAAGTTTTCATTGTGCAGGCACTCTCCATACCAAACTTATTGATTAACTCCTTGGTGAACTTAGACTGAGAGATGAATAATCCATCTTCTGTCTCTCTAATTTGGAGGCCCCAAAAATACTTGAGACTGCCCATAATGCTCATTTCAAATTGCTCTTGCATAAGTTTCACAAACTTTTTGCATAAGCCATCATCAGTAGACACAAAAATTATGTCATCTCATAAATTTAGACTATGATTATCTAACACTTGACTTTCCTTAGGAATAATATATTATCTATCTTTCCCCTTAAGAGTTCGTTCTCAATGAGAAAGCTAGATAGGGTTTCATACCAAGCCCTAGGGGCCTATTTTAACCCATACAAAGCTTTTCTTAAATGAAATACATAATCAGGAAAAATAGGATTGACAAAATCTGATGGTTGCTCAACAAAGACCTTCTCTTTTAAGTCACCATTGAGGAAAGTTGACTTAACATCCATCCGGTAGACCTTAAATCCCTTGTATGCAACATATGCAAGGAATAATCTTATGGCTTCAAGTCTAGTAACTGGTGCAAAAGTTTGATCAAAATCAATATCTTCATCTTGTCTGTATCTTTTGACAATCATTCTAACTTTATTCTTGATAATAATACCATTTCCATTAAGCTTGTTTCTATATATCCATTTTGTTCTTAAGATGTTATGTCCATGAGGTCTGAGAACCAGCTTTCAGACATTGCATCTTTTGAACTGCTTCAATTCTTCTTACATGTCCACAATCCAGAATGGGTCTATGTTGGCTTCTTCGATCTTCTTGGGTTCAATCTGAGACATAAAGCTTAAATACATTGCAATGTTGTGGCTTCTGCTCCTTATTATCACACCCTGTCTTGCATCCCCAATGATTAGATTTCTGGGATGATCTTTCAAGTGTCTCACAGCAGTTGGCATCCTTTCTTTAGCATCTTGAACTTTTACTTTAGTGTCCTGACGATCATCTTATATTTCTAATCCACCTTAACCTTCTTCTGGAATGATCACACCCTCATCCTTTTCTTGTTCAATAGGAGGTGTGTCATTAATGTTCAGCTTGTCCATTCTGAAATCTGCACCTACAGTTCTAAAAGAGCTAGACAGCTCACTATGATGTCAGATGTTGACGTATGATGTCAGATGTTAATGTCATCAATCAGAAATAAGCCATCCATGAAGGCTATAAATAGAGGGGGTGCTTACACAGAATGTAGCAATCAATCAATTCAACAGAACACAAATTCTCATTCTAATTTCTCACAAGCCAAGGGGATATGACAATCCCGAGGAGGAAGAAGACGAAAGTCTTCAAGAAGATATTCAGATCCTTTCATCAAGTGATCAGAAGATTCAAGTGGATCTGTTCTACAAATTCTTCAAGAAACTCAAGCCGATCAACATCAAGAAGACTCCAGATCCAGATAAGAATCATTTCAGCCAGCCTGCTTTTCAAGATTCAATCAAGTGCAGTTGAATTGAAGAATCTGAATTCAATCAGATAAATAAGATTACAGAATTCCTGTTTTCTGAAGAATAATTTTTTTACCTCTTAATTTTGTAAGCTCTTCTTGAGATCTGAGTGGGTAGGAGATCAAATCTCAGAGTTGTAAGTCTATTTTATAAAGGCTGAGGTAGGGTTCTTGAGGGACCCGAGGTAGGTGATTTGAGTGGATCACTGAGTTATATGCCTAAATTATAAAGGCTGAGGTAGGGTTCTTTAAGGACCTGAGGTAGGAGATTGGGAGAATCTCTGAGGTAGGGCCTGTTGGTTTGAGTGCAGGTTTTTAACAGAAACTGAGCCTGTAGGATATTTGGATCTGAGTTGAAGAGGAGCTATAACCTTATCTATCACATTGTTAGTGAGGAAGAAGGGGGAAAGTGGATGTACCCTAGATAGGGGAACTACTATAAATTCTCTATGTGTGTTGTGATTTGTTTGTGCTTGTGCTGTGATCTGAGTTTTGCATGTGCTGAATTATGTGATTAATTGTGCCGAGTTATTGTGAAGCATATTTCTAAAAGTACATTATCTGCTGAACATTTAAGTGACAAAGAATTGACAAAGTATTTTAAAAGACACCTATTAATCCCCCCAGGTGATTATCTACCCATAAGATTAACTTTAAAGTGGTATTGAAGAGAGGTTTTTCAAGAAAAACCTAACAGTCTAAAAAAGATTCAAAGGGTAATAGAAAAATATTAGATATAATGGCTTCTGAATCTCACAGAGAACTCAGTTATATGAAACTGCTTATATGTACTAAGGATAACTTTGTTATATGGAAACAAAGAGTGAAATTGTTTATGTTGGCTTCAGATCCAAGAATCTGTCACTGTACAAGAAGGACAATATGTTCCAATGAAGATATCAGCGTTAGATGCAAATGATCAAACTCCTAAGAAACTATCTAAATTGATAAAGGATGAGGTGATTCTTGCCACCATGGATAAAAGAGCTCAAATATAATTGTCAGTGCAATAGACAATTCAACCTTTCAGAATCTAGTGCATTATAAAACATCCAAGTAGATGTGAGACACTCTCATAATATACATGGAAGGCACAAAAGAAGTAAGAGATGACAGAAAATCTCTTCTCAATCAGCAGTATGAGGCATTCAGAGAAGGAAAATTTGATTTTATAGAACTATGTTATGAAAAGTTTTTAAGAATAGTAAATGACTTAAGAAAATATGGCAGAAAATTCTCAAATTATGTGCTGAATGACAACTTTTTGAGATCTTTAAATAAAGAATGATATATCAAGATTTGTGTTGTAAGAGAAATGGAGAATCTGAGAAACACGTTACCCCAAGACTTATGTGGAAAACTATTGTCACATGAGCTTCAGCTTAATTCTAGAAAAGGTGAAGCTGAATCTACCATAAGTACAACTCAGAATAAATCTGTGGCCTTCAAAGCAGATACATCAAAAAAGTCTAGAAGAGAAATCTCATCATCGCCAACAAGGGATGGAGATACGGATAGCCTTGGAACCTATTCTTTATCAGAAGAACTATCAGATGATGAATTAGCGTTGTTTACCAGACAATTCAAGAAAATGCTGAGAAGAAGGAAATAATGGAATAAGAAGAAATCACATGTACCAAGCTCCAGTAAAAGCAAAGACAAACACAGAGATAAATTTGTGATCAGGTATGATTCTCATCAGAATAAATAATTTAAGATTGACATTATCTGCTTTTGTTATAACAGGTCTGAGCATGTCATTGCTGACTGTCTAGTAAAAAGAAAAGAGAACAAAAAGTCTAAAGCAAGAAAGTTCAATAAAGATAAGAAACCAAAAAAGGGTCTGATGGCAAAGAAGTCAAAGACCTTATCTGATAGTAATACTGATTCAACTGAATCAGAATAACTTGTTGGACTGCTCTCCTATGAAGAAGAATTTATCAGAGATGTCATCTACAAGGGTAAAAACTCCCCAACTTCATTTCACTATGGTGATTCTGAAGAAGATATGAAGATTAATTTGATGCCACTGTCTGATAAGACATACAGAAATTGCTGAATGTCAGGATACACAGGTAATTTTTGATAATTCATGTTGTTCTACAAATTCTGTTCATAAGACTGTGGATGAGCTAGACTCATGTGATTCAAAGGTTGATTCACATAAGTCTAACCCTGAGACTGAAATGCAGCAGCTCACAGGAAAATTTGGAAAACTGCTGGAAGCTCTTGTAAAGAGCAAGAAGCTTGTAAAAGAACAAGCTATAAAAATTGCATCAATAAAAGGCCTTGAGTATCATCATAAGATGGATACTCAGAAAATTGGTCTTCAAAGCTCTAAGTTGGCAAAACTAGCTTAAGATCATTGATGATCAAATTAAGCTGATAAAACAAAAGGATGCAACCATTCAGGAATTGGAACTCAAACTCCTAAATGTGAAAATATTAGTACAACAATTTTGTAAACCTAAAACTGTGTTGCCTATTATAGATACCTTCTCAGGAACACCTAAAAGTAGTCTTGGGTATGTTAAACCCAAAAAAAGAGGCAAAAAGCTGACAGGACAAAAGGGTTCAGTCATTCCACAACCTGTGTTTTAGACAAAGGGAAAAGAAACCCAGAAGTCTGGACCAGTTGGACCAGTTCAAATGTGAATAGGAAAGCTATTCATAATGTGCCTGCTCCAAGGAGAAATGTTGTAACTGAGAGACAAAACAACCTTTTTGCTCGCAGTAAAAGTATAACTGTCAAGTTTGCTAATTTCTATTCTAAAGAATGTCAGCACAAAGTTCCTTCTGTTGCTCCAAAAAGGAGGTACATAAGATATGAATGTTGGTATTGTGGAAAGATAGGCCACTTTTCCTTGGACTGTTAGTTCAATTACACAGTGTCTAATGTTTAGAAAAGGTATCCAGTTAAGAATCTTAGAGGTGGTCTCAATGGAGCGACAACTAACAAGAACCTAGGACCCAAAATAATTTGAGTTCCTAAGAAAAAATAAATTCTTATTTTGTAGGAATGTCCAAGCACCAGAGATAGACCAATCTGGTACTTGGATAGTGGATGTTCCAGACACATGACTGGAATAAGGAATAATTTGAGGGAGTATATTCCTGAAAAGAATGGACCAAAAGTGATCTTTGATGGAGCTGACAAAGAAGTCATCATAGGTTATGGTAATATCATAAATGGCTTAGTCACTTTGACCAAAGTAGCTTATGTGGAAGGGTTACAACACAACCTTATAAGCATAAGATAAATTAGTGATCATGGCTATGACATTTCATTCCACAGGGATGAGTCCCTAATAAAGAAGTCAAGTGACTAAGAGGTTATCTAGACTGACACTAGGTGTGGGAATATATATTCTTTGAATTTTCTTTGTTTAAAGTCAGACTCACCCTTATGTCTAGTTGCAAATGAGGAAGTCTCACTCTGTGTCAAATGACACAAGAGGCTTGTCCATTTGAACTATAAGACCATAGGAAAATTTTATAGTAAAGAGCTTGTTTGAAATGGTCCTAACATTAAATTCTCTAAGAAGAGCATTTGTTCTGCATGCCAAAAAGGCAAGAAGACCAAAGCATCATTCAAAACTATTGAATCCAAAGATTCAATGAGGTGTTTATACATCTTGCATATGGACTTATTTGGTCCTATGCCAGTTCATAATCTAGGAAGAAAAGTCTACACTTTTGTGATTGTAGATGATTGTTCCAAATTTACTTAGATTTTCTTTTTAAGGAAAAAGTCTGAAATCTCTGATGTCTTCAAGAAATTTGTCAAACAAATACAGAATGAATTGAATAGGTATGTGGTCAGAATAAAAAGTGATCATGTAATTGAATTTCAATAAGAGTTTTCCACACCAAGAACACCGACGAAAAATTGAATTGCTGAGAGAAAAACAGAATTCTCATTGAAGCTGGAAGAACCATACTGAGTGATTCTTCACTCCCAGAATATTTTTGGGCTGAAGCAATTCACACAGTATGTCATGTTCTTAATAGAGCTACAATCAACAAAAGGTTAAATAAGGCACCTTATGAACTGATGAAGGGCAGAAAACCAAACTTGCCCTATTTTAAAATTTTCGGAAGTAGATATTTTGTCCTAAATAATGGGAAAACATACATAAGTTTGATGAGAAATCTTACGATGACATATTTGTTGGTTATAGTAACCACAATGAGGTTTATAGGTTCTACAACTTGAAGGATCAAGTTGTGGAGAAGTCTGTCCATGTTGTATTTGATGAAAGTTCTATGTTTTATAATGATAAGCCAGGTACATCAAGTACAACGGGAGTAGACTTCAAGCTAAAAGAGCTATCTATAGAAGATTCAATTCCAGCAAGCCAAAATAAACAAGGTGGAGTCAACATTGTTGAAGAAGTGATTGCACATGAACAACTAAAATAAGAAACACAACAACAAGATGTAACTGGGTCCAAGAGAAAAAGTTACATTACCTCTAGTTGTCAGACATCTAAGAGATCATTCAAGGGAGTTGATCGATGGAGATGCAGCTCAGGGTGTGACCATAAAAAGTAAACATCATAACATTGTGATGTACTCAAGTTTTCTGTCACAAACAGAACCAAAGAAATTTGAAGAATCTAATATAGATCCATTTTGGATAGGTGCAATGCAGGAAGAATTGAAACAGTTCAAAAAATGCAATGTCTGGAAGCTGGTTCCCAGACTAGATAACTGAAACATCATAGGAACTACATAGAGATATAGGAACAAACTTGATGAGAATGGTGTTATAGTCATAAATAAGACTAGACTGCTTGTAAATGGCTATAGACAAGAAGAGGGCATGGACTTTGATCAAACCTTTGCACCAGTGGCTAGATTAGAAGTTATAAGACTCTTTCGGGCATATGCAGCCTACAAAGGATGCAAGGTCTACCAAATGGATATGAAGTTAGCCTTCCTTAATGGTAACCTTAAAGAAAGGATCTATGTTGAGCAACTCTCAGGTTTTGTTGATTCTACAAAACCTACTCACGTTTATTTGTTATTAAAAGCTCCATATGGATTAAAATAAGCCTCAAGTGCTTGGTATGAGACTCTATCTAAGTTCCTTTTGGAGAATAAATTCTTAAGATGAAAAATAGATCAAACACGATTTCTAAGGGAAATCAAAGACAAGACCATCTTAGTACAAATATATGTTGATGACATTATATTTGGTTCTACTGATGAGTCACTTTGCACTATGTTTGCCAAACTTATGCAAGATAAGTTTGAGATGAGCAGCATGAGTGAACTCAAGTTTTTCTTGGGTCTCCAAGTTAAGCAAACTATAGATAGACTTTTCATTAGTCAATCTAAGTTCACCAAGGAGATAATAAAAAAGTATGGCATGCAAACACCCACTACCTTGAGAACTCTTATGGGGTCAAGTATGTCTTTAGACAAGGATGATGCTGGCAAGCCAGTTGATATCACCTTTTATAGAGACATAGTTGGTTCACTGATCTATCTCGCAGCCAGTATACCAGACATAATGTATGCTACTTGTGTCTGTGCTAGGTATCATGCATGTCCTAAAGAATCTCACTATACAACAGTTAAAAGAATATTGAGATATCTAAATGACACTCCTAATCTTGGCCGACCGTATCCCAGGAATAGTGATTTTGAACTGATGGGCTTTTCAGATGCAGATTATGTAGGATGCAAAGAAGATAAGAAAAGCACATCAGGCACATGTCAATTTTTTGGAAGGAGGCTAGTGTCATGGAGCAGCAAAAAGCAAATAAGTGCAATATCCACAGCTGAATCTGAATACATATCAGCTGGAATTTATTGTGCACAACTGCTTTGGATTCAACACCAGTTACAAGATTGCAACATAAAGCTAAGTAAAATTCATTTATTCGGTGATTCTATTAGTGTTGTTTCTATTACAAACAATCTTGTATCACATATTAGAACAAACCATATTGAAACTAGATATCACTTTATTAGGCAGCATGCAGAAAATGAAAATATTAGCTTAAAATTTGTTCCAACAAATAAACAAATTGCTGATATTTTTACTAAGCCCCATAAAAGAAGGGAAACTTAATTTCATTAAATTTGAACTTGGAATATTGAATCTTGAGTAATTAATGCACATATGAAAACAAATATAAAATGAGACTAAAATAATTAGTCAGTAATTAAGTTTACTCATTGAGATATCAAGGATAGACCTCATAAATGTCAAGTTTCTACATTTTAGAAAATAGAATTTTGACTAAGTCAAAATTTATGTCGAGACATCTTAGAAAGTGTCGAGACAGCAGAAAGTGTGTCGACACTATATATAGTAATGTGTCGACACTATCGTCTGGCGTTTGCGACAGAACTCTCGCCTGTCTCCAGACTCAACCACAACTGGAACATTCGTCCAACCAACACCATATAGCATCCTGCAGTGTCAAAAAACTAGTCTTTCACAGCAATCGCAGCTCACCAAGAGCTATCTCCAGCGATACTCGCTGTCCCCCGGCGATATCCAATAGTTATGTAAACTGTGCTATTTTTGGGTATTTTCCTGGAGCTCACCCCTAATACTTCCCGCTACTCTCATTTCACAAGTACAACCCACAGACCCCATAAACTACTCGTTTATACTTGGAGTCTTCTCTGACACGCAAAATAAAACATCACCAATCCAGACCAACTCGTCCGGATGGGCTTCACACAACATGCTTATATCGTACAACGATTTCTCGATTCTTTATGTAAAACCACCCGGGGATATCACGTATCAACCCATCGGATTCCCTCGACTCTCCACCTTTTGGTGGGGGATTCCATGCATATGCAAAAACGATGACTTCACTTGTCCAAAAAGGAAGATCGTTACCCTCGTAGTTCGTTTCGTATCCATGAACGAGTTTTCTATCCGGATGGAAAGGAGCGTTCACTTTCCTCTTCACAGATCTTGCCTTAGTTCTCGAATCAGACCACATGATCTCCTCCACTAAGCTTGCAAAGCACAGCCTTAGCCTTCTTCTTCTTTTCTCAGAAGCACTTGATGAGAAGGATGAGAGAGAGTGAGAGGAGAAATAAATCTTCTCTCCAACTCTTCTCTGATTAAGCAGCCTCGGGAATAAACCTAGCCACACGATCCTCTCATCAAAATAAAGCAAAGACCACAATTTCAGTGGACAAGTCAAAATTAACGCTATCGTCTGGAAATATTCGCTATCGTTTGGGCGATATCGTCGGTAGACGCTTTTAACTCATTCAACCACCACTCATCGGTTGCCTTCCAGCCATCCGACACGTGTCCAACCATACGCGGCAGTATCGCCCAGCGATACCCACTATCGCCACTCTGATAGCTCACTCAACGCTTCGTCGAATGCGTTGAGAGCGTCGAGTGCGTTGAGTCTACTCAACGCTTCGCTGAAGGCGTTGAGTGCGTCGAGTGCTATCGCTATCGCCAACGATACTCACTATCGCCGCACGAAAGTATTCGTCGAGGCTACTCAACGCTTTGTTAAAAGCATCGAGTGCGTCAAGTCCACTCAACTCTTCGTTGAAAGCGTCGAGTGCTATCGTCAGCAATACCCACTGTCACCCGACGATAGCCACCAAAAGTTCTGTTTTCTCATTTTTGGGGTGTTACATAGGTTGTGTTCCCCAAACCAGTCCTCTGTCACTCCTAAAAAGACAGTTGTAGGTTGCGTTCCCCAAATCAGTCCTGTCACTTCTAAAAAGACAGTTGTAGGTTGTGTTCCCCAAACCAGTCAACTGCCACTGCTAATAATGAAGTTGTAAGTTTTGATTCCCTATGTCACTGGATTTAACGTTAGGGGGGGCAAACCAATCTTTCATCACTTCTAATAGGGTTGTTGTAGGTTTTGAATCCCCGCTGATGCTGCGTTTGAGGGTGCATGACAAATCAGTTCTCTCACTTCTAATATGACAATTATATGGTCTGATTCCCCCTATCGCCATGTTTCAGGGGGTGGGGCAAATCAACCATCTATCATTTCTATTAGGGGAGTTGTAGGTTTTGATTCCCCCATGTCTCTACACTTGAGGTTATGGGGCAAACCTATTCTCGGATACATCTAATATTGTAGTTGTAGGTTTTGCCCCTCCCGTTGCTACAATTGATGACCGAAGGCAATCTCATGCCTCACATCATGATTGTACTGCTTTCCTTATCTTTAGAGTTTAGTTCCGGTGATTGTTGGGTATCCATGACAAGTGCATGATGATTTTCTTAAGGTGACACTTAGTGTGCCCAATTGTTCTTTATTTTGCATTTTTGGTTTACGAGCATATTTGCAGGAGAGCGGTGTACTTGTCTTGGAGTCCGCTAAGATGTTCAGGGGGGAGGGGCGTTAGGTCGTGTTGCTCTGCCCCATGTTGGTCTTCGTTTTTCACTAGTATATTCTTGATTTCAGGTGGAGTAGCTCATACTCGAGCAAGTGGACTGGAGCCCAAATTGTGTTATGGAGCTGGAGTTTCTTTTCTCCCAATTTGTCTTTCCTTGAGTTTTGAGTATTTTTATTTGAAAGTCATGTAAGGCATTATGGCCTGGTTACTTCAATACTTTTACATTTCCAGTTGTTGTGGACATTCAGAGCCTCTTATGATTAGTATTGGTTTGCTTCCACTTATGCTTTGTTTCAGCTTTAATATGGTTAGTGCATTTTTCTTATATTTGTTATTTTTGTCACTGTTAGAATAACCCATGTATTGGGCCCATCTTTTGGGCCCATTCGTGCTCTCTTCTCTTTTAGTCTCACATCTTGTATAAGATTTATTCTCTCTGTCTTCCTCCTATATATTTGTATTCTCTCCTTGTATTTACATACTCAATCAATACATATAAGTTTTGAGCTTTCTCTACATGGTATCAGAGCCAAAATCGCTCTCTCGCGATCTCCTTCATTCTGTTCGCACCTGTTGATCTCTCGCGGTCTGCCTCTCGCAACCTGCCTCCCGCGGGCTGTTTGTCTCTGTCCGCTTCCATTCTGCGGTTGCCCATCTCAGTCCGCTTCTTTTTCGCTGCCTCCAGTTGCTCTCTTTCTCTCGTGGTTCCACCCCCTGGCTTCTTATAGCCATTTCTCCTCCTAAATCTGTGGGGCCACCTTCTCCATTATTCTTCGTTGTCCGCTGCGGACTCCCTACTCGTCGCGGCCTGTCTTCAGTCCGCTGCTCTGCTCTCCGCTACTTCTTTCTGCGGTCTGTCTTGCTCGCGACCTGTTCCAACTCGCCGCATCCTGTCTTCTCTATCATCTTAAGTCTCTCTACTCGTGGTTTCCTTCTCCTCAGTTCGCTGCTGTGATTCGCCTGACCGTGCGGACTGTTCCTCTCCCACCCGCATCTTGGTCGCGGTCTCCTCCTGCTCTTCTCTTCTCTGTCAGCGCGGCTTGTCTCTGCCCGCTGCGGACTTCTTCTCCCAGTCCGCTTCGCCTTTGGTCGCGGCCTCCTCCTGCCGCTAGTGTTTTCACATCTTGACCGGGCGGTTTCTGCTCTAGTCACGCAGGCTCTCCTCTATTGCGGACTGCTCTTATCCGTCGCCCTCTCCCTCTCTTCTTGCGGCCTGCTCCTGTCTGCTGCGGACTGCTTCCTGTGCTCTGATCGTTGTTGTGTTCAGCTAGACCGTGCAAACTCTTTTCCTTTCCGCATTTTGGTCGCGATCTGACTAATCGCTGGTGTCAGCGTGATCGTGCAGACAAGTGCCCTTTTCTGCATTTCATGGTCGCGGTCTCTTGTCCTTCCCGCAACGGCCTTGTCGTGCGGCCTCCTGCTCTTTTCGCGGCGGTCTTCCTAGGTCGTCTAGTTCTGCGGCCTGCCTCTATGGCTTCTTCAGGTAACTCTACTAGCTCGGCGGCCAGTCCGTCTATTGTCCACCTGGCCTGTCCGACAGACCGCCCCGTTTGCTCTGCTGAAGTCCGTGAGCAGCTAAGGATCACTACCATCTCTCTTTCTGGCAAGAAAAACTTTATTCCTTGGGTATCCTCAGTTCGGTGGGTTCTTCAGGCTAAGGTTCTTCTGCCTCACCTTACTCAGGCACCTCCGTCTCCTCTTACAAATGATTGGCTCCGCAATGATGGTCGCATTCAGACTTGGATCCTGAATTCCTTTGATGGTGAGCCTTATCAAATGGCTATGTACTACGACACTGCCAAGGATATGTGGGATGAGCTACATTCTTTGTACTCAGGTCGCGACAGCCTTCAGCATCTCTATGACATCCTCACTAACCTCTTTGCTCTCGACACTGGCGGCGCTTCGGATATGACCTCGTTTGTCGCTCGGGCCAAAACTCTTGTTGAAGCCTGGATCCAGCATCAGCCTCCCACCAATGATCATGCTGCTCAACGCACTCAGAAGGAAGCCGCTTGCATTGCCATCATCATGGCTCGTCTTCCATCTCATCTTCAGAGTCTTCGTGCCCAGGTCCTGGCTGATCCAACCACACCATCTTTCTCTGTTGTATGCTCCATGATTCTCCATGTCTCCCCTCCTCCAGATCCTCCTGCTCCTTCTCCCTCGGCACTTCTTCAGCATGCCCCTCCGCTCCTACCATCCCCTCCTACTTCTGCTCGGGGGGGGGGGGGGGGGGACGTTCGGGCTCTCGGGGTCGTGGTAGTGGTGGCCGGGGACGACCAAAGTGCTCCTTCTGCGGGAGAGATGGTCATCTTGAGGCGACCATCTACAAGAAAATCGGTTATCCTCCTCGTCTAACGGCTTCTGTTGTTACTGACGCCAGTCCTCCTGATCTTGACACCGTCCGTCTTCAGCTCCAACATCTCCATGGCCTGCTCAACCCACCATCGACCTTCATCGTCTCCATCTCCAACACAGGTACTGCTTGCCTCTCCACCAGCTTGGGATGGATTGTGGACTCCGGTGCCACTCATCACATTACTTCGCGACGGCCTGCCCAGTACTCGGATTCTCCTTATTCGAAGTCTATCACTGTGGCCAATGGGGCGCTGGTTCTTGTTTCCGGCTCGACAGATCTTTCTCTCAACAAGTCCATCTCTCTTCGCTCGGCTCTTCATGTTCTGAGTTCACTATTTAATTTACTATCTGTTGGTCGTCTTAAAGTGGTTTGGATTGTTCCATTATATTCACTTTTTCTTCCTTTATTATACAGGATCGGCGGACGCGGACTACCATTGATAAAGGCCAACTGCGGAACGGGCTCTACCTTCTCGATGAATCTCCCACCATTCTGTCTTCCGTCTTTTCCACTGCATGGCATCGCCGACTTGGACATGCCCTTCTACCGGTCCTCCAGCGGGCTCTTCCAGATATCTCTTTTTCTTCTTTTCAGTGTGACTCATGTATTCTCGGCAAACAGTCGCATTCTTCTTTTCCTTCGCATTGTACTCAGAGTGTAGCTCCATTTGATTTAGTACATTCTGATGTCTGGGGTCCATTTAAGATTCTCAGTATCTGTGGTTTTCGCTATTTTATCACATTTATTGATGATCACTCTCGCACTACGTGGCTATACTTACTCTGTAAACGCTCCGAGCTTCCCCTGGTTTTTCGGGCATTTGTCCTCGAGACCCGTACGCAATTCCACACCACACTCAAAATCCTCCGCACCGACAATGCTCGTGAGTACACCGGCCACGACTTTGCCGCTTTGTGTTCTGAATACGGGATTCTACATCAAACCTTCTGTGCTTACACACCCCAGCAAAATGGGGTTGCCGAACGAAAGAACCGCCACTTAATCGATGTCGCCCGCTCCCTCATGCTTCAAATGCATGTTCCCAAGCCGTACTGGAACTTTGTAGTTTCGACTGCCTGTTTTCTCATCAACCGCCTCCCTTCCTTTGTCCTCAATTATGCTACTCCGTTTAGCATATTGTTTCCCTCCACTCTGGCTTTTCCTCTCCCGCCTCGTGTCTTCGGCAACACCTGCTACGTCCACCGCCTAGGGCCCTTCTCGGATAAATTGGATCCCCGGGCGGTGAAACACATCTTTGTCGGCTATTCACGTACCCAGAAGGGCTATGTATGTTACTCTCCCGCTACTCGCAAGATCTCCGTTTCTGCTGACGTTACCTTCCGGGAAGAACAACCGTTTTTTCCTGCTCCTTTACCCGCTGATCTACCACCGACTCCTCTCCCTCCATCTCTCCCACGCCCCGTTATTCCCGCTACTACGCCACCTTCGCCAGTTTCCCCTGCCCCCGCTCCTGCTACCGCCAAACCACCCGTTATCCGTGTCTACACTCGTCGCCCTCCCAGTTTCGTTGCCCCTCTGCAGCCGACCTCTACCACGGATACTTCGCGTCCTTCTGATCAGGTACCACCTTCCACTGCCCATCCTCTGGCTGACTACGTCTCTCTTCATCGCCTCTCTCCCCTTCTGCACACATTTGCTACTTCTCTCTCTTCGATTGCTGTTCCTAACTCTGTGCAGGAGGCGCTTCAACATCCCGGCTGGCGGGCAGCCATGGAGGAAGAAATGTCTGCTCTCTGTGCTAACCATACGTGGACCGTCGTACCCCTTCCTCCGGGTCATAAACTGGTTGGGTGCAAGTGGGACTTTGTCATCAAACATGCTGCTGATGGGATGATTGACCGCCTGAAGGCTCGTCTTGTGGCTCGAGGCTTCACCCAGCAATGAGGGCTCGACTATAAGGAAACTTTCTCTTCGGTCGCCAAGCTCAATACCGTTCGCGTCCTCATCTCTGTCGTTGTTCATCGCCAGTGACCCCTATTTCAACTGGATATCAAGAAAGCCTTCTTAAATGGGGATCTCCAGGAGACGGTATACATGCAACAACCGCCCGGGTTTGAGACCACGGGAGAGTCTCAGGTCTGCCGCCTTCTAAAGGCTCTGTATGATCTCAAACAATCTCCACGCGCCTGCTTTGAAAAATTCAGTAAGGTCCTTCGTGATATCGGTTTTACTCGCAGCTCGACCGACTTCTCGCTGTTTACTCGTCACCGACCAACAGGGACGGTCCTTCTGTTAGTATATGTTGACGACATCATCATTACAGGAGATGACTCATTAGGGATACATGTCATCAAAGTGCATCTAAACTCGATTTTCCAGACAAAGGACCTGAGACCTCTACGATATTTTTTGGGTCTTGAGGTTTCCAGGCGACCGGACGGGCTTATTTTATCTCAACGAAAGTACTGTCTTGACCATCTTCATGATGCTGGTCTTTTAGGGTGTAAGCCAAGTGATACCCCTATGGATGTAAACCACAAGTTGTGTGCTTAGGCATCTGACTCGGATCTACTTCTCCAGAATCCTGAATATTATCGACGACTCGTTGCGAAATTGATCTATCTCACGGTTACTAGACCAGATATTTCCTTTGTTGTTGGTCTTGTCAGTCGGTACATGCACTCTCCTCGAAAATCTCATCTTCAAGCTGTTGAACGTATTCTCAGGTACCTAAAAACAGCTCCTGGTCAAGGACTTGTTTACCGGACTTCTTTGTCTACTCCAACTTTAGTGGCATACTCTGATGCTGATTATGCTGGCTCTCTTGATGACCGGCGATCTACTAGTGGCTTTTGCACGTACTTTGGAGGCCATTTGGTTACATGACGAAGCAAGAAACAAGCGGTCGTTGTTCGATCATCAGCTGAGGCAGAATACCGGGCAATGACATCCGTTGTATCGGAACTAACGTGGCTTGAAAGTCTTCTCACTGATCTGGGTGTAAAATTACCGTCACCGGCTCTTCTCCTTTGTGATAGCCAAGCGACTATACATATCGCCAAAAACACAGTCTTGCACGAAAGAACGAAGCACATTGAAGTCGATTGTGACTTCATTCGAGAAAAAGTTCAAAGGAAGAAGTTTGATCTAAAGCATGTTCCAGGGACGGAATAAGTTGCAGATGTCCTCACAAAGGCTCTTCCCAAGGCACTCTTCTATCAATGCTTGTCCAAGCTTGGTGCATACGATTTGTATGCTCCAGCTTGCGGGGGAGTGTTAGAATAACTCATGTATTGGGCCCATCTTTTGGGCCCAATAGTGCTCTCTTCTCTTTTAGTCTCACATCTTGTATAAGATTTATTCTCTCTCTCTTCCTCCTATATATTTGTATTCTCTCATTGTATTTACATACTCAATCAATACATACAAGTTTTGAGCTTTCTCTACAGTCACCATTACAAGAATAATATGTTTCTAGATATTGTATGTTGTGCGATCTCGATCGGATATATGCTATATTCTATTTGTAGGTCATGGATGTTAAAGAATTAACTTATCAATAATATTTGGTTATACTAGACATCATATGTCATCTTATAATAGCTTAATCGAGATACTTTTAGCGATAAATGAGTGCAACTCATAGTTGTAATATATTCAGCCTCAAAAAAGTGTGAGGCTACTAATTCATGACATCTTTGACATTATTCAAATCTTCCTTGAATCAACTCCTTTAATTAAAGGCTATTAGCCAGTATAATTTGATCGAATGAATTGGAACTAATAAATTTTAATCGAGCCTCTCTGGTCATCTTCATCATCATCATCAAATACTGTCTAGTTACAATTCTAAGTTCATCTGAATTAATATTATGTGTTCAATAAAATGTGTTATCAAAAAGGATGAATCAGACTATCATGGTTATTGATTATTGCTACCTTTTTCAGCCTGAACCGGGCGGTTTAATGGCCCCCCTTTTCTTTCAGTATATATATATATATATATATACAAGCAGTCGTGCACGGGGGACCCCGTGCGGGCAACATTTGTCGTGAGTGCGACATTTGTCAGGGGTGCGACATTTGTCGTGGGTGCGGCATTTGTCGTGGGTGCGACATTTGTCGTGGGTGCGACAATTGTCGTGGGGGCGACATTTGTCGTGGGGGTGACATTTGTCGTCGGGGGGCAGTTGTCCTGGGGGCGACATTTGTCGTGGGGGTCACGTTTGTCGTGGGGACGACATTTGTCGTGGGGACGACATTTGTCGTGGGGACGACATTTGTCGTGGGGACGACATTTGTCGTGGGGACGACATTTGTCGTGGGGACGACATTTGTCGTGGGGACGACATTTGTCGTGTGGACGACATTTGTCGTGGGGACGACATTGTTCGTGAGGGCGACATTGGCCGGGGGCAGCATTGGCCGGGGGCGGCGACATTGGCCGGGGGCGGCGACATTGGCCGGGGGCGGCGACATTGGCCGGGGGCGGCGACATTGGCCGGGGGCGGCGACATTGGCCGGGGGCGACGACATTGGCCGGGGGCGGCGACATTTGTCGGCGGCAACGACATTGTCTGGTGGCGGAGACATTTGTCGTCGACGACGACATTGATCTTGGGCACCAACATTGGTCTTGGGAGTGGATGTAGTCGGCGACATTGGTCGTGGGGGATACATTGATTGTGGACTATGACATTGATTGTGGACTATAACATTGGTTGTGGGGTCCGGAAGACGTTGATGTTGTCAAAGGAACGATAATTTCTTGCTATATTTCGACGTCTCGTTCTCAAATGGGGCGTAATATGATTATCTTCAATTTCATATGATTGATTTGGAGGTTCTTGCTCGTTTGGTCGGACTTCCACGGTTGATGGTAAAGTCATTGATGAGTGTAATCGTCTTCTCCTCTCATTCAGGGCACACCGTTGTTCTATAGTCATTGACCGCTCCAATCACTAACACGCGCTCGGGATGACTCTCGAGTTTGTGTAGTCATTGTCGTCGAAGTCGAAGACCTCCCTCTTTTACATTGGACTGAACCACCCCTGTTTGGCAACGATGATGACACCTCCGCTTGATTTCGGTGTCAAGCCTGATTAAAGATCCCTACTGAATGTATCTATTGGGCAAGATCCCTACTTGATAAAATAGAGTAATCTAGAGTTATAATTGCAAGGGTATCAAAGTCCGAGAAATTCACAACATAAAGTTATTTGTATTAAAGCATTCACATCATAAATCTATTTGAACCTCATTCATTTAGTAACAGTTATTGATCCAAAGAACTGAAAACAGTACGATAGCACACACAAAAACGGACCCGAAGGAAGCTCGCTTGCCGGAACCTTTCTACTGCACAGGCACCTAAAGGAAGTTGTTGAGGAGGATATGAAATTCATGAAAATAAAAATCAGAAAGCTATCTCAACGCCCTAGAGAAAGTAAAATCATTCAAGGAATAAACAAGCTGCATTTGTTGTTCAAATCTCGCGCATTCTTCTTTGTGATCATTCCAGTGCAACTTCTGCATATGGAGGGAGTTTGTAAAAAAAGACAATAATAAGAAAATAGTCGTCCCCCAACTTCATAATCACCACGTATGGCAGAAGAAAGCAAAGAAGAGTAGACAACGATTCTTTACAAATTCAATGTAGAAAAAAAAACGAATCCCTGATCATTGAAGTTTAAGAGCGGCATGATGAAATAGTGGCATGGAGTGCAAAATGCTAGAAATGAGAAAATATAGAAATTGCGAACCTGGTGCTCTGGAGAGCAATAGGTGACGGCCACGCAGCTTCCACAGCGCCGGTTGGGACGGCCGGGGAGGCATGGGTTGCTCCGGAGATGAGGAGAAGTTTGTGCAAGCGAAACCCTAGATTTTGAAGCGGAAATGAGGACCGGAAGTCGTTCGGGACGAAATGAACATGGTGGAACGCCTGCAAAATGCTAGAAATGAGAAAGATGTAGAAATTGCGAACCTGGTGCTCTGGAGAGCAATAGGTGACGGCCACGCAGCTTCCACAGCGCCGGTTGGGACGGCCGGGGAGGCATGGGCTACTCCGGAGATGAGGAGAAGTTTGTGCAACCGAAACCCTAGATTTTGAAGCGGAAATGAGGAGCGGAAGTCGTTCGGGACGAAATGAACATGGCGGAACTCCTGGACGGCGACGGAACTCCAGGACGGCGTGAGGAGTATGCCGCAGCGGGAGAAGAAGCACGCGAGTTGCGGGAGGGATTGTCGCGGAGGAAGAAGCACGCGAGTCGCGTGAGGAGGAGATGTCGCAGAGCAAGAAATTGCGGCTATCGCGAATATGAGGTGGATGAACAGTGCAGGGAACCGTAAACTAAAGCTCTAGCCGGACAAAAGACGAAAAAACCCTTAAATTAAAGCCCAAAACTTGTTTAAATGAGGGCATTTTGGGATTTAAATGTTACACCATGGAGTCATTAGGGGTTTGCTAATATAATAAAGATATACACGAGTGAGAGGCACGGGCCTCCGGCCCGATGGCCACGCGCCACAGTACTCGGCCGGCGACGGCGGGCTTCGTCCTCCCCCAACCGCCTGTTTTTTTAAATTGAAAACATTAATAAAATAAATTAAAAATTAATTAATTAAAAATTTAAATTGAAAACATGAAAAAATTAAATTAGATTAATTTTAAAAATTACATTGCTCTTTGAATAGATCGCTGATATGCCTAATGACAACCTTCCTCGAATAGACCGCTGACATGTCTAATGATAGCCTACCATAGTAGGTGTAGGAGCTCTACTAAAAAGTTTGTGAATTTTAATGAATTTCTTAATTACTCTAAATTTTGGGATAGTGTAATTACTTGAATAGACATTATATATATATTTTTTGAAATAGATTGTAATATATATCAAGTCATTAAAATTTAAAAATGAGGGTATACTTGTCATTTTTGAATGTTGCACCAAAGCCAAGTTTTCCTATATAGCAGTGAAAGATATATATATATATATATATATATATATATATATATATATATATATATATATATATATATATATATATATATATATATATATATATATATATATATATATATATATGGCTCAGTTAATTAGGGTTAGAAGAATCCCGTGAGAGCAGCAACATCTCTTCCTCCTCGATATACCAGACAGAGGATGGCGGTGTGCTCCAGATCTGCGGCGGGCAGAGGAAGCCAAGGGTATGACTTATTATCGACTCCCGGGAGGCGACAACTCCAACGGGCGGACAGGAGAGAGGGCTCTGACCCAAGCACGGGTATCTCGGGCTGGGCAAGATTTCTCGTTCTGTGTGAAAGGAAGAAGGTCGGTGGCACCTTGATACATCTCAAGTGAGTGTGTGTTTGATTAAGGGGCGGGTGATATCTTGATTTCCGATGAGTTCAAACCTTGGCGCGCTCTAGGTTCTATTATTCTAGTCATCCTCTGTATTTTTTTATCTCTCTGATTATAGTAGATCTTCTCCACTACAACAAAAACATCAAATAACAAGGTGGAGAATTCCTTGCTAAATGATGAAATTTGTTGCTAATTTATATTTGGAAGGAATTTAGGAACAAAACCAATTCATAGCCAATTTGTGCCTAGTTAAATTTAGCAAGGGTGATTTTCCTTGCTAATCAACAACAAATAATCAACAACGAATTTTTGGCTATCTAAATTAACAAGGAAGGCTACCAACCAAAAAATTTGAATCTAATCATCATCAAATATTTTTAATGCTAATATTAGCTAGTAATAAAATTGTTACAAAATTTGTTGC
Organism: Platanthera guangdongensis; assembly: GCA_039583875.1. Classification (NCBI taxonomy): domain Eukaryota; kingdom Viridiplantae; phylum Streptophyta; class Magnoliopsida; order Asparagales; family Orchidaceae; genus Platanthera; species Platanthera guangdongensis. The sequence goes on from CM077160.1 coordinate 176,629,868, forward strand.
TAATAAATGTAAAACACACAAAAAAAAATTATTTGACAATAATTTTTTTTATGATTGAATTAATAATAATTTATTATTTTCATATTTTTAGCAACAATTAAAATTAAAATTTTTTGCTTGCATAATTATTCAATTATTAAATAATAATACATCCAACAAAATAACCAATATAAATTTGTCATCAATATGATCAAATGTCATACATAACTTGTCATTAGATAGTCAAATTGACAACCAACATATGCACAAAAATTGGCATATCAATAAACTTTGATCAAAAGTAAATCCACCAAAATATGATAACATGTATCAAAATTTAAACAAAACAAAATATGATGTAACTATGAGTGTGGAATCAGCTGATCTGGACAATGACCGTTGTCAGAAGATTGACGTTGAACTGGAGAAGAATCTTGATTTGGAGCTTGATATTGAGCTTGCGGATGATGACTTGGTATTCGAAAATAGTTGGGAGTCGCATAGTAGCCGGGAACTGGAGCTGAAAAATAACCGGAACCTTGCGCAGAGAATTGAGTAGAAGTATATGATCTAGGAGAAGAATAATGTCCAGGAGAAAAGTGATGACCTTGATAAATTCCATGCACCTCTAAGGCAGTAGAAACAGCATTTTTAACAATATCTTTAACAACATTATCTACCCTTTGTTCAAAACTATTATTCATCTCCATTTGAAGTTTCTCTAATTCTTCAACACGATCCTTGTACTTCTCAATTACAATTTGGGCATTGGGCCTTGAACTCGTACCAAAGATGACACTCTCATCGTATGAATTGCCAAATCCATAACAACGACCATTTTTAAGACCACCAGAAGCCTCAATCCATAAATCCGGATAATATGTCGAAGAAGCATTGGTAGAAGCCAATGTCATTGTATCATTACTTTGAGCTTGCTTCTCATTTAACTTCAAGGTGTAAGACTCCTATAAAGAAAATTAAAAACTATAAGCAATAATAACATTAAGAATTAAAATATTAACATCTATTAAAAACTAATGGAAAAAAATACTTACAAATGTTTTCTTTGATTTCTTATCGACAAATGGTCCTCTCCCTTTATTGGTTCTATGAGTTCTGTTGAAAACCTTTTCATGAGGAACCGGTAACCCTGCATTAGCATGAGCCTGCATTGTATTTAACATAGATGATGATTAGAGAAAACAAGAAATATATTCAAACTAGTGAGACAGACATAGCTTGGCCTAAAAATGCTCCAAAGAAAGTCAATGACAGGTGGGAGATATGTGTAAGCCTCAGCGATGGGCAATTTCAACAGGTTTCTTGCCGGAAGAACTCATTATTTTATCATTTTCATCTTCCTCTAAGACAAATAAGTGATGATTTTCTTTTTATATGACATTCAACAGGTGAGTTTTGTGATTTCCATCAACACTATCAAGGGAGGAACACATGTCGAGTATGTCACTAGCCAAATCGCCAAGGAAGTTTTGGTTCAAAATGCGAGCTTTCACAAGATTTCCTAAAAAAGAGTAAGTATTTTTTTTATTAATTGCAATCAAATTTCCATAATTCATCTGCAAGTAAACCATGTTGGGAAATCGGGAATTATGGAGAGCCTTCTCTAATGGGCCGATTTTAAGCAGAGTAAGGGGCTGAAGAAGACAGATGAAACCAAGAGGCAGAAGATCACCAGAATCACCAAGCTCGATGATGCTAATGATGTCAGTGGAAAGAATTCAGATAAATACACTTCAATCTTGACAGAAGGAGATTCAACCAAGGCTCTAGCTATAAGCAATTCAAAATCTTCCAAATCAAAAACCATTTTTTTTGCAAAAGTTCTGCTAGAAAAAAGGTTTAGATTTAATGCATCGTATCGTTTGAAAACTTATCTCAAATTCTTCTCCATGGGTGTACAGATGGCAAGTAATGTGGTTGTGGTGTGGTGCAGGGAGGGTGAAGTGAGGTGTGACCATAGATTAGGTGTAGGGAAATGAACGGGACACAACCATTTTTATTCATATCAACCAAAAGTTTTTCAACAAGTTGAAGATTCATATATTTACACAAGAAAGAAATGAACTTTGAATATGTAAATGAGCTCAAATTCAACCCTTCTTCGATCATCTCATTGTAATACTTCTCTGCTAAATCAAAACATCTGTTTTTAATCAGCACACCAATGAACTTATTGTAATCTACACTAAAAACTCGACAAGAAGACACGATCATCTCATCAAATGTTTCAAAAGCAAAGCTGAGCAAACCACATTTCACATACCCGGATATAAGAATTCTATATATGGAACGGTGAGGGGTGAATCCATCATCATGTAACTTTCTCAGGATAACAGATAGAAGATCAAAGCGTTGACATTTCAGAAGTAAGCAGATCATTGACTTAATGGTGGAGTGATCGTGCTTGAAACCCCGCTGAGATTCCGCCCACAGATAAAAGTGAAAGCCCAATTCAAAATCAAGTAAACTTTTAAGTACCTGATTAACAACATAGTTATTGAGAACTATAACTAGATTCTGAAGCTTCATTTCCATTTCCTTGGACCATTTATCGGACTGAAGAGCCGTCCTAATCCTCAAACTGGATTCGGCAAAGGAGGGTTGTGGGTGCCGAAACAGACTGGAGAGGGAGTTTGTGGTTTTGGCTTTGTGATTGTATCGCACAGTTGCAATGGAGCAGATTAGAATGATCTGCAATCTGGAAGAAGACAGAAAGAGATATCTTACAGGTAAAAATCTAGAAAAATTGATGGTTTTGTGGAGCGCCCATTCCATCTGCTGACTGCAATCCAGAGTTGCAGCACCCGGCGGTCTCAAAGAGAAAACATCCCATTTGTTGGCGAAGAGAGTAGTATTTCTCTAAGTTCATTTGGGCTGCTTCTGGAAGTTGGAAAAAACAGCCCATCTAAAGGCAATATCGATGGAGTTAAGTGTGCAAATTTTAAAAAAACATATATGGTTTAAGGAAGTCTCATGACCATGATCAGGGAGGTTCACTAAAGGCAATATAAGACATTCCATCAGATACAGTTCATGGTGTCTTGGCTATCCAAAACTTGTTCTCACTGCTCTCATTTTCACTCCTCAAGCAAACTAAGCTTTTGTCTAAAAGCATGATTTGGAATACTATGCTAGGACTTGGATGTGAAATACTATGCTCTTTCTAAAAGCATGATTTGGAATGAAAATAAAAGATTTTGAATGTCAATATTAAAAATTCAAATAAAAAACTGCAATGTCCAATGATTTAATCACTTACCATTCTAAAAGCATGATGTCGAATGGAAATAGATCCCGCTGTACTTTTAACTACCCCAAGGCCATCTCTATCAGACATTCTATTTCTGCGATTATTTGCTTGAAGATCTTTGTATTTATCAGCTACTCATATATTCCATAATTCTTCAAAAATTTCTTTTCGCATCCATGTCGGCGGAGGTGCGGACTTTGACTTTGTAACTCTTCGAATGCGTCTCATCTCTGAAGTCATTATTCTACTAAAATAACTCTTCCAAACTTTATAGATTTGTTGTTCTGTTGTTGGAGCACGCCAAGTAAATTTCTCCTACAATTATCATAAAATTTGAAGTTATGAACATTAATTTGACAAAAAAATCAAGTAAGAAATGGAAGATTTACCTTGAACATGTTGAAGAAGTTTTGTTTTACATCATCTGGAATTTTACTAAATGTGGGCCAAACTCCGTTGAACCAACCTCTTAAACAGTTCAACATAGATCTAGGTGCTGCAATACTAATGAAACTACAAATATAAAAAATCTATTAGAACATTATGAATAGAAAAATTGAATTATAAAGACAAAATTTACCATTTTCCAACGATGATCAATATCTCTCGTCCGGCTTCATCACGCTCAACCTCATCTTTGCAATCTGAATTAGTCGACTCTATTTGGTCCAAAGGAGGATCCAAGCAATCATGTTGAACATTATTCACCTCTTCAGATATGACATGTTCAATATTCACCTCTTCGGATATGACTTGTTCAATACTCACTTTTTTAGATATATCATGCTCCTCATCTTGTGAGTCAGAATCAGAGGTCGAGTGATGATTCACATCTTGCATTAAAAGACTTAGAAAAGGATCTTCACGGCTTCTTTTAGATAATAATCTACCTCCCCTTCCTCTAGTTCTCATCATGCTCGAAGAATGGTGTAAATCTTATTTGAGATGCTATAAATAACATACAACAACATTTAGAGCAAAAAATGTTTGAAATAGAACAATATATTCCTATTTTCATGGAGTGGAAACATCATCTAATACACCATGGTGAACAATATAGTAGACATGATAGAGATATTCATTGTAGGTATTTTGACAATAGAAGAAATATAAGATATTTGCATAAAAAGAGTGAAATAGTGAAATAGTGCTCTTAAATAGTGAAATAACACTCTTAATCAGTGAATAGAATAGAAGATCAGTAAAATATGAATACTAACAAAAAAGGAACAAGAAAGCTTGGATCGGCATGAATACTAACACAAATGATCAAATGTCTTCATCCTCCGATGAGTTCACTTCATTTAATTCATCAGAATCAACATTTTTTTCAACATCCCTCCTTGATTGTTGTAATTCATCTGGGCATACTTCTTCCGCTTGATAATGAATATTGCTTAGAATAGGAACATCATCTAATACAATATGGGTTGGATTAGTAGTTGACGCCTCTTGGTAGAATTCCTCTGGTGGTGTTTGTTGACAATGCATGTGAGTATAATTTATCTCATATGTGCTTCTTGCTTTAACCTTAAAAACAATGCGCCAATGACGATCAAGTGTTTTCTTTCTCCAAGGATATGATGTGTAATATACTTGATGACACTGGGAAGCAAGCACAAAGGGGTTATCTTCGGCCATTCTACGATCATTATTAATATCAATAATCTTATATCTTGGATGAACCTTTGTTCCTCGTTTTCCGGTATCAAACCATTTGCACTTGAACATCACTATAGTATTGGCAACGGACCCTAAGAAACTCAGCTCAAGAATTTCCATCAATTCTCCATAATAGTCTTCACTAGAATCATCATAATAGCTTCCATTAATACAGACGTCACTATTCATTGTAGATTTTGTTTCTCTGTACTCGAGTGTGTGAAATCTATATCCATTCACTATACACCTATTCCAAGTTTTGGCAATGCTACTAAATCCGCGTGCAAAGACTTTTATTTCATTGTCCGTTATTTGGTTGACTGGATTCTCAACCTATTAAGCAAAAAAATGATTTTTTTTTAATCTTAGCACGAACAATATATAGTAAATAATCACTTAACTTACAATAACATATCAACTTACATATTCTTCAAACCATTTGACAACACTACAACATTTTTGATCTTTAACAACATTTGAAAATTGTTGCCTAAAACCGCATAACGTTGCCAAAACATTGAAAACTGTTGTCATAGGGGTGTATGTCTGTGCCCGTGTTACCAAAGACCTAAGGCAACAGTTTTCACATGTTTAGGCAACATTACTTGAAACTGTTGTTTATATCCCTAGTAAAGGCAACAATTTTTACATGGAACTATTGCAACATTTTCAAAATATTTAGAGTTACATTTAATAAATGTTGTCAAAACTATTTAATTAATAAAAAAGTATAAATTAAAAAATATATAAATATAAATTAAAACTTCAAAAACAAACAGGTTATATCATGAGACACTTTTTATAACACATAAATATATAATAATTTAACAAGATAAATATTTTCATCTAGAATATTAATGTTGCACATGTTTTATCATTAAATTAACAAGTCATCAATAGCATCATAATTTACCAAAATACATCAAAGTAATTAAATATTACAGTACACAAACAAAATTATTTAAATCAACTTAAACATCAAATGATCTTCATGATATGGGGTCATCGATCATATTGCAACTCCTCATTTGTCTTCCCAGCCATCATCAAGAAATTTCTGGATAAAATAAAATAATATATATAAATATAATGACATCAAGATGATATCAAATGAGTTAAACAAATATGTTGTAAGAATATCAAGTATTAGGCTCTACTATAAGATTAAGCTTTTAGGTTTAGAACTAATTCGATAAGAATCGCACGCAATTTGAATTACCTTTTATTTTGCCCGTCAACATGCTACTCATGAGTAAACAAGAGTGACCAAGATAAATAAATTGACACCCCTTTCAGTCACTTTGAATCCTGACATTTCACCTCATTATATATCAAAGATTAAAGATTTCATACCTTCACAGTTGCAAAAGTTAAGTTGTTTGAAAACAGCATTGTGTACCTGCACACATTCAATCACAAAATAAAACTCAGATTTAGAGCACACCAAATTTAACTTTGTTTAACTCATCGAATGAAAACTTCCGCAAACACAATAAAAAACTATGAGCTTCTCACCCAGCAACTTGCCCTTCGACATGCCACGACCGCCACTGTTCTAAGACAGGAAATTTGAAGGATCTTATCCATGCCAATGAGCCCAAGAATGAGATCCTCAAATCATGATCACCACTGATTGCAACGCAAGGCAATGAAGAACAATTAGATCTCCAAGCTAACAACCATCATTTAATACCTATGTGTGTCACATATACTCCTAATTCTTATAGTAAAAAAAATATAGGGATTTACTTGTAAACCAGAGCCCGCAAACCTCGAGTAGTTAGATTGAAGTGATAAGAAACAGAGCTTCGGATGCTTCGCTTGTAATGATATTAATTCACATTGAAGTCGCAACGAATAAATCGTTTGATAGTTCCCTTCAGACAGAATACCAAAAATATCATTAATTACAATAACAAATTTACATTGAAGTTGCACAGAAAGTGTTGCTTAAAGATGTAAACCTATTGCAACACTTATAAATTGTTCTCTAACAACATTTATGCAACATTTTTATAACTGTTGGCAGGTCAGGTGTTGCTAAAGACCAAAAATGTTATAGTGCAAACTCTTTATCGCGCATAACTCCTAATGCCTTAGGAGTTAGATTCGGTATTTGATCTCGTTGTTTAACATCATAAAGTCTGCAAAGCATACCTTGTGATAAATTTTAAATAACAATGAATGTTATGAAGACATATTAATTATGATGTTACTTACTCAACATATTCAGCTATCTCTGGACAATTCAACAGTATATAGATTGTGCATGCAACCTTTTCAGTTGAAGTTAAAATGCGTTTGTGATCTTTTGGGCTAAAGAGTCTACTAGAAAAATTAAACATAGATATGTGACCATCTGGTTCAACTTTATTGATCATATTATCATTACGCCCAATACTTGTAGTTCTTGTTTCCACATTAGGAGCAAAGAAATGAGAGCAAAAGGTTGAAGTTTCTTCGATCAAGTAAGCTTCCATAATTGATCCTTCAATACGTGCCTTATTCTTTACCTTACGTTTCAATGTGTTTAAACACCTGTGGATATAAAATTAATATACATATATATATATATAATTTGAAATAAAAATAAGCTAAAGGATTTTACCTCTCAAAAGGATACATCCATCTATATTGAACAGGCCCACCAACCCTTGCTTCGTATGCCAAATGTATTGGCAAATGCTCCATTGAATCAAAAAAAAGCTGGAGGAAATATCTTCTCAAGCTTGCATAATATTACGACTATGTTCTCCTCCATTTTTTTCATATTTGATTCATACAGAATAGTTGAACACAAGTCTCTAAAAAATTCTGATAATTCGGTCAAGGCATTCCATATAAATTCTGGTAATAAATCCTGAAATGCAAGAGGAAGCAATCTCTCCATAAAAACATGACAGTTGTGACTCTTCATTCCATACATACTACAATCATCCAAATTAACACAGCTGCCTAATTTGGATGCATACCCATCTGGAAGTCTCAAGTTTTTTATCCATCTCAAAACAATTTCTTTTTCATCCTTAGATAATGCATAACTTGCCTTAGGTTTAAAATATTTTCCATTCACCTCATTAAGCTCAAGATCTCGACGCTTACATATATTCTGGAGGTCAAGACGAGCTTTAACATTATCTTTGGTCTTACCTTTTATATCCATAATAGTGTTAAATACATTACCAAACACATTTTTTTAATGTGCATTACATCAAGATTATGACGTATTAAATTTGTTTTCCAATATGGCAAGTCCCAAAAAATACTTCTTTTCAACCAATTATGGGATTCACCAAACCCTTCCAATCTATACTTGTCCTTTGTCTTACCAAATTCAATGCATGGTAATGATGCAACTATTGCCTCAAGCTCATGACCTATTAAGTGAATGAGAGGTGTATCTGTCTCAATCCTTCCCTTAGTGAAGTTGTCTTTTTGATATCTATAAGGATGATCTAAAGGCAAAAATAAACGATGACAATCAAAAAAACATGGTTTCCTACCATGTTTGAGTCTAAATGACTTGATATGATTCATGCAATATGGACATGCTAGTTTACCATGTGTACTCCAACCTGACAACATTCCATATGCAGGAAAGTCACTGATGGTCCACATTAGTGCTGCCCTCATCAAAAAATTTTGTTTTATAGAGATGTCATAAGTTTCAACCGCAGAATTCCATAGTGTATTCAACTCATCTATCAAAGGTTGTAAATATACATCTAAGCTATTACCTGGACTCTTTGGACCCGACACGAGTAAGGTAAGAAACAAATAAGGTCTATCCATACACATCCATGGAGGTAAATTGTAAGGTGTGAGAATAACCGGCCAGCAAGAATAAGGTTTAGATCCTTGATTATGTGGATTGAAACCATCAGTAGAAAGCCCAAGTCTAACATTTCGTGGCTCGGCAAAAAATATAGATTCAGTTCGATCAAAGTGCTTCCAAGCTTCGCCGTCTCTCGGATGGCATAATTTTCCTTCCTCACTAATGTTTTCCTTGTGCCATCTCATATGTTCTACTGTGACTTTAGACATATACAACCTTTGTAGACTTGGCGTAAGTGGTAAATAACTCAATTGTTTAAATGGTATAGATTTACTCTTTCTTTTCCCACATTTATTCCTAGGCTTAAACCTAGGGTGGTGACATATCTGACATTCTTGTAACACTTCATCATGCTTCCAATACAACATACAATCGTTTTCGCATGCATCAATCTTTTGAAGTCCAAGGCCTAGTGGAGCAACCATCTTCTTGCATGAATAAAAGCTATCAGGTAACTTATGACCCTTAGGCAACATCCGACCAAATGCCTTTAAAAATTGATTAAAATGTTTCACGCTTAAATTTGACTCAGACTTGATATTTAAGAGTTCTGTCAATGCTGACAACACTGAATAATTCTCACAACCAGGCCAAAGAGGACTATCAGCAGCATCCTTCATGTCAAAAAAATTCTTTGCCATCGGGTTAGGATCTTGTGGTTCATCCCTAATATTCCAATTAAATGCAGGACCAATGACATCAACAACCATATCCCTCAAAGAATTTTGTTGCTCTTCCACGACTCTTTGCTCAAACACAATCTGCTCATGCATATGAATAGTAGAGACTTTAGTGGATGGTTCATCCCAAGGTGGTTCCCCTTGCCTGACCCAATTAATATAATCACGTTCAAATCCTCTAGAGATAAGGTGAAAATTAACCATATCAGGCACAATAAATTTCAAGCTTCTACAATCACAACATGGGCATCGAATTTTTCCTTGATCCATATATTCGGGATATTGTTGGCACAATTCTATAAATCCCCTCACCCCCATTCTGTACTCATCTGTAATACCATATCCTCCTGGACAAACACGATTTTTAATCCATCTCCTATCTAAATGCATGATTGTTATTCTGCATATACAACATATAAAATTATTATTCACTACATATTTATTATAAACATGTATACAAGTCATCAACTTCAATTAAACATCACATAAAGCTGTAATATAATTTTCAAATATATCTATATATACATGAAGTAAATATATGCAATTATACATCTTACCAATTGACACCACCATGGAAACATATTAAAGCCTAAATATATCTATATATATACATGCATGAAGTAAATATATGCAATTATAACATCTTAAGTAAAACTAGTGGATTATAGTTTTGCGCATGCTAGCTTGTAACAGATTTTAAATTCAAGTTAAATAAAACTCTTAAAAACTCGACTATATATCATCCTTAACTAACACAAGATACAAATAAATTGTCAAGTTATTGCACATAGATGAATAAAACATAGAGACATGACATCATGTAAAACATATAAATGTAGACATACATATCAACTAAGTATATGCATCTATGTTCTATCTTACAATAACAGAGTTCATTTCTTCAATTTTGAAGTCATGTTGATTTTTCTATTCTCTGCATTTATAAGTAGTTGTTCTTCGTGCATTTACTTTTTTCATAGAGACTTCAAAGTGTTTTACAATCTGTCTGAGTTAAGCTCTTTGAAGATATTGAGCACAAGATACCAAATCTCTAGCCCTAGCTAAGAGAGAACTAAAAAGGAACATAAAAATTAATTTATTGCTTACCTTCCCTAGCAAAAGGAAATCCTTTAAAAAGAAGTTACAAGGAAGATGTTTTGCACTTAGTCTTACCAATTAGACAAGTTACAAAAAATACTCGTACATAAAAAAAGGGCATGCATAAAAAAGGGCAGCCCGGTGCACAAATCATTCTCATGCAACGAGGGTGCACAAATCATTCTCACGCAACAAGGGTAAAATGTAGGTAAACCTTGCTCTGCATTTTTGCAAGATAAAAGGGCATGTATAATTAAAAATTTTAATTAACCGCTAACAAACAACTCATAAACACTACAATTAACTGAACATGACAAATAATATTGCATCCACCGAAGACAATTTAGGATGTGCTCATCATAATATAATGACTTCGAGAGAATAGCATGCATCAAAAAAAAGAAAATCCAATTTTCAAGAACTCGTAATTCACGGTATGAACAATCGTGAAATCTCCAATAATTTGAGGCCGTAAACTAGAGTCTACCAAACCTGCTTACTATGGCCTTGAGGAAAATAAACCACACGAGTGAGGTATGTACGACCTGGTGAAGTAAGAAGTTGGCAAATGAAACTGCAAATATATAAACGGAGGACATGTTCAAAAACTGGTCCAGGAAGAAGGGATGGCAGATTCCAACTTCTTAAGCTAATAAAGGAATGACTACTAGGTCTGCTTGATTAATTTAGTTATATAAAATGTTATACAGTATGATGACATCAACATTTTTCATGGATAAATTAGTGCTTCACAACTAATGTAAGCATATGAGTCAATTTAAAAGGATGAATCAAGTTAGCAAAGAAAGCATATTACCGGTCACAACAGTAAAAACTTGTACAAACTACTTGAGGTTAGATTTTTTTCCTTTCATGTGCCTTGCATTTGAATGAAATTGAAGTGGTGAAAAGGGAGAAATCAAATCCAGAAATAGTTTGCACAAAACATCAAAACTTACCTTGGGAGATCGTCCAACTAAGAATGGCGGCACTGGAGATAATCTTCGGCAAGCTGGGTGCTCTATCTAGGGCACGCCCTGTAACAGGAGCAGAGCAACGGGAGGAGGGCGACTGGCCGGAGTAGGGCAATGGGAAGATGATGCTTTGAGTGGGGCGGACGGAATGCGACGGGAGGTTGGCGGGAGGAGTACGACGCCGGGAAGGCGACTGGAGGAGCGAGGGCGACGGGATAGATGCGGGTGTTCCTGGAAATGAATTGGGGCTGAATGGCTGATAAATAAAGAGTATAAATATATATTTATAAATTGGTGTTAAAATTTTGGGGGGAATGCTTTATTTTCCCTCCATAAATTTTGGGGTGGGGGGAGGGGGGATTATTCATCATTTACTATTCACCAACGAATTTTGAGCACAAAATAAATCCTTCCTACAATCCTACCTATCATATGATATTTTGCAACAAATATATTTGATTCTAAATCATCAACAAAAATATTTGTTGATAATCTTGTATCAAAAGAAAAAAATCATTTTCATAGCTAAATTTGTAACCAATTAGCAACAAATTATAATGCCTTCATAATTTTTGTTCCTAATTGACATATTTATTGTAGTGCTCCGGCGCTCTCCTCGTAGATATAGGAGCTTCTCTGCGAACCACGTATATCATGTGTCGTTTGTGTGTGTGTGCTTATTTTTTTGCTTTATTTTTCTCTTATATTGCGCTATTGCTATTCCGCTGCATTCACGTGGTGCCAAAGAGATCGCGAGAATTTTCATAACAGTTGGTATCAGAGGGAGATTTCGGTTCTCTGAAGTTCTTAAGCAGAGCAATGACGACAAAGTTCGAGATTCCGAAGTACGATGGCAGGATTGATTTTGGTCTATGGCAAAAATAGAACAAGACAGTCCTCGTTTAGCAAAATCTGCATAGGGTACTTTTTGGCAAGGAGAAGTCTGGGAAAGATGGAGACGAATAAGAAGAATTGGATATGAAGGCCATCAACACAATTCAACTATGCTTAGCAGACAAAGTGATGTACAATATAGTCGATGTTGAGACTATAACAGATTTGTGGAAGAAATTGAAGGAACTCTATATGTCCAAGTCGCTCACGAACAAGCTTCATATCAAGAAATAGTTATACAGTTTGAGGATTTCTGAAGGTACTCAATTGTTGGAGCACATGAACGTGTTCAAGAAGCTTATCTCTCAGTTACGCAGTATGAATATGAAACTTGAAGAAGAAAACTAGACTCTTCTTATACTGTCTTCATTGTCAAAGACTTTTGATCATCCGGTTACCACGATTCTTTATGGAAAGGACACCCTGAAGATGAAAAAGGTGATGACCACGTTGCTATCGAATGAAACGAGAAGCAAGTCAGGTTCCAACACTAGTGAAGGTCTACTTATGAAGAGCAACGAGCTGATTAGAGGCAGATCTAGAAACAGAGGCAAGGTGGAAAATAAAGCCAGGTCTAAGTCCAGAGGTAGGAACAACATGTGTCATTAATGCAAGGAAGAGAGACACTAGAAAAATAACTGCCCAAAGAAGAAGAAACTCAAGGAGAGGACACAAGAGTCGCAACAGGCTGCGATGACATCTGATAATGAGAACGATGCTAACATTCTTCATGTTTCATCCAGTCTCGACACCACAGATGCATGAATTATGGATATTGGAAGCTCATATCACATGTGCCCAAACATATAATGGTTTCATAACTTCAAGAAATGTGATTGTGGGCGTATTCTGATGGGAAATAACTCAGAGTGAAGAATGTTGAGGATTGGTAATATCAGAATCAAGATGTTCGATGGAACCGTCAGAACGCTCACAGATTAGGGGTGCAAGCGGTTTGGTTTGGGGCAATTTGAACCCAAACCAAAATCAAATCAATATTAATCGGTTTGGTTTGTTTTTTGGTCAGTTAACTCAGTTAAGTTTTTCAGTTATACTGTTTAAAATAATTTTGTACTTAAAAATCTCAATTTTTTTTAAAAAAGGTATGATAATTCAAAAATAAATATCATCAGGTTTTATTTACATATTATATATTACTGCTAATGACTCATATTATATAAAAAAATTACGATTGAATGTTTTTTATTGCGAAATCGAGTAATAAATATATAATGATATAAATAAAATCATTTAAACAAAATGTTTAATTTCTTTTGATGCATAAAATATGCATCACAAAAATCTATTTAGGTTCAAATAATATTAAAATTATTAAGTTGATATAATTTTTATACATTTTTTAGTTAATAAAAATAATTAAAAGATCATTATTGGTAATATTTTTGCGTATATTATTAGTTTATGCAGTTCAGTTTTTCAAAGAGGAAAACTGAAATCGAATCGAGTCATCTGGTTTAGTGTAAAATCAGTTCAATTTGGGCGGTTCAGGGCGATTTGGTCGGTTTTCAGTTTTTCCTGCACACCTCTATCAGAAATGTCAGATACGCGCCCGATTTAAGGAATAACCTGATTTTTTTAGGCATATTGGAGGTAGCATGTTATTCTTATGTTGGTGATGGTGGTTATTTGAAAGTCAAGAAAGTCGTTCTAGTTGTGAGATGCAGCAGTTTCTGCGTCGACAGATGAGGATTCCTCTCTGTTGTGGCATGTTAGGATTAGCCACATGAGCGAGAGAGCTGCTGGAGCTGCATAAGAAAGGTCTGTTGAAAGGAGTAAAAATGTTCAAGCTTAGTTTCTCTGAGACGTACATCCTCGAGAAATAGTTCAAGGTGAAATTTATGACATCGAGCAAGTGCATCAAACAGATTCTGGAGTACATACATTCAAATGTTTGGTGGCAAGCCCCAGAGCCATCACTTGGAGGTGTCGGGAATTTTGTGACCTTCATCAACGATTTCTCAAGGAAGGTATGGATCTACTTTCTCAAGCACAAGTCTGAAATATTCGAGAAGTTCAAGATCGGGAAGACCAAAGTTGAAAAACTGACTAAGCAGGAGGTGAAATATCTCAGATTTGATAATGACGGCGAATATATCTCAACAGAGTTTCAGACATACTGCAGTCAGAAAGGAAACACTCGACTTCTTACCATTCCCGGTACTCCGTAGCAGAATGGTATTGCAGAAAGGATGAGCAAAACGTTGTTGGAAAGAGCTCGGTGCATGCGACTGTTTGTCGATCTACCTAAATCTTTCTGGGTTGAAGACATCAATACAATTTGCAATCTAGTGAATCGGTTTCCATCAATGTCACTAAATCTGAAGTCTCCACAAGAAGTACGATCAAGTAAGCCGATAGATTATTTTGATATTCATATTTTTGGATGTCATTTCTACACTTTGCTGCAAGATTCAGAAAGGACAAAGCTGGATACTAAGTACAAGAGGTGTATCTATCTGGGCCAGAAGGCCGACACCAAAATATTCGAGCTGTGGAATCCTGAAACCAAGAAAGTCGTGCTGAAGTGCGATATCGTCTTTGATGAGGCTTCTATGTTGAAGAGGTATCAATCTCATGCTAAAGATGTAGGGAAGAATCCAAACTCACCAGTGGAGGTGGAGCTGGATGGAAGTGCCAAAGTAGACGATCATGATGATTCCTATGACTCGGAGGAGACATATACTGTGCAACCTGCCGAAGCGGAGCCGTACTCGATTGTCAAAGGAAAGGCGATGAGGGAGGTTAGACGGCCTCTCAGGCTACAAGACACTGTAACATATGTTTTTCTGGGGATATCCTCAGATCCTTATTCTAACTGAGAAACTATAGAGAGCAGAGTCATTTCTCAGTGGAAAACTGATATGATAGAAGGGATTGAATCCCTTCATAAGAATAAGACTTGGGACTTGGTTAGTCTGCCTGAAGGGGCTAAGGCAATCAATTCCAAATGAGTATTCAGGAAGGAGTCCACATCAGGGAAGGATCAGTGGAGATATAAGGCCAGATTTGTAGCAAAAGGGTTCACGCAGAAGAAGGGAGTCGACTTTGATGAAATCTTCTCACCAGTGGTGAAGCTCTGTTCCATTCGGGTGTTACTCGCCATGGTAGCTATGTGTGACATGGAGCTGGAGCAAATGGATGTGAAGATTGCTTTTCTTCATGGCAGCCTAGAGGAAGAGATTTATATACTGCAGCTTGATGAGTTCATTCGATCTGGCGATGAGAAAAAGGTGTGCAAGCTGAAGAGGTCTATTTATGATTTGAAGTAGGCTCCGAGGATGTGTTACAAGAGGTTTGACACTTTCATGACTTCACACAAATATAGTAGAAGACAATACGACAACTGCATATACAATAGATTCCTTGCAGACGGTAATATTCTGATTACGATGCTCTATGTCAATAACATGTTGATTGACTGCAAGTCAGCCCAAAAAATTCAAGTACTGAAGCAGAAATTGAATGCTGAATTTGAGATGAAGATCTTGTTCATGCTCAGAATATCCTTGGGTTGGAGATCAAGTGAGACAGAAAGCAAGACATGTTGTGGCTTTCTCAGACTGGCTACATTCAGAAGGTACAAGAAAAATTCAATATGGTAACATCTAAAGCTATTACGAGTCCTTTAGGACAACAATTTAGATTGTCATCACAATATTGTCCAAACACCGAGGAGGAACGCCATAAGATGCTTAGGGTGTCGTACACCAGTGAGATAGGATGCTTGAGGTACACAATCGTATGCACGAGACCGGATATTACTCGGACAGTTAATATTGTCAGCATATACATGACAAATCCAGAGCGACAACACTGAGAAACAATCAAGTGGATTCTGCAGTATTTTAAGGGAACGTCAAACGTTGGTTTTCTTTTCAAAAGGAGTGAAGTTGCTGGAGCTCCAGAGGGATTTGTTGATTCTGACTACGCAGGTGACCTCGACAGGAGGAGAAATACTTATGGGTATATAATTCTTCTCGGTGGAGGTCCTATCAGTTGGAAAGCTACGCTTCAGGATATAGTAGCTTTGTCCACGACTAAGGCAGAGTACATTACTGCGATAAAGACAGCTAAAGAAGTTATTTGGCTCAGGGGTCTCATCAAGGAACTCAAGATTTCTCAGGAGTAGTCAGTGAAGCTGCACTATGACAGTCAGAGTGCAATTTGTCTTGGAAAGGACCCGGTCTATCATGTAAGGACAAAACACATTGATGTGCGTTACCACAAGCTGAGGGAGTTCGTTGGAGGCGGCGAGATTCAGTTACTGAAGATGTCCACAGAGGACAATGCTGCATATATGTTGACAAAGCCCCTAACATGTGTCAAGTTCAAGCAATGCCTTGACTTCGGCTCATATTTGTGCCTGCTGATCGTGGTGACCCCAGGGAGGGGTGGCGTTTCTTTTGGGAAAAGATCCAAGCTGAAGGTAGAGCTCAAATTGGAAGAGCCGTCAAGATGGAGATTGTTGATTATTGCCGTCTTTTTCATCTTGAACCGGGCGATTCATTTGCCCCACTCTCATTTTCTTTAAGTATATATTTATATATATGAGGCTCGGTTAATTAGGGTTAGAAGAATCCTGTGAGAGTACTGACATCTATTCCTCAATATACCTTGGCATAGGAGAGCGGCGTGCTCCAGATCTGCGGCGGGCAGAGGAAGCCGATGGCGCGGCTTATTCTCGACTCCAGTCGGTGACTCCATGGAGGCGACAGCCCCATCGGGCAGACGGGAGAGAGGGCTCCGACCCGAATTGATGGAAATATTAAGTGCGTCACTACGAAATTGTGCGTCACACAAAATTTATATCGATTAATACTTCTTATGAGCTTCAAAATGGGGGTATATTAATCCTCATAACTTTCAATTAAATCTCATAAAATTAAATGAGATATAATTATCATGCTTTTTCATATGTTAAGGGTGAGACCGGGTTCACGACTAAAGTTACGAGACGATCTGACCCACCTTTCACAAGGTTCGACCGTTCGTGCGAATGAATTAACACGCGCTCATAGGAGTGAATAGACACTAATTTTCGCGTGCGACTCTATCGGGACGTCTCGATTAATTGAGTCCACCAAAATTAAAAATTTCTAGCACATGTATCTTGGCATGGACAAGATTTCTCGTTCTATGCGAAAGGAAGAGGGAGGTTGGGGGTGCCTTGATAGATCTCTAACGAGTGTGTGTTTGATTAAGGGGCCGGTGATATCTTGGTCGCCGACGAGTTCAAACCTTGGCGCACTTCAGATTCTAATGTTCTAGCCATCCTACGTTTTTTTCTCTGATTATAGTGGATCTTCTCCGGCACTCTCACAGTGGATATTGGAGCTTCTCTCCGAACCACATATATCTCGTGTCGTCTGTGTGTGCGCTTATTTTTCTGCTTTATTTTTCTCTTATATTGTGCTATTGCTATTCTACTGCATCCTCGTGGTGCCGATCACGAAAAATTTCGTAACAAGTTACTTCAGGTCAACTCGGGTCGAAACCCAAGTCCACCAGTTTAGGAAATTAAACATTATTTTAGGGTTCTTGGTTTTGCCTATTGTGTAATCGTTGAAAATATCATATATACCTCTTAGATTTTAGTGTTCATCAACATTTGAGATCCTATCATTAGACATCATTTACATTCGATTATTAACATAGCATGGCAACACTTGTTATATGTATACTTGTTGCGGGTCATCCGGTTTATCCTCGGTCCGGAGAATCAGACCATCTTAATTTGAAATTGGGCCAGATGCAGAAACAGTCAATGAAAAATAGCAGCAAATGAAAAAAAAATGATTTGAAAAAACAGGAATAGGTGAAAAACCGCTTGGTTGGATCTATGCCGAACCAAAATCCGCAATTTCATTGGAGTTTACAAAAGTTAGGACAATTACTCAGAGAGTAACAGACCTCCTCTCCGTTACAAGTGAAAATATGGAAACAATGGAGAAAAAACAAGTCCTCAGAGCCTCAAAGGAAACACTGTTAAAGTCGCTAAGTACTCGTAGGCTCAATGAAAGCGCTTCTGTTGAGCCGGAGCTTTGATGAGAGCGCTCCTTTGAATATGAAAAAAACTGCGTCCTTGAAGTCTTGAAATGCCTTCGTGCTAGAGAGGGAGCAGAGAGAATTCTGAGCGGAAGAACGATCTATGTCCCACGTTCTCGTCGGAAAATCTCATAGCTATCTCTAACCTCTGGAGCTGCTTATCTTTAAATGAAGGTCGGAGTTTATTTTATAGTTTATTGAGAAATACGTTGGCAATTGCCCAGAAACGGAATTTGTTTTGGCGAATGACGTCGCTCCGTTTCGGTCACCTGGATCACCAATTTTAGCTAAAGACAAAATTGCCCCCACGGCGGTCCGGGTAGCCCGGACAAGGTGCCCGACGGCAGCGACGGCCGAATTGTAACACCCCCCATTAGGGGCGTTACACGAAGGCGGTTGGGGCCGCCACGTCGAGGGGCGCCCGTCTGCGCGCCCGCCCGCCCCCGCGGCATGCGCCCGCGCTCGCGCGCAGGGAGCGCACACTCTCACACACAGGGAGCGCGCGCCTGCGCAGGGAGCATGCGGGCCCGTGCGCATGGAGCATGCGCTCACGCGCAGCGCGCGTATGCTTGGGCGCAGCGCGCGTATGCTTGGGCGCAGCGCGCATGCCTAAGCGCTGCTGTTGCTTGGGCGTTCACGCTTCATTCTGCCATTCTATTGAGGTGATTTTTGAGTTCCCTCGAGCTTGCACGACTCGCTTGGTCTGGTCACATTACTTGTGTGTTTTGGTCAAATTCCCACAGTCGTAAGGCTTTAGGGGAACGCATCAATACTATTTATATTTCATTTTTAAATTAATTACAGTATTAATTGCCGTATTAATTTCGTACTATTAGTCAAACTCTATTGACATTCTTAGCATATTTTTATAAATGAATCTGTTTGGATTAATCTCTCTTTCTCTGTAATATTTGCTTATATACCCATGGGTGATTGCGTGAAGCATTTTTTTTGCCTCCCCACTCTCGGGCCCACAAATCCCGCTGGCTGCAGCTAGCAAGGGATAACGCTGTATTGATTTTTACCGAGTCCGGCGAGTTCAGAGGGGAAAGTTGGGTGGCCGGCCGCCACCGGCCGCCTGAGGGGAGGCGTTCGGCTTTTGTAGAAATATTTGTGCAGAATTTATGGCTCCAATTCCCAACACTTTCATTCTCAATCCTCCAAAATATGACCGCCTTAGAGCATCTCCAATGGGGATCTCTATATTTAGAGATTCTCATTGTACCATGTTCTCTAAATATGGAGAACATGGTAGATGCAACTCCAACCATGTTCTCCATATTTGGAGAACATGGTATTATTTTAAGTATTATTTTTATAATATGTATTATTTTAATATTGAGAACATGTTATATATAAATTATTTTATTGAATTATTTTTATATGGAGTACATGGTATCTATAAATTATTATTAAAATAATAATTATTTTTGTATTTTTCTATAATATATATGAGCTCGACGTTCGTCGAGCTGAGCTCGACGAACCGTCGAGCTGTTCGTCGAGCTGAGCTCGACGAACCGTCGAGCTGTTCGTCGAGCTGAGCTCGACGAACCGTCGAGCTGTTCGTCGAGCTGAGCTCGACGAAACGTCGAGCTGAGCTCGACGAAACGTCGAGCTGAGCTCGACGAAACGTCGAGCTGAGCTCGACCAACCGTCGAGCTGTTCGTCGAGCTCAGCTCGACAAAACGTCGAGCTCAGCTCGACGAAACGTCGAACTGAGTTTGATTCCACCAAAAAACATACTAATTTCATGATTTTGTCTTCGTATTTGCATGATCAATACAAATTTAATACTAATTAAATTTAGAAAAAACATATGACAAATGAAACGGCGAAACGACGAACGTCTTCTTTTCATATTTGCATGATCAAATATGAAAATTAATATGTATTGATCATATGGCGAAACGGCGAACGTCTTCTTTTCGTATCTGCATGATCAATACTAATTAGAAAGTATTTAATATTAGTCTCATTTTGTAGGTCTTAAAAAACAAATTTATTGATATATTACATGTCATATTTGAAAAAATATATTGACGATTACGAATGATATATTGCAATTGATGACTTTTATAATACCTAATTTTAAAAAATAAAAATAAATAAAAAATACAATCAAAAATTTTACAGCCTCTCCATTTTCTCTCTCCCGTCTCTAAATTTAGAGGGGGAGAGAGTCCATCGGCA
Source organism: Platanthera guangdongensis (assembly GCA_039583875.1). Classification (NCBI taxonomy): domain Eukaryota; kingdom Viridiplantae; phylum Streptophyta; class Magnoliopsida; order Asparagales; family Orchidaceae; genus Platanthera; species Platanthera guangdongensis. The sequence goes on from CM077160.1 coordinate 176,650,520, forward strand.
TTTTTAGAGTTCGGAATAGCGAAGAGTTGGAGTGAAATTGTTCGCTATTTTTAGAGAATAGCGAACGATTGGAGATGCTCTTAATGATGCAAGCTCACACTCTCTTCACATTTTTATTTTATTTTATTTTATTTTATTTTATCTTATTTTATTTTTCTTCATAAATTGACTCTCTTTGTTACAAAGAAAATAACTTCTAGCAGAAGTTATAATAATCTCTCTACAAGTAGTTCTTTTTTTATAATATATATATAACATGTACATATTTTTGAGAATTGTTCTGTACATCATCGTGGTTTGTAGTTAATAAATTGATTTACCGTTAATAATTTTGATTGAAAATAAAATATTTAAAAAAATGTGACTCGCAAGTCGCAACTGCAGTTAACAAAAATCTAGGGATAGTCAACTTTTGATATTATGGATAGATATGGGTAATGGGTTGCCGTACTGCAGAGGAAGAGTGCTGACTATTTTATTCCCGTACTCCTTCGGGTTTCTAGGGCGAGTGAGAAGGTGAGTGCGCGAAAGAGGGCGTGAGGGATTTGAGAGGGGGCTCGAGCACGAGCGGCTTAGTAGCGGCTTTTGGTGGCGCGGTTACTGCCTAGGTTGAAGCGGATGCGAATTTTGATGGGTATGGATGCTGATTCGCGGCCGGAGGATCCTGATGGATGGCGGCGGCCGGACAGCTGCGGAAAACGGTATCGGATAGTCGTCGGCTTTGATGATTCTCAGCCTGTGCCAGTGACTAGCGGCGTCGGTAGCGTTGCTGATTCTTGGGGGTTTCGATTTTGATTCCTGAAGTTTGGATGAATTTATTGATTGAAATTGGTAACTTCTAGACCTTAAATTTAGTAATATATATATATATATATATATATATATATATATATATATATATATATATATATATATATATTCCTTTGGCTTTAGGTTAGACATCAGAGATTCGTTTATGCTGTGAACTTGGCATGATGTTTTGGTCAGAGCTTTGTTTTTATATTGTTCTTCTTTTGATTTAAGCTTTATCCCATGCATTTTGACAACTTCATATTGCATGGTTTTCTTTGCCTAGCTACTTAGCTTCCTATGACTGCGGAGGGTCCTGATGTGTGGAAGCTGTGTGGCAGCTGGGGGCGGCATTCACAATAGTGCCAGCTTTAATGTTTCTCGGTGAGTATCAATGGCCAGTGGAGCAGCTGCAATACTGATTTTTTGGATGTTGTTCAAACTTGATTCCTAACGATTGGATCAATTTCTTGATAAAAATGGTAACTTCGAAACCTTTAATTTAGTAATATTTTCTTCTTAGACTTTGCTTTTAGTTTGTGGATCAGAGATAATTTATTTTATGCTGTGATCTTTGTTGGAAGCATAGTAGACCCGAGCAAAATTAAATAAAAGATTATTTATAAAGATTTGTTTAATACAAAAGATGCATACAATTTTGGAGGCTCTCATTTTCTCTATTATGAGTACAATCCACTTCTCTCACTAAAATTCACATGTACTGCACTATCTCTTTTGCTACAAGCTCTCTCTCTCTCTCTCTCTCTCTCTCTCTCCTTGCTTTCCAACCAGCTACAACTTGTTAAATAAAACAGCACACCCATGATTCACACACCCTCACACTGCAAACTGTACTAAGTATATGTTGTATTTCTCACAATCAACACACTCATGGAAGACTCCTGTCACAACTAGCTATAGCTAGTTCTCTCAGCTGTATCACCCAGCTGTTTATAGATTCATTTCCCCCACTTATTTACTTCTCCTTAAAGCTTTCTACAGCTCATCACCTCTTTTGACCACCTTCCTCCTCATACAACTAGTGGAATGTTCTAGAGAGCCTTTGCCAATCGCCATTCCCGCCACTAGTAGCTTTCTAGTTACCACCAACTTCAATGTCCTGCCTACACAACTGCCTTTGCTGACCCAAGTGCCAAAAAATCTTGCCACCGCAATAATTAATTCTCGAACTGCCTGAGTTGCGGGAACTGCTATCTTGAGGCTTCTGGAGGTGGCGGCGGGTCTATCTCGTGGATCCACGCACCTGTGCCTTGCGAAACTTTGCAAGGATTAATTCGGTGTTGCTCTTATTTTTTGTTCAGTATTTTTTATATCGTCTCATATGATGTTAAGCCCAATGATAAGGCACTTTTGAAACTATGTTTTGAATTTGGGCCATCTGGATATATGCGAGCTGCATGGAGCAAAGTGGGCATGCCAAGTTTAATAAAAATATTTTTTCTCTCTCCTCATTCTTCTCTCTCTTTCTTGCCCAACCGCAATCCGAGTCATTTCCTCCCTCTTATGATCTCCTTCTAGACGCCTCGCTTCTCCCCGCCAATCCCGTGGATCGACTCCCTCCTCCACCTCTCTCATCCCTGTCGCCGCTATAGCTTCCCGAGGCTCCAAGAAGGGAAAATCCAACCTCCTCCAAGATTTATATATTGCCAAGCCACATACTAGGTCTCAAACGGAGGTCCATATCAACTTAGTATTAGAGCCTCAGTCTTCCTTTGACGGCCCTCCGCCCTTCCCCAGCATCGACGCCCCTCCAGCACTCGACCTTCTAGGTGCGCGCCTCTCTCCAACTCGATTGGCGTGCGATTCTACTTTTGTGCAACCACGCTTCCTGGGCTATTTCTTATCCATTGCCGATCTCTGCGTGGATAGTGTTGACATTCAACCCACACCCATCCGTTGTCTTCCATTTCCGACAACACCCCCCATGGACGACGATGGCCTTACCTTGTCTTAGGCCTTGAAAATGTTTCAAAAAATGATGGTGACACACAACGCCGCCATCCTCGAGGCCATCACCGCTTGACTCAACATCTCCCCTCCGTTACAGTGAGCCGCTTCAGGCTCCTCCAATGACGAACTTGCCATCCACACCAAGCCAAAATTCTAGTCCCCATTCCAATGGGTGCGGTGTTCCTCGCTATGTGAAGATGATCTTCCTCCCTTAGACGACCGCGAGGACCCCCTGACATGGCTTACTCACAACAAACAATTTTTTGATCTTCCTCTCTTAGACGACCGCGAGGACCCCCTGACATGGCTTACTCACAACAAACAATTTTTTGTCAATCAACGCACCCTTTGGTAGGATTGGATCAATGTGTCCTCTTTCCATCTCATGAGCTGAGATCAGTTATGGTTTTCCCAAGTACAAATTACAATAGGAAAAACCTCACTTGTCATGGGTGGATTTCAAGGTCAATTGCAACTTCCTCTTCGGGCCGCCACTTTGTGTTGACCTCCAACATCGACCTCATCTCTCTCAAATAGAATGGATCCACCAAGGACCACTTGGAACAGTTCCAGGTGAAGTTCGCTCACTCCCCTTCCACTCCACTTGCACATCAAATGCGCATTTTCACGACGAGCCTCCATGAGCTTCTCCGTCTGGACATGTTCCAAACACCTACTGACCTAACTACCACCACGAGCCTCATGCATGTTTTGCCAGATGCTCATATTGATGGATCAGCCGCATTTGGGATGTCTTAGTGGCAAAAGGACCTTCTCGTTGTTTAAGTGATCCCCCTTCCAACCCGACAATAGTCAAAATAATGCAAGGAAGGTTATCAACCGACCACGATCCGCCACTTGTCGACCCAAGAAATGGCTGACCATCGGGCCAAGGGACTCTGCTATAATTGCGACAAACCTTATAGTTGCAAACACAGGTGTAAGTGTCTCTTCTTGTTTGAGGTCGAGTATCCATCAGATGAAGAGGAAAAAGATGACTCGAAGGACCCCGATATTGCCTGTCCACATGTGGGGGAGACGATTCAGATGCAAATTACAGTGACCGGTCAGATGTTGTTCACTTCATGGATTCCAGTAGTACGCACAATGACGCTTCCGATTGATTTTCTATTTTATTATTACTCATTTACTAATTTTGTATTTCATTTATGTTTATTCTACGTTTGTGTCACATTTTAGTTATGTTATGCTTGTGTTGCATTTACTTCTGGCTTGTTGGCTCGACCGACCAACACGACCTTAAGTAAATCGATCCAATGTTGCAGGAGGGGATGTCATGCAAGCAAGGTAACAATTTTTTGCATGAATTTTTATTCCAGCTTTGAATTAATTTCAAAAATTCAAAGATTAATTACATTATAAATTCGAAATCAATTTATATTGGAGTTTTAAAGTCTTAAATACCTCTTTGATTTCCCAGGTGCCTCTTTGGCTTCCAAAACTCCCTCGTTGAATGTTATTAATCCTTGTAGATCAAAACCCCCCTCTCTCAATGTTTTTAATCTCATTTGATGAAACCCCTCGTAATTTAATCATATTTAATTCCCCAAAATCAAAACCCCCCTCAACGAGACATTCACGTCCTCGCTCTGTTCACAACCGACAGCGTCTTCCCCCTCTGATTCCACCTTCCAGAACCTCAAATGACGTCGACAAGTCTTCCATTGGACTGCTTGGCTTTTGGTGAGCATCTACCGTCCTTTGACTAGTGGAATCAAGGTCTTCAGATGCCTTCCGTTCAACTTCCTCCGCACTTCCCTGTTGCAGAAGACACGTTCTCCTCAATCACATCTTCTTGAGGATTGGTCAACCTCCGATGACCTCATATCGACCCTCCTCTAGCGGTTGCGATGTGTCCAGCGTTTGGTGTTTAAGATTTCTGTTACATGCTCAACTTCTCCTTGCCACAATCGACCCGCCACTATTTTACTTGAGCTTCATTTTTTATTTTTTCCAGACTACTATTACTAAGCCTCCATATCACAATAAACCTATCCAAGCCATCTTTTCCCCATTGTGATCATCCAAGCCTTCCATTTTCGACCTCCACTATTTCCCCTTTCAGGCCAGACCCACTTCCCAACCCTATGACCTTCAGCCTTAGGAAATCGCTCCACTGCAAATATTAATCACACTCCTCTCGATTACTTTTAAATTTATGAAATTAAATTTTAAGTGATCAATCCTGAAATTGCTTGCATATTTATCATCTTCCGCTATCTTCATTTTTCACATTTATTCATATGCCTTATAGCTAGAAATTGTGTTTCTCTTATGGCTTGCCATATCCCACTTTACTAACTCACTAAAGTCTAATTAATTAATCTAAACCTTGTTCTCCTAATGAGGTTCCCTCTCTTTGTTTTTTGACACAACTAAAAAGATAGTTAAGGTTTTAACTTATCTCATAATATTTTTCAACCCTTAGTTTACATCATACAAATTCCTCAGTGAGCATGCGATATGTCTTCAGCTCTCTGTGGCCACCCCCAGAGCCACCTCATTGTCATTGTGGCCAATGACAGTATGATGTGCTGCCCAGGAGTTTGCCGGGCCATTCCGATTATTGTGGACGGGTGTCATTCACTCGTGAATTTTTTGGTGCTTGCCCTTTAGGGCTTTGAGGCTGTCTTAAGGATCCTGTGGTTGCGCACCTTACGACCTTTGCTATGGAATTTTGATAGCCTCACAATGACTTGGGAACGTGGCCCCAACACGACAGTATGGTAGGGTTACTTAGCGGTCGCTTCACGACAATCCTTTTTGTGCAAGCCAATGATATAAAACACACATGCCTTTACTTCATTTTACATGAGTTCAACGACATTATGGTTTCCCTTACTGGCTTACCTCCCCCACATCGACATGATCACCACGTCTGCCTTTTTTTGAACACGACCCCCATAGTCGTCTAACCTTACTGCTATCCCTACTTGCAAAAGGACGAGACTGAGCGTTAGTGTCGCAAGCTGAATGCGCGAAAAGTTAAAGACAAGTTTCCTATTTGCATAGTTGAAAAGATACTTGACGAGTTGCATGGAGCATGTTACTTCTCCCGGATGGACACACTCGGGGTACCACCGAGTGCTCATGGCCCCATTCGACGCGGAGAATACCACTTTCCGGACCCACCATGACTACTTTGATTTACTCGTGATACCTTAGTTATTAAAGGCTCAAGGCGCACCAAGGTCCAAATGGGCCTTGGAGCCTAGACGCAAAGCTCAAGGCGTAGGCGCAGGCGCGCGCCTGACGAAGGCAAGACGCAACCACATTCATTTTAAATAATCATCATTAAACATAATCTCAGCTTCTCAATCAAATTCTTTATCTAGTCTACTGATTAATCATTCATTACTATTGTTTATATCTCTTAAAAATAGAATCAATGTGATCACTTGCATCAAATGTAAGTCCCAACACACAATTATCTCTTGCAAACACTAATTCAATCAAAATTGTTGAGTTCTTACATTAATTATTTCTTTGTTTTTGAAAAAAACATAACAACAAAATTCCTACTCAGGCACACCTTTTATGTTCCAAAGGCACAAATAAGGCGCACAAAGACTCAAACCTCTGAGTCCAGTGAGTCTTGAGCCTTAGGCGCGCCTTTAACAACATAGCGTGATACATTTTGAGCTCATCAATGTGCTGTCCACATTCCAAGCTTTAGTGAATAAGGTATTCCGTGATCTGTTGCGCCGCTATGTACTTGTTTTTTTATGACATTTTGGTATACCTTAAGACATGGGAGAACCGTCTGGAACATTTGCGCACCGTCCTCCAGCTCATCCGCGATCATATGTTGTGGAACATTTGCGCACCGTCCTCCAGCTCATCCGCGGTCATATGTTGTTTTTGAAATGGGCAAAATGCTCATTTGAACCAACATGATAACATACTTGGGGCACATCGTAGACGATACTAGGGTCTTTGCCGACCCCCACCAATATCCATGGGGCGACCGCTTGACCGATTCCTCAACCCTCATGCGATCTCCGTGGCTTTTTGGGCCTCACTGGCTACTACTAGCGTTCATCCAGAGGTTATAACGTGATTGCGATGCCTTTGCTAACCATGTTGAAGAAGCACTCCTCTTGGGGAGGGGGGAACACTGCTACAACTGCCTTCAAGGCCCTTCAACATGAGTTCGTGACTGCCCCCATGCTTTATTTGCCAGATTTTACCTTGAGTTTCAGCTTGAATGTGATGCCTTCAGGCAGGGGTGTGGCACAATGCTCTAGCAAGGGGGCATCCGATTTCCTACTTCAGTCGGAAGATGGTCCTCCATCACCGTGATAGCACCCTGCTAGTGAACATGCATTGATTGGCTAGGCTAAGCCCGTTCAAATCTGGCGCCATACCCGTGGATGCGAACATTCTTTATTCACATAGATCACTTCAATTTGAAATACCTCCTAGAACTTCACCTCAGTACAACACCTCAACAATGTTAGATTAGCAAGCTGTTGGGTTATGATTTTCAGGTCGAGTACAAAATAGTCGCCTTGAACTATGCGCGGATGCTCTCTACGGTTCTCCCTCTACTTCAATAGGGGGTCCATGATTATCTATCCCTCCTAATTTTCCTCAATCGAATGAAAGTGGGTCAGCTTCCCCTTTGTTGGGCCATGAAGGATGACCTTATTGTGCATAAAGGGTAGATATATCTACCAACTGCATCACCTCTAATCCCCGACATCCTTGCCGGATCCCATGGAACAACCCATGAAAAGGTTTAACGCATTCCAACACGGGAAGTCATTGCGTGCTTGACTTCATTGCCACCTGTTCAGTATTCCAGCATGTCGAAACGGATCACTTACTTCCCGCATGTCTCCTTCAACCACTTCCCGTGTCGACCAATATGGGCAAACATCTCTATGAACTTTATCGAGGGATTTCCCACATAGAAAGGGAGGTCCATCCTCTTCGTGGTGGTGGATATGTTCTCCAAGAGGCACATTTCATCACCATGATCCATCATGTTACCGTAGAAGGTGTTACGAGTGGACTTGCCCTCTATTATCCTGGGCCTATTGTCCAGCCCAGCAAGGGTACCACTGGCTGTACAGGGCCGCGGCCCATGCACCCCAATCCGTCTCTGCAACCAGTTTAATTGACGCGGGATGTTGTGGCGGGGGCTCGATCCCCCCACCTCCTTGATAAGGAGCCTTCAACACGGCTCTCTTCACCAACTGATCCTGCACTTTTATGTTACGAGTGGGCTTGCCCTCTATTATCCCAAGCCTATTTTCCAGCCCAGCAAGGGTATCACTCGCTGTACAGGGCCGCGGCCCATGCACCCCAACCGTTGGCCCCACCTGTTCTCAGTGGGGAGGGTTGTTGATGCCGAGATTCGATCCCAACACCCTTGATAAGAAGCTCTTATGCCAGCCCTCATCACCAACTGATCCGCGGCTCAGTTGGTGACGAGGGCTGGCATAAGAACTTCTTATCAAGGGTGACGAGATCAAATCTCGGCATCAACAACCCTCCCCACTGAGAACAGGTGGGGACATTGGTTGGGGTGCATGGGCCGCGACCCTGTACATCGAGTGGTACCCTTGCTGGGCTGGAAAATAGGCCCGGGATAATAGATGGCAAGCCTACTCGTAACAAAAGGTGCCACTTGTATCTTATTTGACCAGGTGTTCCGCCTACACAACCTACCAGAACAAAGTTTTTACTGCTCATTTTTGGCAAGAGCTATTTCGAGCTTTCCAGCACCAAGCCAACCCTTTCCTCTGCTTATCATTGCAGTCAGGCAGTCGAGATGTATCTTCGCAGTATCATAGGGGTTCACCCTAAGGAATAGGCATGCTGGCTTCCGTGGGTTGAGTACTACTAAAACACATCATATCATATGGCTCTTTAGATCACTCTCTTTCGTCCATGGATCCTCTACTCACTTACGACTGCGGGTATGCTAGGTCAACAGTCGTGGACAAGGACTTACAGACCCACGATCATATTCTCAGCCTTGCCAATGTGCGCCTTCTTCTGACACATGCACGCATGGAGGTTGCGTACAACTGGGGCACCAAGAGCCGTTCTTCGCACCCGCGGAATGGGTATGACTAAAAATTCGATCGTACCGCACGACATCCGCCTGTGCCCCTGTCACAAGTTGGGCCCAAAAAATTATGGGCCATTTGAAGTTCTACAACGGATTGGAGATGTGACATGTTGTTTCCAGTTCCCTCTTGATGCCCAAATTCACAATGTCTTCCATGTCTCTCAAATAAACCCATTCATCAGAACCCCCCTCCCCCCACCAACACTCTTGGTACATATGAATGGCAAACTTGAGGACAAGGTTGATTTTGACAAGGGAGGTGACATTGCGGATTCGCATTGTGGCGTGACATACCAACATCGTGCAAAACCGCGCAAAGATTAATTCACCATCACTCTTATTTTTTATTTTGCACTTTTTATATTGTCGCATTTTATTTAGCTCATATGATGTTAATCCCAATGAGGGGGGCACTTTTGAAGTTGTGTTTTGAACTTGGGCCACTCATATATATGTGGGCTGCATGGATCAAAGAGACCTTGAAAAGTTTAATCAAAAGTTTCCTTTCTCTCTCCCCGGTCTTTTTTTTTTTTTCTCTTTCTTGCCTGATTGTAGTCCTAGCTGTTTCCTCCCCTTTACGACTGCAAACCGCCCGACGCGTTTCTTCTCCCCATCAATCCCATGGGTCAACTCCTTTCTCCACCACTCTTTACCCCGTCGCTGCTATAGATTCCCGGTTCTCCATGAAGGGGAACTCCAACCTCCTCCAAGATTTCTATCTCTCTTGGCCACGAACTAGGTCTCAAATGGGGGTCCATATCAGTTTGTTTCTTCTAACATTCTTGGCCTGATGTTTTTTTTGTTAGGGATTAGTTATTATATAATTTTTCTCCTTTTTGATTCAGGCATTATCTTTTAAGTTTTGACAAGTAATGACAAAATCTTCATGTGGATGATTGTCGTACTTTAATTGTCATTAAGCTTGAATCTCATGCATGTGTCCAAGTCATGGTATGGATATCAGTCTTGATTTTGTTTTAAAGGCCGTGTAACTGCATGCATAAGGCATATCTATCAGATGGATTGAGTTATTTTCTGTTGGCATTCTCAACCGAAGGTGCAATGGGTTTAAGTTTGAATTATGTATCAATGTGGTTTGATTTATACCAAGGTTTCATATAAGAAATTAATGGTTTCATTCTTAAAATATCAGTGGGCTTTATTTCAAGTTTGTCATGAGTCAACTTATTTTATCAAAGTCTCCAACTATGAGAGGTTGTGTATAGATCACATTTTGGAATTGGTTTGATTCATCTCAATGTTTTCATTTCATGTTTGAACAATTTTATGTCAACTTTTGCTGCGGATTTATGTATTTCATTCGAGTCTTATATATAAATTCAATGAATTTGATATTGTGTTTAAACAATTTTATGTCAACTTATGCTGTGGATTTATGTGTTTCATTCGAGTCTTCATTGATTTTAATATTGTGTTTATGGATTGTCTTGTATTTATTGTATGAATATTACTTTGATCACTTTATGGCTGAGGTTTGAATTGTTTTCGATAATCGGTTTTATTCATATAATTTAGTTTTCTATGATTTCAGTTCTTGTTTTGTTTAACGAGTTGAAACTATGTGCAAGAAATGTGAATATGAAGGATGTAAGTAGACCAAATTTTATCCCCCTCCTCTTCCTTGGGCTTATAATATTAATGAGCTAAAATTGATGTTAAGCTTAATTCTTCAATTAATTTTCAAAGTTAATGCCAAATGAATGGTTGTTCCTTTTATGCAAATGAAAATCTGTGATTATAATATTATGAATTCTATTATATTAAATAGTGATATTTTTTCTAGAATAATGACATGTTGGTGTATGAATATGATCAAGTTTCTTTCCAGTATGATCTTCTGTATGATTACTAGTATTAGTATTGAAACAGTATACGTTTAAGTTCTGTCATTCATTAATAAGTAAAGAAAAATATTACTGTCACTATTATAATTTGCATTGTGTGAATCCCCCTCTCAAGAGCTGCTCCGGGATACGAGTTAGGGTCATGAAAAAATCATTGCTCATTTTCTCTTTTCTTCTTTATTGTTAGGGTATTTTGAGATAGAATAGCTCTTGTCATTTATATGTAGATATGTGTGAACAATCAATTGAATCCTAGAAGGAGAATATTTGACATTTTATTTCATAAGTTATTTTTTTTCCAAACGAAAGAAATAAATAAATAATTGCTCTGCAACGTTTGTGTTATTGGGTATTTGTGAAATTAATCGAGCATTAGAATTTCAATATGATGTATGTGATTGCATTGATTCCATTTCATAATGGTTATAAATGATAATAATGAATGATTGATAATAATGAATGATAATAATGAATGATTGAAGAATTTGATAACAAGATGAATTTGTGTTTGACCATGATTATATGACATGACATTCTATTGCTAGTGCCAGTGGAGTAAAGTTTTTTTTGTGTGCCTAACCCTATGCTGTAGGACCCTTGAGCATTTAACAACTATGCTTTAAGAAATATGCTTCTCATAACTTGAGCTATAATAATGAATTAATGATGTCTTTTTTACACGTCAAAAACATACAAAACAATATCATTTTAGTACTATTTTCTTGTAATCATAAAAGTAAATCATGAATTTTATTATGCTTTCTTCTGCTAAGTTTAATTCCAATGTAACTATAGTAAAATAATATATATATTTTTAATATAGACATCAAAGTGGTGAACCAAATAGAGAAATCATAAACTTAGTCCAAGTCGAAGATTCAATAGTTCTTATTGTTGGAAATGTTAAAGTGGGCGCTCAATTGTTATTGAAACACGAATTTAATTTATTATGTAAATACAAAACTCATCAATACATTGCAACATGACCAGACAAAATTTAATACACGACATGAGGCTTTGTAACCCAACATAACATTCAACACAATATTTCCAAAGCTCGGAAGCTTTGCTGATGATAACTTTTCAGAATCACAACTCCGCTTACGGTCGTGGCCCAGCTGGCGTGTTTTAGACTACGCCTTCAGTCTTCAAGCCCCCTTTCGCTATACCTTGGGACAAGGTCGCTCTTCAAGATTGGTGTGTTGATACGTATACGCGTTGCGTACATGACACTCACATGCGCTCGGACGATCAGCTTCACCTCGCGGGAGTCTTTCAATAATATGTTTACCTTTATAATAGTATTGTATTAATTATGTGTCGTTTTCATTCTTGTCACGACGTCAAGGTGAACCAAGGCGAGCGTCGAGCGCCTGGATGCCTGGCGATATGGCGGACGCCTAGGCGAGCAAGTCGCAAGGCGACAACTAGATATTTTTTAAAAACTAAGACAGACTATACACTGCAGTTTTTATAAAAATCGCATTATTTAGAGGGTATATGCATCAGTTTATATAATAACCATTGTATAAAGCCTAAAAGGCAGACTATACACTGCGGTTTTATAAAAACTGCAGTGTATAGTGGGTATAGATAACAATTTATAGAAAAACCACCGTCTAAAGCCTAAAAGGCAGATTATTCCCTGCGGTTTTATAAAAACTACAGTGTATAGTATGGATAGACATCGATTTTTATAAAAATCGCTGTCTATCCAGCTTTTTTTTTAAACTTAAAAGTTAGAAAGCAAACCCACTACGGGACACAATTCAGAGATATAAACCCACAAATAATGGTACTAATAGATAGTCACAAAACTCAACTGTATCCAAAATGAGACTCTAATTTCAATAACTGATAGTTACAGATAATGAATAAAATCTTTATCCATATAATCAAAGAAACAGACCCACTACAAGACATAAATCAGAGATATAAACCCACTGCAGGATTTACAAAAATCAAAGAAACAAATTAAATGCATGACCTCACAAAAAGCCGTATAAATCAGAAAAACAAACCCACTGCATGATTCACAGAAATCCACCCAAAACTATCCCGTGAGCTGAGAAACAATTCTGCTACAGATTCACTTAGGAGCAAATCTACTGCAGGTCTACTAACAAAATAACAAAAAATTCCAATGAAAAAGAGAAAAATCTCCCAATTGCATGCTAAGTGCTGAGTTTACATGCACTAAACTTTTGGGAAAAAAGTTGTTCACTTGTTTTGTAGTATAATTTACACTATCCATGAATCATGATATCTCAATACTCAAGAAAAATGAACAAGAAAATTGAACACAAGAATATCATAATATTATAGTCAAATCCAAAATATCATCAGTCACATTAGCTTTTCCTCATAATATCATAGTCAATTATGACATGAAATACCAAAAAAGTGAACCACCATAAATAATAATTTTAACAAAAATTTAAAGTTTAAAAAATCATAAAATGATCAAATTGAATCATCATCTAGTAAGTCGTCATTGACATTGTCTGTGCTCGGTTGTTTTGAGGTACTCGTCATTTCCTATAATTATCATCAATATCTTAATCATCATTGACAAATCCAAAATAATCTAAATCTTTATCCTCTTCAGCTATTAGTTGAAAATTAACTCCAACTTTACTTTGTAAAATTCAAGCCCCAGTCCCAATAGCTCTCTCTACAGCTTCGCACGTGAGATTATCATCATCAAAAACTAGAGCATCCTCTGGTTTGTTCATCATCCACTCACTACTCCAATCTAGCTCATCAAATACTAAAGGGTTATAATTTCCTTCATTTTCAAGTCTTTCTTGAAATCATGCTTGTGGACAACGATTATATTGGATGTATACATGATCATTAAATTTTTGATGCTCTAATCTATTTCTTTTATTTTTGTGAATCTGAATCAAAATAATTATAAACTTGTTAGTAGATATAAGAATATTAAATTTTTTATTGAATATTTGTATACTTACAAATTCAAAAGTACTCCAGTTACGCTTACAATTAGAAGAAGAACAACATACGTCAAGTATGCGCAATGGTACTTTTGTAAGGTTAATATTCGGTCATCTATGTGCACCCCACCAATCCATTATTTATTTAAGACATATAAAATTATTTAACATATAAATAGTTTAAGAAAAAAATAAAAACTTAATCAATACTTACTTAGATTTAATGTAGTTTGTTGTCTAATAGTCATAGACTTTCCAAAATTATTTCGAGATGCTTTGTAGCTAGTACCTTGCTCTGCAATCTTGTCTTGCAATCTAGTCTTGCAATAACATCATTGAAAGTATCTTGAAATATTCAAGCATCATCATTATATTTCTCCTCATATTCAAAATATTTGTTTGAATTTAGAAACAAAGCCGCCATATATTATTTTTGCTGCATTTAATTTGTCCACCTATTTTCAACAATCTCAATAATTTTATTAAATAATTTTTCTTTATTATCAAATTTTTTTTAATATTTTATTTAGCTTCTTCCATTGTCACATATACTTCAGGCATAGCTGACCATTCATATTCATATACTGATCGCAAAACGACTATAGTGATTTTCCTTCTTTTAGGCAATCTCTTACTCCATTCTAGAAAACAGTTAAGATATTGATTCTACAATTTGTTTCCCGGCTTCAGTTTTTGCCAAATTAGCAGCATTACACAAATGCGACACAAAAAATAATTATAGCTTTTTCTCATGCTTAAGCACACTTTGTAGAGTAAGGAATAATGTTATAAATCTAGTCACTGAATGCTTCACTAGATCATCACCTATAATAGTCCTTACTGCATCAAGTAAACGAGTGTTCCTGTAGATGAAATTTGTAATCATTTTTGTCTTTCTTATCACCATTTTGTTTTGTTGTAGCTTGCATATATCTTGTAGCATGAGATCAATGCAATGAGCTACACAAGAAGTTCAGAATAATACGAGTCTTTTCTATATTAAAATTTTACCAGCTGTCTTCTAATTGGAAATATTGTCAGTCATCGCCTGCATACAACATAACATTGTATATATCTATAGTTGTAGACAATTAAATATAAAATTAGTATAATAAAATAAATTTACCCGAACAACACACTCTGCTTCTATCTCTCTAATCTTACTATCAAATAACTTTGATATTATTGTAGCATCTTGAATCTAACCAGATGCATCTACGGAACTTATAAAATTATTTTCTTCTTGACAGTTGACTAAGAAATTGATCAAATGCCTCCCTCTCCTGTGTGTCCAACCATCTGACATAAGAGTGCAATCATATCTCATCCAATACGCTTGATACTTTATCTTCTTCTCTTTAACTTTATCTTTTGTATTCAATAACAAATAAACTCTTAAATCATGATAATTAGGGACTTTATAACCAGACTCGTATTGTACAACTGCTTTAAGCATTATTTCAAATTTCGTTCATTTGCAACATTGAATGAAATTCCACATTCATTGAACCAATCAGCAGCGTAACTATCAACTCTCTTTTTATCTTCAAGAGATCTAAAACATCTCTCAATAGTAGTTTGTTGAGCACTTTTAGCACGCCTATCATCAACTACATCTTTTGTAGCACGTCTTGCATGAGCATCCATAGGACCCATTTTTGTGTTAAGTGGATTACTTTTCTTTTTTTGACACTTGTCTCAGAACTTGAGATAAATGAAAATTTAGTTGTAGATAACGCCAAGAATACATTCTGTGAACCTGTTCGCTCGTTCACTCTCATTATCATCATCAGCAGTCAAATCCACCTTGTTCTTTTTTTTATTATTTAAAGCTGAATACATTTAAGCTGTTATTTCAGAAGTTGTCTTAAAACACTTTGATACATCTCCATACCCGCCACATAAGTGTTGCTTCAACCGTTTGATTCTACCTTTAATCTATCACATAAATTATATTTAACTGTATTTTTATCTTTTAGGTCGGGCCAATGTCCATACTTCCATCCAGTATCATTTGACTTCGCTTTTTCTTTTAAGATCTGTTTTTGGATCAAGATCCTTGCTATCAATGGATGAAGCAATACTGTTATTGTTTTGGTCTTGCATCTTTCACGAACAAGATCTATAAAATGCAGAGTTAGGTCGGGTCAATGTCTATACTAAAAAAAATGACACATGACCAAGTGATTATATTAATGAAATAACTATCCGGCGATGTATCATTCGAATATCTGCCATATCAACTTTCTTCATGAAATAATCAGTTATTCTTAAGCTAAAGAAATAATCACATGAGACATAAAAAGTGTAGAACTATCAAATAAACTGCACAATAAATAATTTAATGACCATGTTCAATTAAAGACAATTTAAAGAAATCATTACATAACAAGTGTTCATTTATAGATCATGTTCATTTGTTCTACTTCGACACAATAAATAATTTAAAGAGCATGCTCAATTATATCTTATATAGTTATATTATTATTTGCATGTAGTGATTATATAATTACAAATCTTATTTTGAATATTATCAATTTTCTCCTGCATAAAATGCGTCACTTTATCATAAATCTACAATAAAAAAATATTTGTTAAAATCAATTCAACATAATTATTATCATTTATCAATCTATATGAAGTTAACTTACCAATGATGATATTGCCATAGTCCTAAGAGCATCAACTATGTCAATCATGTAACACATGATATAATACCCACATTGAATATTATCTGGTTATTTTGGGTACTAAAAAATAAACAATTGGTAAACATTTTAATTTCAAATTTTTAAATATTAAAAAAATTACAATACATATATTCATATAGCCTATAGCTTACCGACTTTCACTTTAAAACATTTGGTTTGTAAAAACTGGTATGTCGATCTTTTGCCAAACTCTTAAATACACTATATAAATATAAAAGAATTTATTTTATAGCCTAATTTGAATTTCAAATAGGAAAAAAACTAATTAATTATCTTATCTTTTAATGACATTTTTAATATCATCACGAATGTCATGATTTAAGGGATCAAATCAATAAACTGTATTTTTACTGTAATCAATAATAACCAATATCAAATGTTCTCTGTGAAACAAATAAAAGTATAAATAATTTAATTAGAATAAAAAATAACAAGAATCATTGATACTTACAATCTATGATAGGGCAAAAATAATAAAAAATCTGATTGGAGTTGAGAAAATCTGATTTTTAGATCTTCAGCTCGTGATTTTGAATGTTCCTTGACATACTAATCATCAAAAGCAAAAATGACTGTCAGATTATGAAAAGATACACTTCTTTCGTATGTAAATTTATTTAATTGTGAATATATGTACATTTAAAAAAACATGTAAATTCAGAATCAATTTATATATTAATAAAAAATCTTAAGTTTGTAATATTTGATACTCACTCAATACATGTTAATATGATGTTAACTCTAATTTTTTCCATAATAGCAAAATCGTACAACTCTGAAATTTCAAAGTATATGTACTTGTTGATTCAACAGTTCTAAATACTGTTGGATCTAATATTAGAGATATTATTTTATTCTCTTTCTCATTCATAGTAATGAAATTGAGTAACATGACAATGAATTCATTTGTATTCTGTGCAAATAAAAAAAATTAATATTTTGGACATCAATATTGATTACATAAAAATCAAAAATATTAATTATAATATTGGAGAAGGTAAACACTCATGTGATGTTTCACACACTTCTTTTGGTGGTGATGATGCATATAAAAGTGCGGGCTAACAAACAAAAATAACAAAAAATTTATTTATTATCTGCTCAACAAAAAGAGATCATGACATTTCATAAAAGTATAAATAATTAAACATAATAGTACCTGAGATATGTCTTGAGAAGTTTCACGTGCAAGTGCAACACTTGTGAACATAACCGTTCCAGTTCCAGCACTAAACATGCGCATAAGTTCTTCAATTTGATTCTTCATACTACTCATCTTTGATTGATGCGCTTGTTGTTGTTGGTTGCATAATTCTTATTGCTTGCTCAATATTTCTTGAACTATAGCTTCCACATCTTCAATACGAGCTATTGATCTCGTCTCGCTTCGCTTATTATCCTTGAAAAACATTTTAATGATGAAAAACTTACCACCAGCTCTAATCCTGCCCGAATGTTCTTTGCCTAAACTAGATACAAGAATGACATCTCTTCTCTTTGATACTATTTCAACACTCTTGTACTATTGACTCGACAACTCATCCTAAGCAAAAACAATAAATATTAATGTTGAATTGTAGATAAAAAATTATACTTCATAATCAATATTACTATTGATAATTTACAAATGATGAAATAATATACTTATAATTACAATTTTAGATGTCAAATTAATTGCATCTTTATTAATATTAGATGTCAAATCAGCTTTCCATAACTCCGCACGTGAAATTGGTGCTGTTGCATCTTGTTTAATCTTGACAATAAAATGAAAATAAATTATCATTTAAATTATTGAGAAAATCAATTTTTAAAATAAAAAAATACCAGAGAACTAATATTATCTTTTTTTCTAATATAAAATAACTCATTCCGGAAGTAGTATGAAAAGTCTTCTGTGCATTTGCTCACTCTATATTAATCTTACTTTTCTTCTACAAAAAAAATATATTTGTTAATGCTTAGATTGCTCACAAAGTTAATAAATGATATAAAATATTGAATTTAATAAAAACATAACCATATATTCCGGAGTGATGTGATAGTTGACAAAAACTCTCCAATTTTCAGGAGTAATAAAGTTATACTTGACTGGTACATCGTATCGATGCTCTAAATCAACATTTTTTACATAAGTGACAAAAAATTTGGATTTCCAAGTGCTCCAATTTTCACTAGTGTTTTTCAGTAATGCATTGCGATGACCATCAATATCATCAAAGTAAAGCTGAAAATAATAGACAATATTAATTAATAATTAACAAAAAAAACACAGTTATGTAATTACTAATAACAAAGTTACATACATTTAATTTATTTCATAATTGATTTTTAAGTTGTTTATCAACTTCCTTTCATCTACCATATATAATTGGTATAAGATGCTTCACAAGGAACCCATAAAACTCATTAATTTATTTGTGTTAGACCCGAGAATAATACGACCATCATCACTCACAAAAATAATAAACATCTTCCGCTTTAGTATAAGCTTATTCAATTCAGTCATTTTAATGGTAACTCTCTTTAATTTTGATAAAGATCCTTTATTGGCCATTTCCGTGCAAGCTGTAATAGGAAAACCCTAATCCATCTAAAAATCCTAAACCAGATTCACAAAAAGAATTTGGGTAACTTTTGTTATAATTGTAAAATGCATCTTGTAAGACAATAAAATTAACTACTACTTTATCCTAATATAATTTGTTCATCTGATCAAGCAAAAAGCTTGACTTCATCATAATTCATAAGCAGTAAGCACATGATTTATAAATATACAAATTGAAGAAATTTATTAAGGGTCACAAATTAGAGAGAAAAATTCCTACAATCCTGAAATTTTTTTTATAAAAGGTATTTTCAAAGGTAAGCACATAATCATAAGCAGTGATTCAGTGACGTACTGAAAAAAATGAAATGTTATTGCTAATACCTAAACAAGAGTAGGATCAAAGGAGCTGAATAGCTGATTTGAGGAAGATGTCTAACGGAATCTCCAGATCGAACCAAGAAGGCAGAAGCTTTCCAAAATTGCCAGAAGATTTTCGCTTAGGAGCAACAGTTGTAAAAAGTCGCAGTGAAAAGTAAAGTTATGGATCAAACTAGGTTAATAAAAAAGAGATCATAGATTGCAGTTTATATATAAATCACAATCTATTACATATATAGACTGCAGTTTATGTATAAACCGCAGTCTATTACATATATAGAACGCGGTTATATGTAAATCGCAGTTTACATCACTTTCAAATAGGGTATAGACCTATGTTGTCAAAGGCGCAAGGCGTACCGAGACGCAAAGGGCCCCTGGAGCCTAGGCGCAGGCGCGCGCCTGAGGCACGTGTAGCGCAAAAATAGGGGGAAAAGGAAATTGGGCGAATTGGACGCCCAATTCGCAGAATTCGGGCGATTTCAGCGAATTAGGCGTCGAATTCGTTGAATTCAGGCGAATTGAGCCCCCAAGTGTGCCCGATTTCAGCGAATTGGGCGCCCAAGTGCTCCTAGGGGTGCGTCTGAGATCATGTTTTTGCTCATCTCAAAAAAAAAAGTTGAAAAAAACACCTTGAAAGGCCCAGGCGCGCCTTTGGTGCGCCTGGGCGCGCCTGGGGCACATCGCCTGCCTCAGTCGTGCTGAGGCGCGGCGGGCTGCGCCCGGTGCGCCCAACACCTCAGGCGCGCCTTGGCGCACACCCTGACAACATAAGGATAGACTACGGTTTATGCATAACCGCAGTGTATATATGTAATAGACTACGATTTATATATAAACCGCAGTTTATAATTAACTTAAACTTTTAAAATTGGGAATAGACTGCGGTTTTTTAAAAAACCACAGTCTATAGGTAGAATAGACTGTGGTTTATATATAAACTGCAGTCTATTTCCCTTTTATTATAAAAAAATTAAGGCCACCAATGCCTTGTACATATTCGGGCGCCTGGACGCCTAGGCGACTCCATGACAAGAATGATATCAATAGGGTTTTCAATCATAACATCTCTCATACACCTAAGACCATGACCATGTACTCTGCCTTTGTTATGGATCTCGCAACCATAGTTTGCTTTTTGCTCTTTTAGGAGACCAAATTGCCCCATACAATTGCAATACCTTGACGTGGACCTCCTACCATCGACATAACTAACAAAATATGAATCACAATTGCCCGAATGCCCATTGTTTTGGAAGATCAACTCCTCTTGTGCACTCTTCTAGTACCTTAAAATCTCATACATAATATCCATGTGGCCCTCCCTAGGGTCATGCATATAACAGACCATCACACTCACAACAAAAGATATGTCGTGACGAGTGTGACTCATATAGATCAAGAGGCCTACCAACCTCTAGTACCTCTCTCAATCACCTGGTCTCCTGCCTCAACATTGAGCTTGGACTTTGTTACAGGCCTATTTCTGTAACAGCAGTAACTCGCCAGAGTAGTGGCCGAAGTCGGAGAAGATGATGGTGGATGATACCGTGGAGCCGGAACCACAATTGCCTATGCGGCGCTTGCTCGTTTGGGGAGAGATCTACCACTATCTCACAACATCGACCTCATCTTTCTCAAATACAAGGGATCCGCCAATGACCACTTGGAGCAGTTCCAGGTGAAGTTTGCCCACGCCCCTTCCATTCCACTTGCATATCAAATGCCCATTTTCACGACGGGCCTCCATGAGCTTCTCCGTCTGGACGTGGAGTTACAAACACCTACTGACCTAACTACCGCCACTAGCCTCATGCGTGTTGTGCCAGATGCGCATATTGATGGATCAGCAACATTTGGGTGTCTTAGTGGCAATGAACCTTCTCGATGTTTCAGTGATCCCCCTTCCAACCCGACAATAGTCCCAATAATGTAAGGAAGGTTATCGACCGACCACGATCCGCCACCTGTCAACCCAAGAAATGGTTGACCATCGGGCCAAGGGACTCTGTTACAATTGCGACGAACCTTTTAGTTGCGAACACAGGTGTAAGCGCCTCTTCTGGCTTGAGGTCGAGGATCCATCAGATGAGGAGGAAAAGGATTACTCGGAGGACCCCGATATTTCTTTCCATGATATTGCCTGTCCACATGCGGGGGAGACGATTCTGATGCAAATTACAGTGACCGGTCAGATGTTGTTCACTCCATGGATTCCAGTAGTACGCACAGTGACGCATCCGTTTGATTTTATATTTTATTATTACTCATTTACTAATTTGTATTTCAGTTATGTTTATTCTACGTTTGTGTCACATTTTAGTTATGTTATGTTTGTGTTGCATTTACTTCTGGCTTTTTGGCTCGACCGACCAATATGATCTTAAGTAAATAGGTCCAATGTTGCAGGAGGGGATGACATGCAAGGAAAGTATCAATTTTTTTGCATGAATTTTTATTCTAGCTTTGAATTAATTTCGAAAATTCATAGATTAAATTACATTATAAATTCGAAATTAATTTATATTGGAGTTTTAAAGTCTTAAATACCTCTTTGATTTCCCATGTGCCTCTTTGGCTTCCAAAACTCCCTCTTTGAATGTTATTAGTCCTTGTAGATCAAAACCCCCTCTCTCAATGTTATTAATCTCATTTGATGAAACCCCTCGTAATTTAATCCTATTTAATTCCCCAAAATCCAAGCCAAAAGAAGCTTGGAAAAGAACCAAACGAGACATTCACACCCTCGCTTGGTTCAGAACAGACACCGTCTTCCCCCTCTGATTCCACCTTCCAGAACCTCAAACGACGTCAACAAGCCTTCCATTGGACTGCTTGGCTTTTGGTGAGCCTCCACCGTCCTTCAACCGTTGGAATCGAGGTCTCAGGACGCCTTCCGTTCACTTCCTCCGCACTTCCCTACTGCTGAAGCCATGTTCTCCTCCATCACATCTTCTTGAGGGTTGGTCGACCTCCGGCGGCCTCATATCGACCTTCCTCTAGCGGTTGCGACGTGTCCAACGTTTGGTATTTAAAATTTCTGCTACATGCTCAACTTCTCGTACCCATAATCGACCGAACCCTCCACTATTTTACTTGAACTTCATCTTTTATTTTTTCCAGACTACTATTACTAAGCCTCCATATCACAATAAACCTATCCAAGCCATCTTTTTCCCCATTGTGATCATCCAAGCCTTCCATTTTTGACCTCCACTATTTTCCCTTTCTGGCCAGATCTACTTCCCAACCCTATGACCTTCAGCCTTAGGAAATCGCTCCACTGCAAATATTAATCACACTCCTCTCGATTAGTTTTAAATTTATGCAATTAAATTTTAAGTGATCAATCCTGATATTGCTTGCATATTCATCTTCCGCTATCTTCATTTTTCACATTTATTCATATGCCTTAGCTAGAAATTGTGTTTCTCTTATGGCTTGTGAAATCCTGCTTTACTAACTCTCTAAAGTCTAACTGTCTAAGTAATTAATCTAAACCTTGTTCTCCTAAAGAGGTTCCCAGTGAGCCTTAGTTTAGGTTTTAACTTATCTCATAATATTTTTCAAGCCTTAGTTTACATCATACAACTTCCTTAGTGAGCACGTGACATGTTTTTAGCTCTCTGTGACCGCCCCCAGAGCTGCCTCATCGTCATTGTGGCCAATGGCAGTATGATGTGCTGCCCAGGAGTTTTCTGGGCTGTTCTGATTATTGTGGACGAGTGTCATTCACACTTGGATTTTTTTGTGATTGTCGTTTAGGGCTTTGAGACTGTCTTAAGGATCATGGGGTTGCGCACCTTAGGACCTTTGCTATGAGATTTTGATAGCCTCACAATGACTTGGGAACGTGGCCCCAACACGACGGTATGGTACGGTTACGTAGCGGTCGCTTTACGACAATCCTTTTTGTGCAAGCCAATGATATAAAACACACATGCCTTCATTTTACATGAGTTCAACGACATTATGGTTTCCCTTACCGACCTACCTCCCCCACATCGACATGATCACAACATCTGCCTTATTTCGAACACGACCCCCATAATCGTCTAACCCTACCGCTATCCCTTCTTGCAAAAGGACGAGATTGAGCTTTAGTGCCGCAAGCTGAACGCGCGGAAAGTTAAAGAAAAGTTTCCCATTTTAGTGGTTGAAGAGATACTTGACGAGTTGCATGGAGCATGTTCTCCAAGATGGACACGCTCGGGGTACCACCGAGTGCGCATTGCCCTATCCGACGTGGAGAATACCGCTTTCCGGACCCACCACGACTACTTTAGTTACTCGTGATACCTTAGTTATTAAAGGCGCAGGGCGCACCAAGGCCCAAATGGGTCTTGGAGCCTAGGCGCAAGGCTCAAGGCACGAAGGCAAGACACACGCACATCCATTTTAAATAATCATTATTAAACATCATCTCAGCTTCTTGATCAAATTCTTCATTTAGTCTACTGATTAATCATTCAGTACTATTGTTTATATTTCTTAAAAATAGAATTAATGTGATAACTTGCATCAAATCTAAGTCCTAACACACAATTATCTCGTGCAAACACTAAATCAATCAAACTTGTTGAGTTCTTACATTAGTTATTTCTTTGTTTTTTAAAAAAACAACACATTCAAGCATTTATCCCACTATAAAATGATTAAAAAATACAATAATTATATTTTGATAACAATTAGTTGATTACAAATAAAAAAGATTTACTAGTTAAAAATCATTAATTGACTAAAGGACTTTTCAAACCTATAAATTTATATGAAAAACATGCAAACAATCAACTAATAAATATATTCAAGGTTTTGATATTTTTTGTAATATGAAATTAAAAATTATGAAACTATTATACAAAATTTGTTGTAAGAATAAAATGTAAAAAAATCTAAACAATAAAGCTACTTGATTTAATCATACATAATATAATATGTAAGCAATTTAAACATATGCTGATATCTGCTAATATAACATAAAATAAAATAACGGGCGATATATTTAATAGTCGTGTCGGCCGATATATCAAAAAAATCTGACATGTCGGGCTATATTTTTTAAAATGACATAATCTATTTTTTAAAAAAAATTTATCGTTTTACCCTTAAAAATGACATGTCGGACATGTCAGAAGACAATTAAGACAATGATCATCTGCATGTAGATCGATAATCATGATATCACCATTCATATCTTCCTTGGTATATAGGACATGCTCATACGGGCTTTTGATATACTCTTCTTTTGAAGATATTGATCAATTATTGTATTCCAATCCCTCAGAGCTTGTTTCAATTCATATCGTGCTTTTTTCAGGCGATAAACTTTTGGCTCTTCCGAATATTGCCAGGAGGTTGCTCAATATAGACTTCTTCGGGATGACTCTTGCTAGAAATAATTAGCTATTTTCTTATTTTTATTTTCTTGTGGTACCCTCTACTATATGTCTATATGCAGAGGGTCTCTTATTATTCAGTCAATGAAATGCGATCTTGAAGTTTGACATGGTATCAAAGCAACCCTAGCCACTCGCTCGCCGCACAATCCACGGTTTGTCAACTTCATCTGCCTCTCATCCATCTCCACTCTCCTCTCTCCTGCCGATCCTTCCCTTCCTACTCTTCTTTCTCCCCTACTGCTCGATCCACCGTCCACTTGCTTGACTTGACCTCTTGTAGCATGTCGATTGGTGCATGGGCCGATCGGCTAGGCCGGGCGCCTCCTCCTCCAGCAACTGCTTGATTTACCCATTTTTTTCCAAAAAAGTTGTCCTTTCCTTTCTCTGTCACATACTAAGAGGATCGATTGAATGCTCCACTAGATCTTCATATAACATTGATCTAGTGTTCTTCCCCTCCTATGCTTCCTCACATGAAAAAGGGTTCTACCTCCTTTAGGCATTGTTTGACTTCGACCCTTAAGGATTTAATGTTCTATGATCCTGGGCGGTCTTACTGGTGGTCTCAATTTTTTTCCGATAACGACGCATTTCCAGCGATCTTCCATTGGTTGTTTTTTGCCTAATCCGAAATTCTTCGGTGTTTTTTGTTCTCTGATCTCATATGTCTGATGTGGTTTATTCTCGTGACAGCTCACAACTCGTTGGATCTACCCGGGTTGGGCACGATCATACGACTTCTCAAATTACCACGATTCGGTTTGATACTTCAAATTATTTATCTTGGTCTCATTATATGCCTTTGGCTCTTAATAGTCGCCGATTGTTTGGGTATGTCAACAATGCTATTAAGGAGTCAGCGAAGATCTCGTCCAGTTGGGGACAATGAGAATCAAAGAACTCTTTGATTATGTCATGGTTGATTAATTTCATGCATGGGGCTATTGCACAAAATTATCTATTCTTGGATACCGCTGGAGACATTTTGAGCTGTGCCAAATCTACATATTCCCAAAAAGGAAACACCGCTCAAATATTTCAGCTACGAGGGGAGATCTCTATCCTTCGACAGGGTGATTGCCCACCGTCTGCCTATTATTTGGAGTTCACTCAACTATATCAGGAGTATGACCATTTTGTCTCCCTCGAACTTGCCTGCTTCGCTGATGCGACCATTGTTCATGCTCATGAAGATCAGAACAAGGTGTTTGAGTTTCTACATGGTTTACACAAGGACTTTGATCAAATCACTGTTCAGATCGTTGTTCGCACTCCGGTCTCTTCGTTGTTTGAGACCTATAACATTGTCCATCAAGAATATGACCGCCGCCAGTCTTGGAGTTCAGAGGTCCTTACTAGTGGTTCTGCACTTGCTGCTTCTCATTCTGGAGGCACCAATACTCGGGATTTTAAGCCCATGCACATGAACAAAGTCCACTTGATGTGTGACTATTCTTTCTGAAGTCGGCGTACTTGCAACACTTGCTTCAAATGGCATGGACTCCCTCCACCGAAAGGTGGAATTTTACCTCTTGGAGGACGTGGTCGTGGCCGCTCCAGTTTTCTCTCCTCGCTCTGCTCACCTAATTGGGTTCATTGATGACTTATGATGACCAGATCTCCGAGTCACCTTCTCTACCTGGGTCCTTCACTACCGGTGAGATGATGACCCTCTGACGCATGATGCATGGGTTATCCTCTGAGCCCATTCCTGGTACATCCTCACCATTTGCCCATTCATGATAAGTGCATTCACATTAATAATCCAAGAAAAACATACACAATTGCACTCAAAACATACTCCCCAAGTCATCTTGGAGGATTTTTAAGAATTCGGGAGTAGCACCTGAAACACCATGCCAAATAATGTCATTTGTAGGCCCAAATTTAGCTCAAAAATCGTCCAAACGATTGGCCTCCCGAGGGAGATGATGAAACAGAACCTGGTTGAACTCTGCAAGAATCGATAGCTCCTGTGCCATGAAAGTGGGATCAAGCCAAGCGGAGCCTTTCAATGACCGACGACATGTTAATAACATTTTTGCAATCTCCCTCAATAACAACCCCTTTGGCAGCAAGCATGGAAGGGGTGACAAGTCGCTTGAGAGAAAGCAATGCCTCCAACTTGACCCTCCCCGGATCCCAATTTTGGAGCCCTGATCCGGCAGCTAGGAGCACTGAGCCTTTGTGGTTGCGCACCGCAATCCCAATACCCGCACCATTGTTCGGGAGGACCGCACCATCAACATTGATTTTTATCCACTTCGGCGGTGCAGGGCACCAAAAGATAGGAGTCAGCTGGCCCGGCTGATTGGTGCTCCAGTAACGCCAGAATGGAAACTCATATGAGCGGTTGATGTTCTCCATGATGGAAGTCGCAAGAACAGTAGACGTTCCAAAATCCTGCCCATGGATCTTTGCATTACGGGCCCACCAATTATGGAATATGGCATAGCATAGAAGCAGAATGGGGCCCAACTCCATCTTGTGGGCAGCCGTAACAAGAACAGAGAAGACCGACCAAGAAGGTATTGTAGGCAAATCAATCCCCTATTGTTGGAGGGTGCTGGCAATGACACGTAAGCTGGAGCAGCCATTAAGCAAGTGGTCCTGATCTTCGACAGTAGGGCAACCCCACGGGCACAAGGACGTATTAGAAAGGTCCCGACTAAGGTACCAACCGTGGGTGGGAAGAGCATCCCGAGCAAAGCACCACCAAAACATTCATTCACGGGGCCGCAGACATAATTGTTCATGTCATTTGAAATCATGCGAAGGAGCCAAAAAAATAGCCGAGTAGGCAATGGATACAATAGACTTGCCACTGAATTGTAAATTTAACTCCAGGACATCCCTACCAGCCGGAGGGTGGGGAGGAATCTGCACAATAAAATCAATTAGAGGGGGACCAAAGTGTTGTTGTAGTAAATGACGATCCCAGTCACCCTCCATAGTGGGAAGATCTGAAACCAAAAGAGAAACAATAGCCTGGCAGTTAATGAAAGTGGGCCAAGACGCAAATTTACAATCCTGAATCCACCGCCCCGCTAGGACATTAATCTCCCGTCCCACACCAATTCGCTTCAGCGAAATCTTGAGCAAGCTGTCTGCCCCATCTTGAGCATTCATCACCCAAAGGAAGAGCGATTGTTGGGGTTGCATGAATTCCCACGCAAAGCAAGTGCGCTAAGGCCCAGACCAGTTGGCGGTATCATGGAAACCCAACCCCCACAATTCGTTAGCATGCACAAAGAGTTCCAGGCCACATAATGCATTCCCCGATCATTTGCCGACCGCTGCCAGAGAAAACTCCGCGCCGCGAGCTCAATTTACTCCAGGACTGCCTTGGGAATTAGGACGTGGGACATAAGAAACACAGGCGAAACAAGCAATGAGTGATTAATTAAAACCGCCCTGCCCGACAATGAAAAGTGGCGAGAACCCCACACCAGAATTTTCGAATGCACCTTGTGAATAAGATAAGCGTAATCAGCTTTATGAAGCTTGCAGAGAGACAACTTAATACCCAGATAGGTAAATTCCTTTCCCAGCGGGAAACCCATGCGACGAGTAAGTCTGGACTTCTTCCATTTCGAGGTGCCATTTGCCCATTCAGGTGCTCTAAGTGCTCACTTTGCTATTGCCTACCACTCATTGGATCATTGACTCTAGGGCCACCAACCATATGATTGGATTATTGTTAGTTTTGTTTCCTATTCACCATTGTCTGACAGAGACAAGGTAAGCATTGCTGATGGAATTCTTTCCTCTATTGCAGGAAAAAGATCCTTCAATTGCTCTACTATTGCCTTGGCTTTTGCTCATCACTTCTCTTCTTTTACTCGGAACTTCTTATCTTTTAGCTATATTACAAACTCTATGAACTGCTCTGCCACTTTCTTTCCTTTTTAATGTGTCTTTCAGGACCTACAGACGAAGAAAGTGAGTGGCTCAGGTAGGATGTGAGATGGATTGTACATGTTTAATGCTACTGTTCCTCATGCTCACCAACTTCCTCTATCGGCTACCTAGCATTGTTGCTTTGGTCATCCCTCTGTGCATTCTTTATTTCCTAATTTTTCATCTTTGTGTTTTAAACCTTTACATGTGATGTTTGTGAACTCGCTAAATAAAAGCGTCTCTCTTTTAATCATATTTCTAAACCTTGTACTGTACCTTTTCGTACTATTCATAGTGATGTATGATCATTGATTGTTTTTCTCGCACCACTTAAGTTTATTTGATGTGTAGTAAAAGTGAAGTGTTTCCGTTTTTTCAAAAGTTTCATAAAATGACTTTTACTTAATTTGGTGCAACTATTAAAATTTTTGTAGTGATAATGATCTTAAATATATGGATTTCAAATTTGAAAGTTATTTGAGTGACTTTGACATCATTCATCAAACTACTGCGCCCTGTCATCTCTTTTGAAATACTATTGGGGTGATGCCCTTCTTACTGCTGCTTATCAATCGTATGTCATCTCGTGATCTGGGCAATTACACTCCTCTACATACCTTAGGTATCCCTCCTACTACTCTTTTACCTTGCACGTTTGGATGCTTATGTTTTGTTCACATTCATAACATTACTGAAACAAAACTCGATATTGTTCCCTTCGATGTGTATTTATTGGTTACTCTGCTACACAAAAATGGTACAAATACGCCTAGTAGGAAAATCTGTCTGTATGGATGTTACTTTTCATGAAACTACCTATTATTACGAGTCCTCCCATCATGGGGAGTCTTCACACTTGGAAGTCAGTATTCTTACTCTTCCTTTACTTGTTCCTCCTCTATACAACACCACTCAGGGGGAGAGTGTGGATATTTCCATAGATATTCCCAAAGCAAAGGAGTTGCAAGTGTACACTCGGAGAAGCAAATGATTAAATACTCAGTCTCATTCCATAATACCAAAGCCACTACCTGATTCATCATCATCACCCTTTGAGTTTACCTATTACTCTCCGAAAAGATATTTGCTCATCCACTCAACATCATTTATCCAACTATGGCTCTGTTTGGTACTCTCTTTCGCCTCCATTCCATTGTTACCGGGCCGAACCTTGAGTGTTTGACAACAACCGGTTAGCCACCGTTTTAAAACGTCGGTTTTTTTCTCCTTTTTGGAATAAACCAGGAGAGCTCCTCTCTCCTTTCCAAAATGATCGGTTTGACAAATTTTTTTGATCAATAGAAGTTGTATAAAAAAATAAAATTATGTCTAAATTTGAAAAAAAAATTATATATATAATACTTAATTTTTTAAAAAAAATTCAGAAAAAATCGGAATGTACTAAATGAAATTCCTATTGAGATAATTTCAAATATAATTTAAACTGTAATCGGAATGACGGTTATCCAAACAGATCCTCAGTTTTGAAAGTACATTTTATCATCTCTTTTTCAAACTACATTTTAAAACGACACCGATATCTCATACAGAGCCAATGTTTCATATGCCTCTTTAGCCTCTTCTCTTTAAAGCTTTTGTCTCTTCTCTGTCCTACATGTCTATTCCCGATATATAGCAGGATGTACTTGGCCATCCAAAATGGACAAAGGCAATGATGAAGGAAATGCATGCTCTAGAAAAGAACCATACATAGGATCTGGGTGATATCTCTCCTGACAAGAAGATAGTTGGCTGTCGATGGCTTTTTACAGTAAAGCACAACTTTGAAGGTATTGTGGAGAGGTTCAAGACACGGTGGCAAGAGGCTGCACTCATACTCATGATATTGACTACCAAGAGACATTTACTCTGATGGCAAAAATGATTTTAATTCGGGTCTTGTTATCCTGTGTTACTTGTAAATGGTGGGTTCTTCAACAATTGGATGTAAAAAATGCTTACCTTCACAGTGAGTTGGAAGAAGAAGTTTATATATCAATGCCCTCTGGGCTTGTCTCTATCAGCTCAGAAGGGAAGATTTGTAAATTAAAGAAAGCTCTTTATAGGTTAAAACACTCTTCAAGAGCTTGGTTTGAACGACTTAACAAATTCATGATCTCATTAGGCTATACCCAAATTCATACCCATCACACTCTATTTATCAGACGATGAAAGATGAAGGTAATTCTCTTGATTGTGTATGTTGATATGGTTATTACAGGTGACGACATGAATGCGATTTGTGATTTAAACTAGAACATATTACGGTCCGTTTGCTCCCCTGGAATTGGAATTGGAATTGGGAATTGGAATTGGAATTGAAATTGGGAATTGGGAATTGAGAATTGGAATTGGGGCAACATAATTCCAATTCCAGTGTTCGGATGTTAGGAATTCCCTCGGAATTGGAATTGGTTCAATTCCATGGAATTCAATTTTGTACTATGATCAATTCTTATTGGTAAAGACAAATATTTCATGGAATTCGGTTTTTTACTATGGGCGTCATTGCCCAATCTCATCGTCGTCGCCCGATCTTGCCGCCGCCCGATCTCGCTGTTGCCGTCCGATCTTACCGCCGTCGCCTGATCTCGCTGCTGCAGCCCGATCTCGCCGTTGCCGTCCGATCTCACCGCCGCCTCCCTATCTCGCCACCACTCACTGCTGCCGCCCGATACCGCCGCCACCACCCAATCTCGCCGCTGACGACCGATCTCGCCGCCACCGCTGCCCGATCTCGCCGCTGCCCGATCTCGCCGTCGTCGCCGCCCGATCTCGCCGTCGTCGCCGCCCGATCTCGCCGTCGTCGCCGCCCGATCTCGCCGTTGCCGCCGCCCGATCTCGCCGTCGCCGCCGCCCGATCTCGCCGTCGCCGCCGCCCGATCTCGCCGTCGCCGCCGCCCGATCTCGCCGCCGCCGCCGCCCGATCTCGCCGCCGCCGCCACCCGATCTCGCCGCAGCCACCCGATCTCGCCGCCACCGCCCGATCTCGCTGCATCCGCCCGATCTCGCCGCTGCCACTGCTCGTTCTCGTCGTCGCCGCCTGATCATGCCCCCGATCTCGTCGTCGTCGCCTGATCTCGCCATCGTTGACTTCTATATTTTCTTAGAGATTGTAAAAGAACAATTCCCTCCACCACTTGGCTTTATTGCAATAACTTCGTCCCGAGTAACACAAGACTTCAAATTCAAATTGTCACGTCGCCCGATCCTGCAGGCATGAGAAAAAAAAGAAATTCTAAACCAATTCTAATTCTAATTCTAAAAAACCATGTTGCAGCCGAACAACTGTATTGGAATTCAGACCAATTCCAATTCTCATAGGAATTGGAATTAAATGAATTTCAATTCTCACAGGAATTGGAATAAGATCAATTTCAATGCTGCAATTCCAATTCCAGTGGGGCGAACAGACCATTAGTGAATTTGAAGTGAAAGATTTATGCAAGTTCAAATATTTTCTAAGGATTGATGTACAACCCCGTATTCGCAGGTTTTTGGTTTTAAGCTTTTGGAGTGGTTTGAGCTCTTGGTGGCCAATTTAGGCCTAGCCCTCAGAATATACTAGTAGGGGGAGGAAAAATTTGTCTCCCCCCAGTGGACCCTTTTTTAGGGGGAGCGGGTGCGACAGGTTGGCAGTGGCGAGACCAGCCCGGGGCTGGGCTCGCGTCCCGCCCCGCGGGTTGGCGGGTTCGAGATCGGCCCGGGGCCGGGCTCTCGCCCCGCCTCGCGGGTTGGCGGGAGCGAGACCGGCCCGGGGCCGGGCTCTCGCCCCGCCCCGCGGGTTGGCGGGGGCGAGACCGGCCCGGGGCCGGGCTCTCGCCCCGCCCCGCGGGTTGGCGGGGGCGAGACCGGCCCGGGGCCGGGCTCTCGCCCCGCCTCGTCTCGGGTGCCCGAGGAGATGAGGAGTTTGGCTCCCCCCATCCTTGACCCCCTTTTGGCCATGCTTTACCGTTGTACCCTCGGGGTGAAATTACCTCTTTGCTCCCCGACGTGGCTGTTTTTTATTGACCCAAAGCCTTTTGGCCCCAGGGGTATTTCTGCCATTTTGGTCCATGAGGTTGGAAAAACTATAAATAGACCCTTAGGGGTGCCTTGGAGAGGATGACTTCTTCACTCTCTATTCATCGTTCAAGGCACCTAGCTCAAACATTGGCTAGGGAGGGGGAGACCTCAAAGGTCTTCCGGGTGTGAGGTGGGACCTCCGCGCTAGAGCCGAGGGTCTGTTTCTAGCTTCTTGATCCTTTGGTCCGTGACGTTCTCCTGAGTGTAGTAGGTGCGAGGTCACCCCTTTCTAGTAACCCCGAACTCCACATAGGTCATTTTTGGCTTCAACACTTTTGGTGCGGTGAGCGTGGAGAGTGACCAACACAGAAGATCTCGGGAGAGTGCCATGACTGGAGGTCAGGGAGGTAGTGATGATCTCGGCGAGCTCCCCAGCGCAGGACCCGTTGTGGGGAGGCAAGAGTTCATGGCCTCCATCCAGGGCATCATGGAGATGCTGCGAAGCATTGCTCCTCAGGGTGGCAGCTCCACCCAGACCCCCCAGGAGCTGGCCCCCCCCCCTCTCGACGAGTCGACTCCCAGGGGTCTAGGCGAGATGACCCCAGCAGGGGGGGGGGGGGAAGGAAGTGCACCAGGAAGAAGGCCCGGGAAGGAGAGGATGAGAGATGGGGTCGAGCGTGACCTCACCGGCCGGGAGTTGTTCTACAGCCCGGCAAGTGCCAGCCTTCCAGGCGAGCAGGTCGCGCAAGTAGAGGTGGCGAGACCACCCTTAGGGGGTCACCCTTCAGCGAGCTTTTCATCTCAGCTCCCGTTCCCGAGGGGTTCAGAGAGCCAGACATGTCTTACTATACCAGGAAGGATGACCCCGTCCAGCATCTGCAGTGGTTTGAGGATGCCGTATCCATTAGGCCGATGGCGGATGCCTTCAAGTGTCGCCTCTTTGCGATCACGTTGAAGGAGAAGGCAAGGGACTGGTTTCATCAACTCCCTCCGAGGTCGATCTATGGGTTCGAGGACTTGAGCCGGAGCTTTCAGCTTTGCTTCTCCACCTCCAAGAAGAGGAAGAGGAGTCCCGAGTCCATCTTCCTGATAAGGCAGGGGGCCGAGGAGTCGTTGGCCCGTTACGTTGACAGATTCCAAGAGGAGATCCTGGAGGTCCAGGAGATGCCAGGGTATGCCCTCCAGATGACATTCATGGTGGGGTTGCGAAAGGCCCCACCCCCGAGAGGATCTCCTCAGTCAGGCTCTCACTAGCTGGTTGGGTCGAATGTGCCTCGGGGAGATCAAGTTCCCACCCCCGAGAGGATCTCCTCAGCCAGGGTCCCATTAGCTGGTTGGGTCGAATGTGCCTCGGGGAGATCAAGTTCCCACCCCCGAGAGGATCTCCTCAGCCAGGCTCCCACTAGCTGGTTGGGTCGAATGTGCCTCAGGGAGAGCAAGCCACACCCCCGAGAGGATCTCCTCAATCAGGCTCCCACTAGCTGGTTGGGTCGAATGTGCCTCGAGGAGATCAAGTTCCCACCCCCGAGAGGATCCCCTCAGCCAGGCTCCCACTAGCTGGTTGGGTCGAATGTGCCTCGGGGGGAGTAAGTTCCTTTTGCTCCGATGATGGTCCCGCTGTCAGGCTCTCACTAGCTGGCAGGGCAGGCGTACCTCTCGTGGAAGCCCAAGTTCCTTTGCTCCGATGATGGTCCCGCTGTCAGGCTCTCACTAGCTGGCAAGGCAGGCGTACCTCTCGTGGAAGCCCAAGTCCCTTTTGCTTTGAGACGGTCCCGCTGTCCAGGCTCTCACTAGCTGGACAGGGCTGGTGGTACCTCTCGTAGAGACCAAGTGTTTTTTACCCGGAGGGGGTCTCGCCACCCAGACTCCTATAGCTGACATGACAGGTTGACCCCTCCGGAGGGTGAAGTGTTTTTTACCCGGAGGGGGTCTCGCCACCCAGGCTCCCATAGCTGGCATGGCAGGTTGACCCCTCCGGGGGGTGAAGTGTTTTTTACCCGGAGGGGGTCTCGCCACCCAGGCTCTCATAGCTGGCATGACAGGTTGACCCCTCCGGGGGGGTGAAGTGTTTTTTACCCGTAGGGGGTCTCGCCACCCAGGCTCCCATAGCTGGCATGACAGGTTGACCCCTCCGGGGGGTGAAGTGTTTTTTACCCGGAGGTGGTCTCGCCACCCAGGCTCCCATAGTTGACATGGCAGGTTGACCCCTCCGGGGGGGTGAAGTGTTTTTTACCCGGAGGGGGTCTCGCCACCCAGGATCCCATAGCTGGCATGACAGGTTGACCCCTCCGGGGGATGAAGTGTTTTTTACCCGGAGGGGATCTCGCCACCCAGTCTCCCATAGTTGGCATGACAGGTTGACCCCTCCGGGGGGTGAAGTGTTTTTTACCCGGAGGGGGTCTCGCCACCCAGGCTCCCATAGATGGCATGACAGGTTGACCCCCCCATAGCTGACATGGCAGGTTGACCCCTCCGGGGGGTGAAGTGTTTTTTACCCGGAGGGGGTCTCGCCACCCAGGCTCCCATAGCTGGCATGACAGGTTGACCCCTCCGGGGGGGTGAAGTGTTTTTTACCCGTAGGGGGTCTCGCCACCCAGGATCCCATAGCTGGCATGACAGGTTGACCCCTCCGGGGGATGAAGTGCTTTTTACCCGGAGGGGGTCTCGCCACCCAGTCTCCCATAGCTGACATGACAGGTTGACCCCTCCGGGGGGTGAAGTGTTTTTTTACCCGGAGGGGGTCTCGCCACCCAGGCTCCCATAGCTGGCATGGCAGGTTGACCCCTCCGGGGGGTGAAGTGTTTTTTACCCGGAGGGGGTCTCGCCACCCAGGCTCCCATAGTTGGCATGGCAGGCTGACCCCTCCGGGGGGGTGAAGTGTTTTTTACCCGGAGGGGGTCTCGCCACCCAGGCTCCCATAGCTGGCATGACAGGTTGACCCCTCCGGGGGGTGAAGTGTTTTTTACCCAGAGGGGGTCTCGCCACCCAGACTCCCATAGCTGACATGGCAGGTTGACCGCACAAGAAAATCTCACTCAGCGAATACGTTGGGTTGGATGTTTCTGTCCGAGCTTGTGCCAACCTCGAAAAGAGCGGGGATTGTGTACAACCCCGTATTCGCAGGTTTTTGGTTTTAAGCTTTTGAAGTGGTTTGAGCTCTTGGTGGCCAATTTAGGCCTAGCCCTCGGAATATACTAGTAGGGGGAGGAAAAATCTGCCTCCCCCCAGTGGACCTTTTTTGGGGGGAGCGGGTGCGACAGGTTGGCGGGGGCGAGACCGGCCCGGGGCTGTGCTCTCGTCCCGCCCCGCGGGTTGGCGGGGGCGAGACCGGCCCGGGGCCGGGCTCTCGCCCCGCCTCGCGGGTTGGCGGGGGGGAGACCGGCCCGGGGCCGGGCTCTCTCCCCGCCACGCGGGTTGGCGGGGGCGAGACCGGCCCGGGGCCGGCCTCTCGCCCCGCCCCGCGGGTTGGCGGGGGCGAGACCGGCCCGGGGCCGGGCTCTCGCCCCGCCCCGCGGGTTGGCGGGGGCGAGACCGGCCCGGGGTCGGGCTCTCGCCCCGCCCCGCGGGTTGGCGGGGGCGAGACCGGCTCGGGGCCGGGCTCTCGCCCCGCCTCGCGGGTTGGCGGAGGCGAGACCGGCCCGAGGCCGGGCTCTCGCCCCGCCTCGTCTCGGGTGCCCGGGGAGATGAGGAGTTTGGCTCCCCCCATCCTTGGCCCCCTTTTGGCCATGCTTTTACCGTTGTACCCTCGGGGTGAAATTACTTCTTTGCCCCCCGGCGTGGCTGTTTTCTATTGACCCAAAGCCTTTTGGCCCCAAGGGTATTTCTGGCATTTTGGTCCATGGGGTTGGAAAAACTATAAATAGACCCTTAGGGGTGCCTTGGAGAGGATGACTTCTTCACTCTCTCTTCATCCTTCAAGGCACCTAGCTCAAGCATTGACTAGGGAGTGGGAGACCTCGAAGGTCTTCCGGGTGTGAGGTGGGACCTCCGCGCTAGAGCTGAGGGTCTGTTTCTAGCTTCTTGATCCTTTGGTCCGTGACGTTCTCCTGAGTGTAGTAGGTGCGAGGTCACCCCCTTCTAGGGACCCCGAACACCACAGAAGTCATTTTTGACTTCAACAATTGAGATAGCAAGATCAAAATATGAGATTCATATTTCACAGTGAATGTATGTTCTTGATTTATTAGAACATACATGAATGAGTGGTTGCAAGCCTGCTAATACCCCTATTGAAATCAACAACAAACTTGGACGTGATGATGGAGAGTCAGCGAAAGATATTTTGAGTTATCAAAAGTTAGTAGGAAAATTGGTTTACTTATCTCAAACATCTTGATGTCGTGCACCAAATTTTGAGGTTTTTGAAGACCTCACCATGTGGTGCCATTCTATTCTCAACCAGTGATAACCTAAAAAATTATGTATATACTGATGCAGATTGTGATGTATGGATCAATTGGTGATAGAAGATGTACCACAAGATCCTTTGTTTGGGCTAATCCGGTCACTTGGAGAAGCTACAAACATGTCGTGGCTCACTCTAGTGCTAAAGTTAAGCTTAGAGCTATGACTCATGATATATGTGAGGGGATGTAGCTTCATTTTCTCTTGAATGATCTTGGTTTACTGGAAATTGACCATTTCAAATTGTATTATTGTTGAAACCGAAACCTTGGTCTCCTCCTGCTGTCTCCTCTGCGCAGTTCTCCACCTCCAGCTCCTCCCTGCCTGCTTCCTGCTCAGCCTCCTCCATCCTTCGCCCCATCTCCTCGGCTCCCTCCTGCCACGAGATGGAGTTCACAGCGGTGACATAGCATTCCCGCGCCACCTTGGGGTCCCCCCTGACTCTGACCTGAATCCCCTCAGCATTGAACTTCAAGCACTGATGAAATGATGAGGGGACACAGCGGAAGGCGCTGATAAGATGCCTCCCGAAGATGGCGCTGTAGCTGCTGGGGGCATCCACAATGACGAACTTGCAGTTTCTGGACTGTCCCCCCAGGGTGAGATGGAGGCCGACTCCTTCCACTTCCTCTCCCCCGAGAACTCGAACAAGGGTCCGTCCGAGGCCAGCACTCTCTTCGCCTCCACCTTCAACGCGTCAAACGTCTTCTTGAAGACGACGTTGACAGAGCTTCCGTTGTCAACGAGGATCCGAGAGACGATAAAATTCTCGATGGCTGCCTTGATGAACAGCGCATCACAGAATGGATCCTCGTGATCTGGCATGTCGCTTCTGGAGAAGGTGATCCTTTCTTATGGGGTGGGGTTTGGGATGTGGAGGCAACGCTCCGACGATACATGGTGTGGAGGCTCGCCTTTCGGGAAGCCTCGACCCCCACCCCCCCGTGGATCACTCCGATCCCTCCTCGGGTACCAACGTCCACCCGGTCTTCGCAACGGTCCTCCTCTGCCCGAGGCAGGACCTCCTCGATCCTCACTTCCTGGCGCCCCTGCTGCTGCTGCTGTTCCCTGTTCCCTCTCATTTCAAGGAACTCCGGGCACGTGGCCGTGGCGTGCCCCTCTTCCTGGTGGAAGTCGCAATAGGGCAACTCCACCCTGACTTCTCTCCTTCTCCTCCTTGCTACTCTCCTCCTCTCCCCCATGGCTATGGCCATCACCTCTTCTTGATCGGGGAGTCGGGGCCTCGGGGCCTGCCTCCAGCCCGGGGGGTGGAATTGATCTTGCCCCCCTTGATGGCGATCCCTTCCTTGATACCCTCTTTGTGGCCCCTGCCCTTGCCACTCAGGCCTCCAGCCCAGCCGACGGTCGGGCTCTTGACGCCCCCACCTAGGCTGTTGTTGTACCTGGAGCTGTCTCTGCTCCCTCTGTCGGGGCTCTCCTCTCCTCCTGTCCCCTTCCTCTCGACTCCTTCTCCTCCTCTGTGGTCCCCTCGTAGGAGAGGGGGGGAACTCTCTTCAGCTCCATCCTGAAGAATCCCTGCTGCAGGCCCAGGGTAAAGGCCATCATCAAACTGTGGCCCGGCATCTCCTGGACCTGAGTAACCTCCTCCTGGAACCGATCCACGTAGCTCCCCAGTGTCTCATTCACCCCCTGCTTGATGTGGAACAGGGATTCCGACTCCTTCTTCCTCCTCTTCGAGGTAGTGAACCTCAGCATGAATCCCCGACGCAGGTCTTCGAAGCAGTAGATGGAGCTGGCCGGTAGCTGGTGGAACCACTCCGTTGCCTTCTCCTTGATGGTGATAGCGAAGAGTCGGCACTTGAACTCGTCCGACATCTGTCGGATTGAAACCACATCCTCGAACCATTGAACGTGCTGGACCGGGTCTCCCTTCCCGGTGTAGTAGGACATTTCGAGTTCCCTGAACCCATCTGGAACTGGGGCAGAGGAAACCAAGTCACTGAAGGGGCTTCCACCCCCCACTGAGCGAGCTGGCGAGTCTCGCGAGCCCAGCTCGCCGAACCGGCCTTGGCCTGCCAAGCCAGGGAAGACCTCGCGCCCGCGGAGCTCGCAGCCCCGGCCTTCCTCGGCGACCTCCTTCCCAGCTCGCCTGCCGGGGCCGTCTTCACCCAGAGAGGGGGCGGCTGCGATCTGGGCTGCTGGAGTCGAGCACTCGGCCCGCGTGCCGAGTGCGAACTTGACGAGGTTCAACACCTCACTCCTGAAATCCTCGAACATCCTCATTGTGGCGAGAGGCGGGGGGGGGGGGGGGAG
The DNA here is from genome assembly GCA_039583875.1 of Platanthera guangdongensis. Lineage (NCBI taxonomy): Eukaryota > Viridiplantae > Streptophyta > Magnoliopsida > Asparagales > Orchidaceae > Platanthera > Platanthera guangdongensis. The sequence goes on from CM077160.1 coordinate 176,689,827, forward strand.
GCGGCGAGTCCGGCCTGTCAGATCCCTGTCCTCCTGTCATCGGGCTCGCTGAAGCTTTTCTGCACTGACCACGCTCACCGCACCAAAATGTTGAAATCGAAACCTCGGTCTCCTGTGGAGTTCGCCCTCGGGGAAGGGGTGGTCGCGCGCCTACTTCGCTCCTGCAAGCAAAACAAAAAAAAACAAGAGGAATCGACCCAAGGGCTCGGCGGGGAGGACCCACCACACACCCGGAAGATCTGAGAGCGCTTCCCCTCCTTAGCCAGAGGCCGAGCTAAGGTACCCTCAGAAAGCACTTGAAAACTGGAGCAGGAGAGCATAGGAAGCATGCATTCTAGGGTACCCCTTGGGTCCTATTTATAGTTTTTGGAATCTGAACTGCCAATAACCAAACTGAACTGACCTGAAATTACCAGAAAACCCTTGGATGGGTCTGCCAACAGCCAAACTCCGCTGTTTTAAAGGGCTATAGGCAGACCAGCGGGGGCAAAACAGTAAAAAGGCATCTCATATATCTGGGCGAGCTGGGGAGCCTGGCCACCTCGGCAGATCCTGCTCGCCTGCTGTTGCTGAGCTCCTCTGCGCGAGCGCGATTCGGGATGGCGAGCCCGCCCATCAGTCGGCTTTCATTAGTCAACCTCAGCTCGACGAATCCTGGCTTAGCCCGACGAATACCAAGCTCGCGGCCGGCGAGTACCGAGCTCGGGTTCAGCTTCTCCTTGCCGAGCTCGCCCACAATCTCCCTTCCTTGGCTGGGCTCGCCTGTTGCTTGGACGATCTGAACCGCCCGGTATGGTCCTTGGCGACCTCACTCGCCAGACACGGGGTTGTACAATTATGACAACAAGGCTACAATCAACATTGCTCATAACTCTGTCTTGCATGACCACACCATACACGTTGGAGTTAACCGACATTTCATCAAATAAAATATTATGAAAAATGTTGGAGCTAGTGGAGACCGGGCGGAATTGTCTCTAATCGCAGCGGTCTACTGGTCTTAGCGACCTGGCGGTTTGGTCCAGCGGTCTGGTGGTGAACCTCAGCTTGCGGTCAGGAACTGCAGTGGCGGTCTGAAGGAAGCCGCAATGGTCTAGTAGTAAGCCGTGGTAGTGTGATATCGGTTAGCCGCAACGGTCTGTATGAAGCCGCAGCGGTCTGGTTGGAGCCGCAGTGGTCTGGTTGAAGCCGCAGCAGTGGACTGGTGGTTAACCGCAACTGCGGTCTGGTAGCAACCCGCGGTTGCAGTCCAATAGCTTGCAGCAGCTGCGATCTGGTGGGTAGCCGCAACTGCGGTCTAGTGGCAACCTGCAGTTGCGGTCTGACGGTCTATGTTTGTGGTCTTCCCTGGAGTAGATTGGCGACTTTCTTAGTTGCCACTTGTTGTTTTATTAATTGTTGTATAGTGGGCGGTTTGACTTGTCAAACCGCGTAGCTCGCCCAGTTTATTTTTTAGTCCCACATCAGTTGTTGTATTCTCTCATCTCTCCCGTTTTCTATAAATAAGGAGACATATCTATGTAATAATTATCTTTTTGGAGTAATAAAAGGTTGCGGTTTATTTAGCTAATTGTCCATTTTTATATGGTATCAGAGCGAACCGATCCTTTGCTTCAAAAAGATCGTGGTTTGTTGATTTAACCGCGCAGCCTCTTCCACCGGCTTCGTCCGGCTTCTTCTGGTTTGTCCGGTTTCTTCCCCTTCCCTTCCCTCCCTTGCTTCTCGCTGTGCTTGCGACTTGCTTTCTACCAGGCTTTTCTGTTCGCCCGGCTTTCTCTGCTAACTGCTCGTCTTTTCGGCTTGTTGTGTTTGCGGTTTCTCTTCTCTGTTGCGAGTTTCGCCCTTTGGTCACGGCTTCTTCCTGACCGCTGGTGTGTTGTCACCTTGACCTGACGGGCTTGTGCTCTTCTCTTTTTGCTTATTGGCGCGGCTTCTTTGCTAGTCGTTTGTCTTTGCGACTTGTGGTGTTCGCGCGGTTTGCTGTGCGGCTTCTTTTGCTCTTGCCGCCTTTGTTAATCGCCCTTTGTTGCGGCTTGTTCTGTTCGCGCGACTTATTCGCTGTTTGCTCTTTCTTCTCTTCTTTCTCCCTGCGGGTTGTCTTCCTGCTGCTTGTTTCTTCCTTGCTGCGAGTACCGCATTGTGGTCACATCGTGTTCCTTGCCGTTGGTATGTTAATACCGTGACCGTGCGGTTTCTCCGTTTCTGCGACCTTTCCTGTGGCCGGTTTCTTTCTGCGCCTTCTTTGCCGGCTTGTTCTTGTGCGGCTTGTTTTTAACCGTGCGGTTAGTCTTTCTGCTATTCGGTTTCTTCTTGAGGATGACTTCCTTTCTTCTACTACTCGTGTTCTTGTGGCCTCCTCTGATAGGTGGCTTATTGACTCTGGTGCCACTTGTCACATGACTGACAACTCTCGTTTGTTTTTCTCTTTGCTTGAGAAAAATAGACTGTCTCCTGTTGTTATTGCTGATAGGACTTCTGCTCCTGTGCGTGGTATTGGCACTGTGCATCTCTCTTCGTCTTTGCTGCTCGAAGACACTATATTTCCCTTCTTTCACGTGCAATTTACTCTCTGTTCCTGCTCTTTGCACTCAGTTAAATTGCACGGTTACTTTTACTAGCACCACTTGTACTTTCTCTGATTCTGTCTCCAAGGCTAAGATTGCTACTGGTACTGCTTGTAGTGGTTTTTTTTTATCTTGACCATAATGTTGCTCTTTCTGCTTCTTCCTCTGTTCAGCTGTGACATCGTCGTCTTGGTCATCCTCCTTCTCGCCTCATTCATTAACTTTTTTCAGATCTTCCTTCGGGAGCTTTGCCTTTAAACTGTGAAGCCTGTGAGTTGGGTAAACATCATCGCTCTTCTTTCCCAGCTCGAACGGGTCGTTGTTCTTCGTGTCCTTTTGAACTAGTTCACTCTGACATCTGGGGTCATTCTCCTGTTGCTACTATTGGTCGATGAAGCTTATACTTTGTCACATTCATTGATGATTTTTCCAGATGCACTTGGTTGTATCTCTTGAATGATCGTTCTAAACTGTTCTCTGTATTCACTGCATTTTATAATGAGATCTTCGCACAATTTTGTATGCCCATTAAGGTTATTCGTACTGATAATGCCAGAGAATATGTCAGTCATCAATTCTCTGACTTCTGTGCGAGCAAAGGTTTGGTTCATCAAACAAGTTGTCCATATACGTCTCAACAGAATGGCGTTGCTGAACGCAAGAATCGTCATCTTCTAGATGTTGCTCGCAGTCTTTCTTTGCAAATGTATGTCCCTCGGTCTTATTGGGGTCATGCTGTTTTTCTCTCTTGCTATCTCATTAACCGTATTCCCTCGTCTATTTTTCAGGGAAAGACTCTTTTTTCTCTTTTGTATTCCGAGGCCGAACCTTTTCCTTTACCGCTTAAAATTTTTGGTTGTACGACATTTGTTCACATAACTTCTCCTAGACTTGACAAGCTTTCTCCTCGCTCTGTTAAATGCATATTTTTTTGTTACTGTCCTACTCAGAAGGGCTATCGCTGTATTGATGCTCTTCTGCGCAAACAATATGTTTCCGCTGATGTTACATTTTTTGAGGATACACCATATTTCTCTTCTACTTCCACTCTTTTGCACTCTGATATTTCTTTCTTTCCACCTCTGCTCCTGTTGCCCCGTCTCTTTCTCTGGGGCCTGATGTGTTGTCGTTAGAGCCCTTGGTACTGTTCCAGGGTCTACTCTTTCTTCTGACATTGCTTTGCCTCCTTTGGTCAACACTGATCTTGATCTTTCGATTGCTCTTCGGAAAGGTGTTCGCTCTTGCACCCAACATCCTGTTCAGGATGTGGTCTCTTATGCTAGGCGCTCTCCTTCATCTATTAGTTTTGCTCTGGCCCTCTCGGCTAATGGTGTTCCTGCTTCATATCAAGAAGCTCTTGTGATCCCTCATTGGAAATCTGATATGGATGAAGAGATGCGTACTCTTACTGAACGGGGTACTTGGACACTTGTTCCTACGCCTCCCGGTGCTGACGTGGTTGGCTGTCGCTGGGTCTTTGTTATTAAGTTTCTACCGGATGGATCAATTGATCGTTACAAGGCCCGTCTTGTTGCTAAAGGTTTTACGCAGACTTATGGTGTGGATCTTTTTGATACTTTCTCTCCTGTAGCGAGGATTACTACGATCCGTGTGCTTTTTTCTGTGGCCGTCAACCGAGACTGAGAAATGTCTCAGTTGGATGTGAAGAATGTCTTTCTTTATGGTGATTTACACGAAACTGTCTATATGGAGCAATCTCCTGGGTATGTTGCTCAGGGGGAGTCTCAGGTCTGTAAGCTGCGAAAGACAATCTACGGTCTCAAGCAAAGTCCCAGGGCCTTGTTTGACAAGTTTAATGAAGTTATTTCTGTGATTGATAAAGATACATTTATGATATTTATCATCATGGTTCTTCCTGCTTTGATTGGGGGCATTCCCATATGCAATACTGTTAAAATATTTGTGGTCCGGGGAGAGTAAAGTGCAGCCGCTACACTTTATCGTGCAGTGCGGGATCCAACGGATGTGGATGTCCACGCACATCTCAAAGCGAGCTCGCACACATCTCAAAGCGAACTGAGATGTGCTCGGATCTCAAAGCGTGCTGAGATCTGTGGACATCCGTTGGATCCCACACTGCACGGTAAAGTGCAGCGGCTGCACTTTACTCTCCCCGGACCCAAAAATTTGAGGTATATGAGACCCAACTTCAGTCTGCTCCATGTTTCATACGACGTCATAAACTTTATACTCTTTGTACGACATTTATTTAACAGTTAAACAACACATAATTGCCTCCGCCAGAGTTCTTTGGTAAATGTTTAACCTTAAGCTTGCTTCTCGCCATGTTTAGAATCGTTTGATTCTTTCTTTTTGCGGCATCATTTTGTTGTCGAGAGTACGTCGTTGTTAGCTGATGAATGATTTCATTTTCTTTGCAGAAGTTATTGTTGAATTGTTTTGATGTGTACTCATATCCTATGTCCTATCTTAAAATCTTCAAATAGTGTCTGCTTTGCTTCTTTGCCATTGTCCTAAATTCTTTAAACTTCACGAGAGCTTCAGACTTCTTTAATAAGTAATCCAAACATTTTCTACTGAAATCATCAATGATGGTAATGTAATACCGATTGCCTCAAATTGAAGGTGTGTCAAAAGAACCCGCAATGTTAGAATGAACAATCTCTAATGGTCGTTTTGCTCTCCATGGTTTCCGTACATTAAAGCTTTGGCGATGTTGTTTTCCCTTCACACAATCACATAACTTCTCTAGCTGAGTAGCAACTTCAGGCCACGGAAGCCTAAATGACCAAATCACAAATGCCACAACCAAGCATCATTTTCTGGTGTTGTGTTTGAGCACTCCGTTACTTCGTTCTTCATATTCAAAGTTCATAGATGGTTCTTCGTTATGCCTACTTTAACAATCAATTTTCCATGCTGATTCCTTAGGACAAGGGAGTCATTTTTGACATGTATATCGTAAACTTTCTCCTGTAGCTGACCGAGACTTAGAATTTTGTTTTTCAATACAGGAACATGATAGACATCATAAATATACATCTTCTCGCCATTCAAGGTAATCTGGATCCTCCCTTTACTTATCACAGGAATCTTCGAGGAGTCACCAAAATTGACTTTTTCATGAATCGTCTCAAGTTTAGTGAACAACTTTTTTTTACAGATATGATCTATAGCTCCAGTATCTAGATACCAAACATCATGTTTTTCTTCTTCAACTCCTATATACGTAAGTGACATAACTGAATCACCTTCGGAATTTTTTGCCTCAGCTAGATGGCTTGTCTCCGTCTTTTTGGTAATCGACATTCATAACTCATTTGAATGTATCTATTACATTTGCAATATTGCATTTGAGACCGACCTCTTTGTTGAAACCCTCTGCGATCTGCGACCTCTTCCTCCTGGTCCTCGTTCGCTTCCTCGGATAAATGAAGATTCTTCACCTTCTTTAGTATCTTGACTTTATTGTAAATCGTTCTTCCTCGACCTCTGCCGTGCCACTTCGATAATTACCTCTGTACTTGCCTCGAGTTCCTCATCCTCTCATGCAGTCATGCTACCACTACCACCTTGACCTTGATTGTCTCCAAGAGATAATCGGCTTTGTAAAACCTGCTCCAAAAAACTAGTTCCTTCATTCTGGTTCATACAGTACTCACGACCTTGAAATGAGCCAACAAGATCGTCTAACGAGATCTGTGAAAGATCTTTCGACTCTCCAATAGCCGCTACAACATAATTAAACATCCTCGTCAAAGAGCAAAGTGGTTTCATCATAACTCGAACATCATCAGGGGTTTTTTCATTGCGCTGCATCTTATTTACCACTGTCTGCAATCGAGTCACATATTCATTTTCTTCAAGTCGCATAATCATTTATCTTCTCAAAATTCTTCATCTTCAAAGTTTCAAATTTTGCTTGTAAAGATTGTAGCCACATCTTCACTTTCTCCACTCCTTGCAGAGATTTCTACAAAATCTCCCAAGCTTCCTTTGACGTCTTTGCATCAAAAATTTTCTCGAAGGTGGATTCGTTAACTCCTTGATAAAGCAAGAATAATGCCTTCTTATCCTTATCCTGACTTTCTTTGAGTGCTGTCTTCTGATCATTTGTCATGGCATCCTTTGTTGCAGCATCAGGCTCTGTAAAACCTTATTCAATAATATCCCATAATTCTTTAGAGGCAAGCAACATCTTCATTTGGATACTCCAATTTCCGTAATTCGTCTTCGTCAACTTCGGGATTTGTGACTGAATCATATTAGTCATCTCCATCTTGCTTTCTTCGGTAAACACCTTTGTAACCAACAAGCCAATAACATGGCTCTAATATCACTGTTGGGAACATTATAGTGGCTGCACAATTGTGATCTGAACTCAAATTTTATTTATTACGTAGATACAAAACTCATCAATACATTGCAGGACGACTCAACAAAATTTCATACACAAGATGTGAAGCTTTGTAATTCAACGTAATATTTGACATAACATTTCTCTATGCTCGCATGCTTTACCGATCACTGGCTTCAAAGTCACACGAGCTTCTGATCTTCATAATGACAACGAGCTCAAATCTCCTTCTTGCTGGTTACAACTCCCTTGAGCTCTAGTGCACATTCACGGCTGAGCTCCAATCTTCTTCTCGCAGCTCAACCCCGCAAGTCTTCGTCATCCTCCAGCACGCATCAACTTTCCTTTTGAAGCCATTTGGCTTGCGTTTCTTCCCACTGCCAACCTTCTCGCCACGCTCTGCGTGCCACCATTCTTCAATGCCTCTGCCTATTTATAGATCTTTGAGATGAATGGATTGCTGCCACGAATCCCCTTCAGGAATCTTCCTCCATCTTTGACCAAGTCAAAGCTTCAACCTAAGTCCACATGTTCAGGAATTATTTCCTTTTCTCGTATTTGAGCTACCGCCTGTAATCCGTCTGTATTCCTTTAAGCTACCGCCTTGAGACGGGTTATCTGCTCCACCTCCAACGCTTATGTTCTCAATAGTGAACCCGGTTGAGATTAAAAGATGGATTGCTTGTTCTAGAGTGTCTGCGCATAAATGACCATTCCATGCTCGTGGATCTTATCTCAGTTCAAAATTATCAAAGCTGGAGTTAAGATTATATTTGAGGATAGCAGTGTAATTTTTACTAGAAGTGGGTTATTTATTGGGAATGATAATTTTAGCATGACTTTACTTATTTGATACTGGTTGCCCCATCCATTTGAATCTTATCTTCTATGTTTACGAACAAGTTGAGTCTGAAAGAATTCAAAACAGAAAATTTTCGGTCTTCCTCACCTTTATTTTTTATTTTGCGGTACATTTAATGATATTGTAGAAAAAGTTCCAAACCTTGTATATACTCCTTGAATTGATAATTACAAGTATGAATACATTTATATAGGAGAAGAGGAAAGAGAGAAATCCCAATCCAAGATGTGAGACTAATACAAATAGAGAGAGAAGAGAGAAGAATGGACCCCTAGATGGGCCCTAAAGTAGGTTTTTCTAACACTCCCCCGCAAGCTGGAGCGTACAAGTCGTAGGCACCAAGCTTGGATAAAAACTGGTAGTATAGTGGCCGGGAGAGAGCTTTAGTCAGGATGTCAGCAACTTGGCTTGCAGCAGGAACATGCTCTAAATCTATCTTCTTTGCCTATACCTTTTCTCGGATAAAGTGACAGTCAACTTCAATATGCTTTGTGCGTTCGTGAAAGACTGGATTCTTGACAATATGGATTGCCGCTTGACTGTCACAAAATAGGGTCGCTGGTGATGAGAGACGAACACCCAAGTATCTCAGAAGGCTCTCAAGCCAAGTTAACTCGGAAACAACAACAGCCATAGCGCGGTACTCAGCTTCAGCAGAAGAGCGAGCAACTACATTTTGTTTCTTGCTCCGCCAGGTTATGAGATGTCCACCGAAGTAAGTACAAAAACCTGTTGTGGAGCGCCTATCATCAATGGACCCGACATAGTCAACATCAGAGTATGTGACAAGGGATAAAGATGTGGATGGCTTGTACACAAGACCTTGTCCTGGAGCGTTCTTGAGATACCGAAGAATGCGCTCGACAGCTTGAGGGTGAGATCTCCTCGGGGCATGCATAAATTGACTTACGACTCCTACGACAAAGGAGATGTCTGGTCGAGTAACTGTAAGGTAGATCAATTTCCCAACCAGGCGTCTGTAGTATTCCGGATTCGTAAGCAGCTTATCGGAGTCAGAGCTATGGGCCGATAGCCTGTGATTAGCGTCCATTGAAGTATCCGTAGGTTTGCATCCCGAATAGCCAGCATCATGAAGAAGGTCCATACAATACTTTCTTTGGGATAATACAAGATCATCAGACCATCGTGCAACCTCAAGCCCGAGAAAATACCGTAGGTTACCAAGATCTTTAGTCTGAAAGGCGGAGTTCAACTGTTGCTTGGTATGTTGTATCCCTGTAGTATTGTCGCCAGTAATGAGGATATCATCAACATAGACAAGAAGAATCACTGTTTCGGTTGGCCGGTGTCGAGTGAAGAGAGAAAAGTCAGCCGAGCTCCTAGTGAAGCCAATATCGCGGACTACCGTGCTAAATTTGTCAAACCAAGCGCGCGGGGACTGTTTGAGACCATAAATAGATTTCCGAAGATGACAAACCTGAGACTCCCCCGTGGTCTCAAACCCGGGAGGTTGATGCATATAAACAATCTCCTGTAGATCACCATTGAGAAAGGCGTTCTTAACATCCAGCTGATAAAGGGGCCAATGTCGGTGTACAACCAAGGAAAGAAGAACTCGGACCGTGTTCAATTTGGCCATTGGAGAGAAAGTTTCCTCATAATCAAGGCCATGTTGCTGAGTAAATTCCCGGGCCACGAGGCGGGCCTTGAGACGCTCAACGGTGCCATCCGCCGCATGTTTAATAACAAAGATCCACTTGCAGCTAACACAGGAGTGACCTGCAGTAAGAGGAACCAGATCCCAAATGCGGTTGGCCCAGAGAGCCCGCATTTCATCTTCCATGTCCGCCCGCCATCCGGGGTGGTGAAGAGCCTCCTGGACAGAATTAGGGGTGGAGATAGAGGAGAAAGAGAGAGCACTCTGACGGAGGTCCGGAGAGAGGCGGTGAAAAGAGACAAAGTTGGCTATCGAGTGGGCAGTGGAAGCAGAGGTCGGATCCGCAGGTGGCAAAGCATCATTAGAGCAGGGCAGCTCTCGTAGGGTAGTTGACGAGGGAGGACGTCGAGTGTATACATGAATGACTGGTAGCATAGGTGGTTTAGGTGGGATGGGTGGGGAAGGTAGAGGTGGGATGGTGGAATGGACGGGGATAACAGGTCGCTGGAGAGGTAGCGGAAGAGGAGGGTCAATAGAGTGAGTAATACGGCTGATGTTCGAGGAAGGTGACATCAGCAGAAGTAACCACCTTGCGATCCGTGGGAGAAAAACAAAGGTAGCCCTTCTGAGTTCGAGACTAGCCCACAAACATATATTTAGTGGCATGGGGAGCAAGTTTGTCAGTGGACGGACCAAGACGATGAACAAAACAAACACACCCAAACACGCGTGGGGTGATGGAGAATGGAGGTTGGGAGGGAAAAAAGAGATTGAAGGGAACCGCAAAATTGAGGATAGATGAGGCCGCAGCGGCTAGAAATAAGCAGGCTGCGCGGTTAGGAGAAGACCGCAACAGAAGAAAACACCCGGCGAATAAGGAACGAGACCGGGCGGATAGAAACAGACCGGGCCAAGGTAAACACGGCCTTAGCGGGTCAAGAATCGGCAATGGGGAAAAACCGGGAAGGAAGCCGCAGCGAGAAAGAGCAGTCCGCGCTGTCACACCAGCGATTAGGCAGAGCGCGACCAAAATGCGGAAAGGGGAGTCCACATGCGCACAGCGGGAAGCAAGATACTGCGAGCAAGGAACTCGAGCGGTCAGGATACGTGACTGCGAGTAAAAAACAACTCAAAGCAGAACCGCAGCGGACAGGAAGAGAGACCGCTGCAGACAAAAGGAGAGTCCGCGGCGGATAAGAGAGGTGGCGTCCCATGAGTAAGAGCAGAAGATGGCTATAAGAAGCCTGAGGAGGGTGGAACCACGGAGAGGGAGACGAGAAGCGGATGCAGAACGAGGAGGCCGCACAAACCGCGTGGATAAGGGAAGAGCGGTCAGACCCGCAGTCCACAGAAGAGGAGCACGCGGGAAGGCGGGTAGAAGGGAGACCGCAGAGCAGGCTGTGAACAAGAAGGAGAGCGGACTGGGAGACGAAGTCCGCAGCGGGCAGAGACAAGCCGCACGGACAGAGAAGAGAAGAGCTGGAGGAGACCGCGACCAAGATGCGGGTGAGAGAGAAACAGCCCGCACGGTCAGGCGGATCACAGCAGCGAACTGAGGGGAAGAAAACCGCAACCAAGATGCGGGTGAGAGAGGAACAACCCGCACGGTCAGGCAGACAGAGAAGGGAGGATGCAGCGAGCTGGAACAAGTCGCAGCGGACTGAAGACATGCCGCAGCAAGGAAAGAGTCCGCAACGGACATCGGAGAATAAAGGAGAAGGTGGCCCCACGGTGGGAGGAGGAGAAATGGCTATAAGAAGGGAGGGATGGGGGTGGAACCACGGGAGAAAAGAGAGCAACATGAGGGAGCGGAGAAAGAAGCGGACTGAGATGAGCAAGCCGCAGAAAAAAGCGGCTAGAAACAACCAGCCCGCGGGAGGCAGATCGCGAGAGGCAGGCCGCAGGAGGCCGCAGGAGGCCGCGGGAGGCGGACAGAACAGATGAGACCGCGATGCTCAAAACCTAGCTCTGATACCATGTAGAAAAAGTTTCAAACCTTGTATATACTCCTTGAATTGATAATTACAAGTATGAATACATTTATATAGGAGAAGAGGAAAGAGAGAAATCCCAATCCAAGATGTGGGACTAATACAAATAAAGAGAGAAGAGAGAAGAATGGGCCCCTAGATGGGTCCTAAAGTAGGCTTTTCTAACAGATATAAATATTCATGTCATGTGCATGGTTAATATAATGCTGCATGAAAATTTTTGTAGTCCTGAAGGGTGGCCAACTGAGACATTGAATCATATGTTTTACTAAGGCGGCGTTTGGTTCTGTTGATGGGGTGCGGTGCGGTTGGGAGAAAACGGCGTTTAAGATAAAAGCGGCGTTTGGGTTGGCTTAAGAGTGAAACTATGTTTATTAACAAACACATTATTACCCTCGTTCAACCACTGGCGAAAGCTCGTGTTTCTCGTCTGTAGATGCCACGTCTCCCCCTCCTGATCCCTCCTGAGCGCGATAATCTAGCGAAGGTACTGGAGTGCTCCGCCCACCCTCCACCTGCATTTTTCTTCGTCTTCATGGCAATCTGCAAACTCGAAATCACCATTTGCATCAGGAATCATTGTCTTTCCCTCTCCTCGTTCCCCTCTGAAGATACTTCTCCGCCCACCCCACTCTCTTCCCCTCTCGCCTGCCGTCTCCAGGTTCTTCGAAGAGGGAAGGGCTGCATTGATGGCCGGAGCAAATGAATTCGTCCTTGTCACCACAAGGCCTTCTCTCACCCGCAGGGCTGCAGCAGGTGCTTCTAACCCTTCTATTCAGATTATTTAAATAATTTCTCACTCCTACCCATCTTATTCTACCTAAAAATAGAATCTATGGTGATTGTATATTGATGAACTTTGTGTTCTTTTAACTTTGGAAGCATTTCAATCCATCCGTTTAATGAAGTTGCCTGCACTTTAGTTTATGCTATTTAAATATTTTTACATTGAAATTGTCTTCATATATACATGTGTTGTTTGTTTTCTCCTTCATCGAAGCAGTAATCATTTTGGAAATCAACTGACGCAGGGCGAATCTATATGCGGTGAGATAATCGATGACCTAACCCGACATGCTATGCAAAGCCCGATGGATTAAATCACAATTGAATAATAAACAATATCATCCCACACAGAATATTCAAAGCAAGACAAAATAATTTATTTAAGCGAGACAAGCTTAGTCTTTCTCCCGCGTGGAGGGCCAAAGCAAGTGCGCGTTAACATCTTATATATAATAATAAGATACTCAGGGCATCCCACCATCGACGACTATGATTGGCTGGAGGTCTGTCCACCTAATACGTTAAAATAAAATGCAAAATAGTGATATAATATATCAAATTGATTCGCAATGCAAATCCGAAGACATTTGCGGAGTCTGATCGTCGATTCGGTCGCGCCATATATGGAAAGTCGCCAAATCAGCCCCGAATGGGCCCAAAACTCGTCATCCACTGCAAGACCTCGTCTATGCTCCGCATCTATCAACCTTTTTTTTCTTTTTGGCAAAGAAGATAGAATGAAATTTATGGATAGAATGAAATCAGTTTGGTAATCACTTTGTAAAAACGGATAGAATGAAATTTATGTTGTATGCTTATTTAAAAGTGTTTTTCTTCTTACCTATATAAAATGAACCGCTTTCTATCAAATTTGTTTTCAAGTAAAGGTCATTTTCAAATGAACCTTGACTAGTTTGGAAATAATTGCATGCCTCCGTAAATTTGGAATTGTTGACCAATGACCACCAAAAACATCAAATTATAGATGGTTAACATAACACAAAAGTCTTTTATGTATATATATATATATATTTTTTTTGTTGGTGATCATTTTATGGAAAAAAATTAACTCAAAACTCCGTTTTGTTCACAAACAACTTTTACAAAACTTTGTTTTACAACTTCCATTTCACCCAAATAATTTTTTAATAAAACTCTGTTTTTCAAAAACAACACTTTTTTCAAACTCTATTTTTTATCAGCAGCTTTGCATCAACAACAACCCAAACAAACAGAGCTTAAGAGGGAAAGTTATTTGTAAGGATAATGCTTTGTCCACCGTGTCTATACTAATATGCAACTTTATTATACATTAGTGTAATAATTTTTTTATTTTCCATCAATATAATGGTTGATTATGGATTCTTGTGAGATTTTCAGTAATGCTATTAAAATAGAACCACTCTCTAAACAAAATTATGCGTATTCGGATAGATCAGACTAATTAGGAATTAAAATGCAACTCAATAAATTTTTTAATACAATAGTTGAACAATTTATGAAGTGAATCTAGCTGAAGTAAATTTAAAGTTTTATTTTTATTTTAGAGAAACTAATCACATTTTTGCTATAAGGAATTTCTCCATTGCTTACCTGCCGCATGGAGAAGGAGATCAACTTGTCTTCATGGGAGATTCAAGGCGCATAGATTATTGTGGAAAATGAGTGATTAAACTTAGGAAAAGTCCTTACACTTAAAGGTATGTTACTTATTCAAGTTATATCTAATCTTATTTTAGTCCTAACACTTATGATAGCTAGGGTCCATATTATAGCTGCTTTAGATGGTTTCATATTAAACAATAGAGTGATATTTGTGGGAGAGGGCCATTGTACCAATAATTTATTAGTGTTAAACATTTATAGTTTAATAATTAAAAACATTCTTTTTCCCTGTGTACCTTTATTTATGAGTTATGACATGGTAGATTTGAAGAGATTAATTTGCTTAAATTTTAAACTTAAATATTTAGCTATATTGAAGGATGCTCCTATTTTGAATATAGGAAAAAATATGTTAAACATCTGTAGTCTGTACCCATTAATTTAGGTGATATGAAAAGGAGCAAAAATATGGTCCGCCGAGCGGACCTTCCTTTAGGTCCGGTCCAATGAAATACACGAGAAACATGTGATTTTGTGGGGGTCTGCGGTGCACAGTAAATCTGTCCACCGTGGCCCCACCAATTCCTGTGTTTCCCTTGGTTGAGCGGACCTTCCTTTAGGTCCGCTCGCCGGAGGTAAAAATTGTTGTATGAAAAGATACTTGTTTTGAGGTGGTAAAATATGCTATGGGATTCCAACTAATAGTTTATCTCAAAATTGTGTAGTCTTACTCAGAAGTATGATTTTGATGATGTTTACTAACCAATATACAACTAGGTTAACGTGTACCCAACATAAAAGGAAATGGAAATTGATATGATGTGATGCATACTATTTTACTTAGTTACTGCTTTAACTTGATTGTTTATAGCCCCTTTTAGAATATCTTGCATACTTTCTTTCCTTTTATATTTCTTAATAACCTCGTTATAGCTTTATTAAAGTCTCAGTCATGATGAGCGTTCATACTCACCCTTATTAGATCTTGGCAGGAACTGGTCGATGATAATACACGGGATACCTCAGAATGTTGGTAAAATCATTTAGCAACCCTTCGTTTGGATGGAATTGACCATTTGGAATTGGATGATCAATTTCAATTTTGTTGTTCGGCTGAGCATTTAAAAGTTCGAATTGGAATTCAAAATCAATTCTTTCCTATCTATATAAGAACTAACTTAATATTTACACATACGGCATCTTTACATAAAAAATCAAAGTCGCTGGACTATCTTATTTTTGGGAAGCCTCTTATTGTCGACCCAAAATAATTGTCTGTGACATTTTATTGATTTGATCATTGGATCTACGAAATTTCCATCAGACCGCCGTCAAAATAAAATTTAAGTCGTCCGACAGAAAAGTTTATTATTGTTCTTTCAAAATTATTGGTGGAGATATTCTTATTGATCTGGTTGCCAGATTTCTAGCAATTGCTGTCAGATCTGGTTGCCGAATTTCTAGCAATTGCTCGCCAGATCTAGTTGGCTAATATTTAGCAATTGCGGCCGGATCGCTATTACAAAAAAATGAAAGTTGTTGGATCAATCTCAAATGTTCATATAAGCCCTCTCTTCTCTCCATTCAATGGAATGAAGATTAGAGAGAGATGCTTAGGTTAGGAAATTGTAGTTTCCGCTACCCACGCTTATCACGTTCCAATTGAATCGCTATTCCAATGAGTCTCATACTTGTTTAGAGTATTTTAAAGTTGTAAAAGCCTCCAGCTTCCATCCTTTACTTCCCGCCTTTACCGATCGTTTCGGGAGCATCTTGTGGTTTTTTATCATTTATGATTTTCATCATTCTAAGATTGGATTGCCGGATCTCGTTAGCTTTGCTTAACTGTGTCGTCGTAAAAAATAAAATTTGTTGAATTATCCTCAAATTTTGGTTTTTGCTATCAACACTCCTACTTAATGGAAAGGAATTGTACTAATTCCATGGAATTCAATTTAGCCTAATTTGCTCTTCCACCAGTTTCGACCTAAAAAGGTCTGAATTGACAATTCGGCCTACTATTCCCCGCAAGCATTTTATTCAATTCGCTCCACGTCCCCTCTCCTCTGGACGCAGGTTTTTGTTTCCCCTTCCTCTTCTGGTGATTGCTCCCTATGGACACAAAAGCTCCAGATATAACTAGATCTTAGGTGGGTCCACCGACCATCTTCGAGGTACAAGAGGATGATGAACAATGACAATCTCTCCATTGATGAACATCAACAAGCTCCAGATAGAGCAGTGTTGAAGCTCAGATACTGGTTCAACGGTGTTCGGACTGAGAGAGAACAATTTAAGTTAGCCCATTTTCATGTGCGCAAGGCTGCTCAATTCAAGCTCGGAGCCGACCCTCAGTAGTTGTGGGTGGTTCTTATCCTCAAATGGTCTTGGGGTGCGTATCACCTCTTCCCCTCCCAAAGACAAAGGATGAGCTCGGTACCTTTGATGGCACGGAGCAAAAGCTCTCTAAAGTTCGGAGCTCAAGGGGACTGGGTCTGCCTCTTCAAGGTGTTTTGAGGGTCTATGTATAGGCAAATCTCGAACCATGTGTAAAATCGTCTTTCTGGCCTGCTAAGTGGCCTCCGCCTTTTGGTTTTTGCTATCGGCACCTCAGGCTGGTCTGTAGATAGCGAAATCCTGCTGTTTGTGTTGGCTAAGGGCAGATCCGGTTGGTCGGCGAGTAGGCGAAAGGGCGCACTGGCTTTCCTGCTGAGGCGAGTTCACAAAGAAGGCGGATTTGACTGGCTTGTATGTGCCTCAATGCGAGGTATCTCCTGTCCGGGAGCTCGCTGGACGAGTTGGTGCTTGGATGATTAGGCCGACTCGCGATCGTCCATGATCGGCGAGTCTCGGGGTTGCATAGCCAGGCTCGGCTCGCCTGACCTAAATCTTCATGACGGGCTTGTCTTACTCTGCTTGAGTGTGGGCTGGACCAGGGTCGCTAAATTGGGGTTGTAGACAATCCCCGCTTCCTTGCGAGCTCACCAGTGGTCGGAAAGAAATTGTCCAACCCCAATTTGACGAGCCCGAGATGCTTCCTGTCCGAGCGCATCGCAACACCTACCTGCTCTATAAATACGGGGAGAAGGGCACAACCTTCTCCAACAAATTTCCTGGCCGACCTGCTGCCCTTTTGATCTTGATGGGCTCGCCTATCCGGGACGACACTGAGGTAGCGGCTTTGTTCGGCCAGATCGGCGGTCATCCCCCAAATGGTTCGACGGGAAACTCGGGTCGATGGATCTGAGCGCGGTCGAGAACAACAAGCCTTCGCGAAGCTACCTGCTCCGACTAATCGGATTTCCTTGCAATGTGCGCCGTCCTTAGGAACGACGGTACCGGTCGACGACGCGGGCCAACTTCCCCTGAACAATCAACTTGCCGTCATTCTGGTACGCAACTCCATTGCTCCTTGCTTTGCTGGTCTTGCCCCTGATCGCGTCTTCCTCCCATTCCGTAGATTGAAGATGATGTCTCCATTGTGATGGCCCTGGCGACTTCAACAGATGGCAATGGTGGGAAGACGACGAGGATAAAACTTTCTGAAGGACAGAAGCGGCCTCGCCCTCCTGCGCTTGGTGAGGGCTTCTCCCCTTCCCGGCTTTGCGGGGAACCTGCGGGTGATCCTCCCTCTTCTGCGGTGCATTCCCTTAAGAGCTCGCTAGGCGAGCCTGACACGAACCACCGTGTTGATCCCGCTCATCCTGGAATTCAGCCAACACCACCCCCGCTTGAAACAGTGAGCTCGCCTCGACAGCTTGAAGCGGGCGAGTCGAGTCGTCCCCGTACTTGTGGGAGATCATTGAAGATAAGGCCGCCTCGCCTCGTTGATGGTGGCGCCGAATCTCCCAATGGTACTTTCTGGGTCCTTCTATTCCTCTTCTAGATTAACCCTAACCATTCTTCCGTAGATACTGAGTCCCTCCCTTCTCGTGAGGCTTCGTTGCTGGGGATCCCTCTTGAGCCGGCTCCCTCAGATATCCACTCCGCTTCGCAAGCTGATGGCCAACCCCCGAGTGGTAGCGCCGATTTCAGTACGCTCCTCCTCAGGGTTCTTTCGATTTTCGACTTGACTCTCACTACTGCGCCTCAACAGGAGACTGTGCAGGGACTTGGTGAGCTCCAGGGCCACGTGGATGCCTTGGAAGATTACAAGGCGCAACTGGAAGGCAACATCAGGATCTTTTTGTGACGCCCTCGGGAAGGAATCTCCAAGCTGGCATCGAGCGGACCGGACAGGCCGCCTCGCCGAGAAGCCCTTGGTCTAAGTAAAGGCCTAAGTAGACCAATGACTTTTGCAGGCCACCGAGCTCGTGTGGGCTGAGCGAATCTCCAAGCTGGAGGAGGAGCTAAGGGAATCCCACTCCAACAACGACTACCTCGCCAGTCTCCTAGGCGAGGCGGAGTCGAATCTATTGGAATGTCGGCTCCAAAAAAGGAGAGAAACCTGCTGAGCTCGCACTGGGGCCCATTACCATGGAGGCTGAAGTCCGTCGAGCCCTTGCTGCGGACGCAACTCGACTCGCCATGAAGCGCTTCCAGTTGCGGGGCGGCCTGAATGACGTGGGCCTGACCATCACCCCGAAGTTGTTGGTCCCAGAGTTCTTCCTGCGAGCCCGCACTCTGGCGAGGAGAAATGACAGAAGCAGTTGGTGCTGCGCACTCCTCCCGCTTTAGTTTACTTAATAATACATGTATTCCTGTATTAAACGTAATTTGAACATTCAGGCCCTCATGAGTTTGCTCGAGCTTTACGCGTATATATTCTTTTTCATTGTACGTTAACTTTTTTTCTTTCTGAGCTCGCTGCTATATTCTTTTTCACTCGCGTAATCATAGCCAGGATCTCGCCCCTCATCCCACTCCTCACCCGGAGACTGATCTTTCTCATCTCGTCTCGCCACCCGAGATCAAAGCTCTACACGACTCGCGAATTGCTGCATTTTCTTTCAATCAGGCGAGGCGAGTTTGAAAACTATCCATGCTCAACTCTTTCTTGCTTACCCTCTTTTCCCCGAATCCTATAATCCTGGGGGGAGGGGGGGGAGGGAATGTTGCCCGGGGGAGCATGTAGTCGCTATGTGGGAGAAATGCTCGCGCAGGGACCTTGATTGTGTCAACATCATTGCCCGAGGACTTGATCTCACTCAAGGGGGCTAGTAGCCGGTATGCAGGAAAGAAGCCCGCGCAGGGACCCAGACTGCGACAACATCACAACTCAAGGGCTTGAACTCGCTCAAGGGGGCAAGTAGCCGATTTGCGGGAGAGAAGCTCGCGCAAAGACCCAGACTACGACAACATCGCAGCTCAAGGACTTGAACTCACTCGAGGGGGCAAGTAGTCGATTTTTGGGAGAGAAGCTTGCGTAGGGACCCAAACTATGACAACATCGCGCCTCGAGGACTTGAACTCACTCGAGTGGGCAAGTAGCTGGTATGCGGGAGAGAAGCTCGTGCATGGACCCGAACTACGACAACATCACAGCTCACGAACTTGAACTCACTCGATGAGGAAAGTAGCCGTTTTGCGGGAGAGAAGCTCGCGCAGGGACCCAGACTACGACGACATTGCAGCTCGAGGACTCGAACTCTTTCGAGGGGACAAGTAGCCGGTTTGTGGGAGAGAAGCTCGCGCAGGGCCCCGGGCTACGACAATATCGCAGCTCGAGGACTCGAACTCACTCGAGGGGACAAGTAGCCGGTTTGCGGGAGAGAAGCTTGCGCAGTGATCTGGACTACGACAACATCGTAGCTTAAGAATTCAAACTCAATCGAGGGGGCAAGTAGCCAGTATGCGGGTGAGAAGATCGCGCAGGGACCCGGACTACGACAACATCACAACTCGAGGACTTGGACTCACTCTAGGAGGAAAGTGGCCGGTATGCGGTAGAGAAGCTCGCGCATGGACCCGGACAACGACAACGTCACAAGTCGAGGACTTGAACTCACTCGAGGGGGCAAGTAGCCGGTATGCAAGAGAGAAGTTCGCGCAGGGACCCGGAATACGACACCATCGCAGCTCGAGGACTTGAACTCACTCGAGAGGGCAAGTAGCCGGTATGCGGGAGAGAAACTCGCACAGGGACCCGGACTACGACAACATCACAACTCGAGGAATTGGACTCACTTGAGGGGGCAAGTAGCCGATATGCGAGAGAGAAGCTCGCGCAGGGACTCGGACTACGACATCATCACAGCTCGGGTTGGGCTGGAGCTTTCCTACCGCCGCACCTCTGCCCGCGGTATCCATTTTCTTGAGAACCAGATCCCCATTGATGAACTGCTTGATCCTTATGTACTTGTCGAAGTATTTTGTCTTCCTGTGTTTGACCTCTTCTTGTCGGATTGTCGCGAGGTCCCGGATCTCTTCCACCACGTCGAGAGAGAATCTTTGCTCTTCATCATTCTCCTCTCCACATCTCTCCCCCTTCTTCCACGACCACCACACTTGGAATCCTGACGTCGAATTCCACCGGGATCACAGCTTACGAACCGTGAGACAGTTTGAATGGGGTTTCTCTCGTGTCGGTGTTTGGTGTAGTTCTGAGGGCCCAGATGACAGAGGGGAGTTGCTCAACCTAATTTGCCTTTTAACTTTTCCACCTTCTTCCTCAGGAAGTTGACGATTACTTTGTTAGCGACCTCTACCTGTTCGTTGCTCTGAGGGTGGTGAACAGATACGAAATGGAGATCAATTCCTAGTTCTCCGCAGAACTTGATGAGCTCCTCGCTTCCGAACTGCGGCCCGTTGTCGTGTCTGCAGATGATCTCTCCACATATGAAATTCTTCACGATTCGAGAGGTAGTCTTTGCTAGTGCCTTCACCTCGATCCACTTGGAAAAATGGTCGATCATCACAAGAATGAATCTTCTTTGTCCGTTTGAGTGAACGACCCGATAAGGTCCATCCCCCAGATAGCGAAGAGCCACGGGGCCGTGATTGCCCGGAACTTCTGCACTAGTTGTAACTGAAGGGGTGCTTGGAGTTGACATTTCGAACACCTCTTTGCGAATTGCTTCGCATCCTTCCGGATGGTCGGACAGAAGTACCTCTGCCTTAGCACCCATTTCTCTAGGATTGTTGGGTATTGTATACATAATAATCTAGATTTGTGTGAAGTCACCATTAAACTAAGATTAATTAAGTTTGTATTTGATGCTGTATTTTAGTTGAGTGTTTGCAGGTCATTATTGCTAAGTGTAGACCAATGTCAATTTATAATAAGTCACTAAACACATGACCATGCAATGTCATCCCTCATTGTTTGATCCATGGTGTTGACTTATGTGTAACCTCTTTATTGGGATGCACTTCATTTTCAAGTACTAGAGCAATAGAAGAAAGCAATGATTGCTGATGTTCAACAAAAAAGATAAGAAATTTTTTTCTGAAAAATTTCTAAGTCAATTTCTCGAGAAATTGAAGACTGTTTCTCGAGAAGTCTAAGTATATTTATCGAGAAAGAAAAACTGTTCTCGAGAAATCATAAGACTTCTCGGGAAATTGTCTGAAAATATTCTAAGTCTTTTCTCGAGCAAAGCCTTGAAGATTTCTCGAGAAACCAAGTTCATTTCTCGAGAAAGGAAAGTAGTTCTCGAGAAATCAAAAGTGTTTCTCGAGAAGCCAAGTATATTTCTCGAGACATCAAGTTCTTTCTCGAGAAATAAGTCCTTAAGTTCGCAGCATTTTCGTTAAGTAAATTTCTCGAGAAGATCAGGCCATTTCTCGAGAAAGTAATTCATTTCTCGAAAAATCATATCCTTCTCGAGAAATCTGTGTTCAGTTCTAAATTTGCGCTAAGTACCTTTCTCGAGAAATCTTATCCTTCTTGAGAAATCAGGTTTTCACTTCAAAGAAATTTCGTTAAATCTTTTCTCGAGAAAGCCATGTCTTTTCTCGAGAAAGCTAATGATTTCTCAAGAAACCTATTTCTTCTCGAGAAATGAAGTTATAGATTTTTCTTTTCAAATCTTCTGACGGGATTTCAAATTAATCTAAGTTCCTCATGATTGATACACGTGGATCTTTCCTTAATGACTTATGACCGTTGGAAGATGTTTCTATAAATAGTCCTTTCAGAGGATTCACTAACCCTAATTATTATAGAAATCAGAATCGTATTCGCACTTTCCAAAATTCGGGAGAAGCCGCACCGTCTTCATCGTCATTCTTCTATGCCGCTCATCTCTCGATCCAGCGATTCAAAAGGAGAAAAAATTCGACAAATCTAAGATTCAAAGATTCTTCAACATCCACTTGATCGTGTCGGATCATAAGTTTTTCAGATCAAGCTTTCTCGGATTTTCCTCAACCTTCTTCACTGATATTTTCAGTTTTCAAGAAGGAAGTGTTGGATCCCTAGTTTGATTTGGGCTAGGTTCACTAATTAGAATGTTTGACCCACCATGTATAGTCAGGGTCATGTCATTGTGTTCTAGAGTTTAGGCTAAGTCCTTAGATTCAACCTTGCATGGACCAGCCAACTGAAGACTGCAGAAGACTCAGACTTAGAGGAAAATTAAGTTCAGGAAGTGAGTTCGACGTTCGTCGAACTCAGCTCGACGAAAGTCGTGCTCCGCTCGACGAACTCAGAGTTAATTCTATGAGTTAAGCTCGACGATATTCGAGCTCAGGTCGATGAATTATGGAATTTCAACTTCAACACATTCTTTCAGAGTACTTTCGCTGAACTCAGATCGACGAAGACAAGTTATCAGCTCGACCAACTTGGACCACAAAATTGGCAGATTATCCACAGAAAGCAGTTCTCTGAACTCAGGTCGACGATCATGGTTCTCAGGTCAACTAACAGGATTTCTCAGGTCGACGAACTGTGATCTCAGGTCGACAAAATCTGTTCTCTGGTCGACGATTTTTGTGCACTTGCAGACTTAGAAATTTCCCTCATTTTGTCCTTATTATATACAGTAATTCATGAGTAATTAATGCTTATATTATCTGAATATATCCGTTAGTGACAGCATTGATTACGGTATTCATCAGGAATATTACTTGCTGTTTTTAATGAGACAGTTGAGGAAATTCATTAATGCAAATATTCCCTCCATCCGCATTTCATTCTCCAGGCAGTTAACATTCAATGCAAAGGAATTCAAAATTCAAAGGAGAATTCGACTGAACATATAAAAGAGATTTTCTCTTTCAGTCGAATGTAGAGCATTTAGAGAACAGGACAGAACTGATAATACACAGAACACAATAAATTATTCAAGAAAAAAGAATTCTGCTCTGTCTTCATCAAGTTTTCTTCTTCCAGCAAGCTGCCAAGAGACAATCAACTTCAATCTGTTTACAGCTTCCTGGAGATCTTTTTCAAGATGACCTACTCATCCTGCAAAACTCTCAATCTTCTTGAACAAAACTTCATCTCTGGGGGAGCTTTGACACCATCAAGGATCCACAAGTTTTTTCAGTTGTTTTGAGAAAAGAGAACTCAACATATAACTTTTGTTTGTTTCACCCCACTGTACACAGGGTTCTAGCTCCCTTCAAAAGTTAAACACTTGGTTGCAAGTCTCCTGATCAAAAGACTTGATTTGGTTTTTGGGCACCTGATCAAAAGTCTGAAGGGTTTCCTGATCTACCTGAAGCAGATCTTGTGGTGACAGGCACCTGAACAAAAACCTGATTGGTGCCAGAGCACCTGATTAAAAACCTGAGTGTATTCTACCAGGGTGGTAGAAGAGTGGATGTACCAAAGTTTTAAGTGAGCCACTATAAAATTCTTGTGTCGTCTGTGATGCTATCTTATTTTTACTGTGTGCTGTTTGCTGAATAGTTTAGTTTTATTTCTGCACTATCTGATTACACATATAAGTATTATTATTTTAATTACGCAATAAAAATCTAATAAGATTTTAAAATACTCTATTCATCCCCCCTCTAGAGTTAAACAGTCTAACCCCTCAGGTGGTATCTTTCATTCCATCCTTCAATTGGTATCAGAGGGTTGTTTTCTTTGGTTTCACAGATTCACATCTGAACCAAGATCCTTGTTAGATTGTTTTTCTTTTCTTTAGTTTTTCTATTGTTACAACAATGACACAGAATAAAGATTATGCTAGCACCAGACCTACAGTCTGCAACTTGAACAAATTTGCACTCTGGAATGCAAGAATCAAGCTTTACATGAATTCTACTGATGCGAATATTTTCAATTCTATTTTGACAGATCCTGCTCAACCAACAGCTTCTACATCTACAGCAACCTCTAGCACTTATGCAGTTCCACCACCTGAGTGGACTGATGCTCAGAAGAAAGCCAAAATAGCTGATGCAAAAGCTATGAATATATTGGCCAAACTATGTCAGATGACATATTTCAAAAAGTGGTTGAATGCACTTCTGCCAAAAAAATCGGGGACTCTCTAAACCAGATGGTGGCAGGCTCAGCAGATGAGAGAAAGTACAGAAGATCCCTCCTAATATCTCAATATGAGAACTTCAAGAAGGAGGAATCTGAAACAGTGACTGAGATGTATAACAGACTTAATGTTATCATCAATGAACTAAAGACCCTGGATAAAGATATCTCCTTAACTGAGATTAATGACAAGATCCTGATGTGCTTCCCCAGCACTTGGGATTCCAGGATATGGCCAATCAAGAAAGCCAGAAATTTGAATGAGATATTCACTTAATCTCTCCTGGGAAAGCTCAAATCCTATGAGCAGTTAATCAAGACCAGAGAGGCTGCTGAACTGAAGGTCTCAACCTCTTCAAGGAGGTAGCACAATATTGCTTTCAAAGCAACAGAAGAATCAGAAATCCTTCCTGCCAATGAAGAGTTGATGAGTTTGCTGTCCAAAAGGTTCTACAAACTGGCCAAGAAAGACTTCAGGAGAAAGCCATCCAAAAGTGATGATAAACCTAAGTATGACAGAACTCCTACCAAGGAGATTATCTGCTTTGGCTGCAGAAAGCCTGGGCACATTTTTCCTGAATGCCCGAAAGCTCAGATAAGAGATAGAAGAAAAGAGAAAGAGAATAAAAAGAACTCAAGCAGACACTCAAGCAAACACTCCTCCAGCAAATATAAAAGAAAGGAAAAAGGCTTCATTGTTGAAACTTGGAGTGATACTGATGAAAAAACCTCATCTTCCAGCTCCAGTGAAGATGAAGAAGAAGTCAAGGCAAGAGAAGTCTGCCTCATGACAATCAATGCCTCATGAGCATGCCTAATGCTGAAGACCAAGCAGAAACTCATTCTGAGGAATCAGAAGAGGAATCAGAGACAGAAGAGGATCAGGTAATCTCTTCTTTTGACTTCAATTCTATTGATTTTAAAGATGAATTCAAAATTTTATGTAATGACCTAATAAAATTTGAAAAAGAAATCAAAATGCTAAGAGATAATCAAGTTGAATTTGATAATCTATTTGCTGAAAACACTAAGCTCAAGGATGATTTAGTTTTAACAAATGAACAAATCATTTCTCTAAAAACAGAATTATGTGAGACCAAGCAACTTGAGGAATCTCTCAATAGGAGAAGCCTTAAGTCGATATACATCACAAGTACAGTCAATACCAGACTAAATGACAAGCTGGGTTTAGGTGCTTCATCAAGCTTACTTCCCATACTTAAGAAAAATATACTGTCAACCCCCATAAAATTTGTTTCAGAAAAAGGAAAAGAAGTTATATACAATAAGCAACCCACATAAGGCTTACTTAAATCCAAAAATCAAAAGAATAGAAACAAGAAAAACCTAAATAAAAACAATGTTCAGCAGATTTCGTCGAACTCAGATCGACGAAATATAGCTAGTTCGTCGAACTCCGATCGACGATCTATGAACACTAACATTAGTCATAATAATTCGTCTTACTGCGATCGACGAATCTTGTATGGTTCTTCGAGCAGAGATCGACGAACTTGAGGCCCAAAAAATGAATGTATTCATTCTCTAAGCAGAGGTCGACGATCTCATCCCATCTCGTCGAACTCCGATCGCCGAACTTACAACATTTCGTCGAACCCAGTCAGACTTAAAAAAAATCATGACTTTAACAGAAATTTTAATCAACCTAGAAAACATGTTAATCCATTTGCTAATTGGGAAATTCCACTTAGGAGATATCATCCCTTAGGATATAAATCTCAACCTGAATTTTCTGTTATATCAAGTTTTTCATATCAGAAAAACAAAGGGCCCAAGATAATCTGAGTCAAGAACCACTAATTTTTCCTTTTGCAGGTAAAGAGCTGTCCAACTTTAAATCAACAATGGTATCTGGACAGTAGATGTTTCAAGCATATGACTGGCAGCAAGGACAACCTAAATAATTACAAGTCCAAGCTGGGAAAAAAGATGTTCTTTGGTGACTCAAATTGTGGCCAGTCTGAAGGCTTTGGAGAAGTTAAGATTGGAGCAGTTACTTTCAAAAAGGTTACATATGCAAGTGGACTGAAACATAACCTCATCTCCATAAGTCAACTATGTGATGAAGGTTATCAGGTATCTTTCAACTCAAGCTCTTGTATTATTTTTACTAAAGAAAACCAAACTGTTTTAAATGGAAATAGATAAGACAATATTTATGTAGTTAATTTTCAATATGCAACATCAGACATTTGTTTATTTAATCTTGTTAGCAATCAGAATGATTTATGTCATAAAAGATTAGGACATTTTAATATGACAAACATTGCTAGATTATCTAAAGACAAACTTGTTAGAGGATTGCTTTCTGGTCCCTACAAGAAGGAAGACCTCTGCAGGGCTTGTCAATTAGGCAAGTAAACTAAATATAGCTTTAAATCAGTTAATAAGAATGATTCACCTAGGATCTTGTACTTGTTACACATGGATCTTTTTGGTACAATTGCTGTACAAAGCCTAGGAGAAAAATCTTATACTTTAGTTATTGTAGATGACTTCTCAAGATTCACTTGAGTGTTCTTTCTAAGATCTAAGTCAGATACATTCAATGTTCTTATAGATTTTCTCAAGATCATACAGATTGAGTACTCTACTCAAGTTGCATTGATCAGAAGTGATCATGATACTGAGTTTGAGTCTCTTCTTATGCATGAGTTCTGTGAGAAGAAAGGTATCAGACATTGATTCTCAGCTCCTAGAACTTCTCAACAAAAATGTGGTAGCTGAAAGGAAAAATAGAATCCTAATTGAAGCTGCATGCACATTACTTGTAGATGCTTACATGCCCCTATTCTTTTGGGCAGAGGCTGTGAGCACAGCAAACTATGTACTGAACAGAAGTCTAATACATAAACTTAAAAATAAGACTCCCTATGAATTGCTTAAAGAGAAGAAATCTAAAATCACATATTTTAAAATATTTGCTTGCATATGCTATATTCATAACAATGACAAGAAATATATTAGAAAGTTTGAAGCTCAGGCTGCAGAGCGAATTTTTCTAGGATATTCCCAAGTCAGCAAAGTTTATAGGGTGTTTAATAAATGTACTTTAAAAATTGAGAAATTTGTTCATATAACTTTTGATGAAGCTAACATATCTTATAAGGAGAAAGAAATTTCTACCAACTGCACTTTGCAGGTATCTCACTTGTGTGAGAGATTGGATGATCTAAGCCTCACCCAAGAGGCTCCAATACACCCCTCTCCACAAGTTGTAGAAGAAAGTGAAGAAGAAAGTTTAGAGCTAACTGAACCCTATCCAACAACTAATGAAATTCCACAAGAGGAATTTATTCCCCAAGCTGTTGCCCAACCAGCTCTTCCCACTGATTTTGTCACACTTAGAGATCATCCTAGATCTCAAGTGATTGGAGACATTTCAGCTGGTGTGCAAACAAGACATCAACTCAACCCTAACTTGATGTTTGCTTGGTTCCTCTCTCAACTTGAGCCCCAATCCATTAAAAATGCAGAGCAAGATCCACACTGGATCATTGCAATGCAAGAGGAGCTCAATCAATTTGAGAGATGTAGAGTTTGAAAATTGGTTCCTAGACTCAAAAACTGCCCAGTCATTGGAACCAAATGGGTGTTCAGAAACAAGTTGGATGTCGAAGGCAACATTATGAGGAACAAGGCAAGACTAGTGACTTAAGGTTATAGGCAAGAGGAAGACATTGACTATGTTCAGACATTTGCTCATGTTGCAAGGCTTGAGGCTATAAGAATCGTCCTTGCATATGTTGCATTCAAAAAGTTCAAAGTCAATCAAATGCATATCAAAAGTGCTTTTCTGAATGGAGAACTTAATGAAGAAGTATATGTGGAGCAATCAACAGGTTTTATTTCTCCAACTTATCTCTCTTATGTCTTTAGATTGCATAAAACTCTCTATGATTTAAAGCAAGCTCCAAGAGCTTGGTATGAGACCTTAACTAACTTCTTATTAGAGCATAAATTTTCTAGCGGCATTGTAGATAGGACTCCTTTTGTTAAGCATCATAACGATAAAATCTTATTAGTACAAATTTATGTAGATGATATTATCTTTGACTCAACTGATCCCAAACTATGCAAAAGGTTTTGTAACCTTATGCATTCAAAGTTTGAGATTAGTAGTATGGATGAACTTTCATATTTCCTTGGTCTTCAAGTGAAACAATCATCTGATGGTATCTTCATCTCCAAATATAAATATACTGAGGAGCTTATCAAAATATTTGGGATGTGTGATGCCTCAGCAATGAAGACATCCATGGCTGCAAATGTTGTGATAGATTCTGATGAGCATGGAAAATCTGTTGATCAGAAGTTGTACAGGGTCATTGTTGAGTCCTTATTATATCTCACAGCAAGTAGACCAGACATCATGTTTGCTACATGCATTTGTGCTAGGTTTCAAGTGAACCCTAAAGAATCTCACTATATTTTGCTAAAAAGGATTTTGAGATATATAAAAGGTTGTCCAAATCTAGGACTTCTATATCCATCAGAGTCGGAATTTGACTTAACTGGATTTTCAGATGCTGACTATGTTGTTTGTAGAGTGAACAGAAAAAGCACAACAGGAACATGCAAGTTCCTTGGTGATAGGCTAGTGTCATGGTTCTGTAAAAAAGCAAACATCTGGGTCCACATCAACTGCAGAAGCAGAATATATAGCTGCTGGCAATTGTTGCTCACAATTTTTGTGGATACAAAACCAACTACTGGATTATGCATACAACTTAAATAATTCAACTATATATTGTGATAGTACCAGTGCTATATCCATAGCACAAAATTTAGTGCATCATAGTAGGACCAAACATATAGAAATACGACACATTTCATTAGATATTGTGTAGACAAAAAAAAAATCTTGTCTTTATTTCCACTGATCTACAAAGAGCAGACATCTTCACCATGTCATTGGATGAGAAGAAACATCTGTTTTTCTTAAATCAGTTAGGAATGATCAATGAAGATGAGTTAATTTAAATTTTGTCTGTGGTCGACTATTTGTTGACAGTTCGTCAAACAGAGATCGACGATCTGTGAACTCCTCGTGAAGAGTTCGTCGAACGGAGTTCGACGATCACTTCTTAGTGAAACAGTTTTCGTCGAACGGAGATCGACGATCCCTGCTTCAATGAATTATCGTCGAACTGAGATCGACGAACTCATTTTCTATTAAAATACTTCGTCGAACTCAGATCGAAGATCTTTTCTTTTTTCGTCGAACGGAGTCTGTCGGTTCATATTCTGAAAACCTTATATCTAGGTTTTCTTCGAGCTACGTCCCGCGCTGTCAGTTCCCTTGCACTTGATCTTTGTTTTTTTCTCTTGCAGGTGCACTAATGGCGATTCCGGCGAGCGCTCTTCCCGCAATGAAATTTGATATGGGTTTTGATATTGATTTCGACTAATTTCAGCATACTGACCCAATCTTTGTGAAAATTCTGAAGTTATTTGAAGATCAAAATCTGAAGCAGTTCATGACCCGCCGCATCAAGATTGCAATGACTGAAATAAAGGAATGCGTCTTTACATCCTCAACATCTGAAGATAATATGACAGGAACAATTTCTGGTAACTCAGTTTCCCTTTCCCTTACTGTACTAACCGAAATTTTTGGTCTGCTGAATGGTGATGAAGAGATAGAAATGAACAATGAGGAATATAATAATATGTTGATTAAAATGGGTCATTCTGCAGATAACACAAACAAGCTGCTGAAGAAGAACTTGTCTGCTGAGTATAAATTCTTAGCAGATGTAGTTGGAAAAGTGTTGCTGGGCAAACACATAACACATGACTATATCACCTGACACCAGTTCTTGGTGATGGGTGCCTTGGTTGAAAAGAAAGGAGTAAACTGGGGCAAGTTGTTGTTTGACTTGATTAAAAAGAACAATAAGAAAGATGTATGTTTTGGACGGGTTTTGGGGATATTTCTGCAAGAAAAGGCATCTGAACATCTAGTTTCCACAACAGTGTTCATAAATGCCTCCAAAAGGCTAACCTCTGTCCTGTTTGGCAGATGGGAGAGGAGAATCACAAAGCCATCCAAGGCTTCCTCCTCCTTAAGGCCTTCTGAGGGCACCAGGGCTGTAACAGCCACTCCCCACCCTAGTATTGAAGAAGTTCCTCCTTCAACATCTCTTTTCTCTTCCAATAATAACTCCCCCATCTCCCCAGCCATCTTCACCTCCTCCTTTGCAACCACCAGCCCTCTCAATCCCTTCCCCAACACATCTGCCAACACCTATTCAATCTCCACAACATATCTCACCTCCCCAATCTCCACTACCATCCCACATACATGACATCAATACTGACACATTCCTGTCTTCCCCCACCTTTAATCTGATCACCTCATTACCATCTACACCCACCTCACCTATCCATGACATTCCCACTCCAACACCATCCCCTGATGCATCATCTCCACAGGATGACATCATACCATATGTCACTCCTTCTGCTGCTCCATTTGTATCCACTCAAACTCCACCTGAGTTTATGGATACAGTTTCTCCCTCCCTGTCCACCATCTTGGAGCACATCACTCCAGTGATTAGGACACTTATAGCAGAGGCTATTACACCTCTTGCTAATTCCATTTCTTCTCTTGCTGCTCTCATTGCTGCTTCCTCTGTCCCTACTTCTACTAGGGGCCTGATTCCAGCTACCACTGAAATCCGGCAGGGGGCGATGCTCAGTGAACAAGCAACTCCAGTTTCAGCAGCAGCAACAGAAGAACCAGATACAAATATATATATGGTTACAGATACAGATACAACAGTTACAGATATTGATATGCTCTGCACAGATTCAGCAGTTACAAATATTGATATATATGTTGGTGATTGCATTGTCAATCCCACAGTTGATCTCTTCAGTTTGTTAAATTCTTTTGATACAATTTATTTAAATTCTCTTCCAGTTATCTGCCTAAAGCCATCCTTGGCTATTGTACCATATACGGCACCAATAAGTCCAACAGTTGCCAGACAACTTAAGGACAGTTTTGCAGTTACAGAAACTCAACCAGTATCCCTTTCCAAGGATATTTCTTCTTCAGAGGCTGTCTCAGCTCCCACTTATAAGATGGATGACAGTGCTCTTCCAGATTTGGATGAGATAATCATGACATATATAGAAGCAGAAAATTTATGAGTTGCTGAACATATTCCTGAAATAGTTGCTATTCCTGAAATAGTTGCTGAACATATTCCTGAAATAGTTGCTCAAGAAGTTGCAGAATCTCAAGCACAGCCTCAGGCTGACAAGCCAATTGACAAAGATCTTCTGAATGTCATTGATGTCTTATATGATGATCCTCAAGGCTCTTCTGAAGATGATGATGATAATGATGATTTTGATGATAACCCTTCTGCTAAGAAGAAAGTTTCAAAGAAAAGAAAGGCTGCTCAAATTGCTGCTCCCAAACCAAATCCTACACATGTATGCTCAAACCTACCACATACATCAAGGTAGATCCTCATCATATCACGGAAGCAGTCAGCAGAGGTACTCTTCCAGCAGTCAACAACAACAACAACAACATCAACATCAACAACAACAATATCAACAACAGCAACAACAACAGCAACAACAACAGCAAGCTCCTGAAACACAAAAAGCTGACAGTCCTTAAAGGCCAGAGTCTCCACCCATACCATTTGTGGATCCAGAAACTGAGACAACATCTAGAATGACCAGGTTCCAGGAACTTGTTGGACTTTCATTGATCAACAAAGTTAAAGTTGAAGGGAAAGATCCATCTCAATATTCAACAATGTCTAAATACAAAAAAGAAGAATTAAAAAGGTATCAGAAAACTAATAAATTCTTTAATGTAGATGCTTATATGAACCTACATCCAGAGGCTGTTGTGCCTAGAGTTACATCTCTTAATATAATTGGAGTTGCTGATTTGATCATATCCAAGAGGCAAGCAGCTAATCCCAATTGAGAAATCAGATTTACACAGCCTTCTGACAAATAGAAAGATGACAAGCAAAAGGAAAAGTTGAAGAAGAAGAAATGAGAATATTTTGTTTCTGTGTGTTTGAACTGTTTATCTATTTTCTGTCACAAAGCTACTATGTAAATATCTGCTGCATATTTCAATTTTTCAGCCAGATATTTTTTTTTCCTAATTTGTGAATGTTTTCATTTCATTTGTATTAGTGACCTCATCCAAATAGGGGGAGATTGTTGGATCCCTAGTTTGATTTGGGCTAGATTCACTAACTAAGATGCTTGACCAACCATGTATAACCAGGGTCATGTCATGTGTCCTAGAGTTTAGGCTAAGTCCTTAGATTCAACCTTGCATGGACCAGCCAACTGAAGACTGCAGAAGACTCAGACTCAGAAGAAAATCAAGTTCAGGAAGTGAGTTCGACGTTCGCCGAACTCAGCTCGACGAAAGTCGTGCTCCACTCGACGAACTCAGAGTTAATTCTCTGAGTTAAGCTCGACGATATTCGAGCTCAGGTCGACGAATTCTGGAAGTTCAACTTCAACACATTCTTTCAGAGTACTTTCGCTGAACTCAGGTCGACGAAGACAAGTTATCAGCTCGACGAACTTGGATCACAGAATTGACAGATTATCCACAGAAAGCAGTTCTCTGAACTCAGGTCGACGATCATGGTTCTCAGGTCGACTAACAGGATTTCTCAGGTCGACAAACTGTGATCTCAGGTCGACGAAATTTGTTCTCTGGTCGACGATTTTTGTGTACTTCCAGACTTAGAAATTTCCCTTATTTTGTCTTTATTCTATAGCAGTAATTTCTGAGTAATTAATGCTTATATTCTCTGAATATAGCCGTTAGTCGCAACATTCATTACGGTCTTCATCAGGAATATTACTTGCTATTTTTAATAAGACAGTTGAGGAAATTCATTAATGCAAATATTCCCTTCAGCCTCATTTCATTTTCCAGGTAGTTAGCATTCAATACAAAGGAATTCAAAATTCAAAGGAGAATTCGACTGAACATATAAAAGAGATTTTCTCTTTCAGTCGAAAGTAGAGCACATAGAGAACAAGACAGAACTGATAATACACAGAACATAAGAAATCATTCAAGAAAAAAGAATTCTGCTCTGTCTTCATCAAGTGTTCTTCTTCCAGCAAGCTGTCAAGAAACAATCAACTTCAATCTGTCTACAGCTTCCTGGAGAACTTTTTCAAGAAGACGTACTCACCCTGCAAAGCTCTCAATCTTTCTGAACAGAACTTCATCTCAGGGGGAACTTTGACACCATCAAGGATCCACAAGTTTTCTCAGTTGTTTTGAGAAAAGAGAAGACAACATATAGATTTTGTTTGTTTCACCCCACTGTACACAAGGTTCTAGCTCCCTTCAAAAGTTAAACACTTGGTTGCAAGTTTCCTGATCAAAAAACTTGATTTGGTTTTTGGGCACCTGATCAAAAGCCTGAAGGGTTTCCTGATCTACATGAAGCAGATCTTGTGATGACAGACACCTGAGCAAAAACCTAATTAGTGGCAGGGCACCTGATCAAAAACCTGAGTGAATTCCTACCAGGGTGGTAAAAGAGTGGATGTACCCAAGTTTTAGGGGAACCACTATAAAATTCTTGTGTCGTCTGTGATGTTATCTTATTTTTACTATGTGCTGTTTGCTGAATAGTTTAGTTTTATTTCTGCACTATCTGATTACACATATAAGTATTACTATTTTAATTACGCAATAAAAATCAAATAAGATTTTAAAATACTCTATTCACCCCTACTCTAGAGTTAAACAGTCTAACCCCTCAGGTGGTATCTTTCATACCATCCTTCAGGAAGATCATTGAAGATTTCAGATCTGGAAGAGTAAAATTTTTATTGTTGATTGTAAAGATTGTTTTAAATTTTGTAGGAGTTTTGTCTCTGGGATTATAGAAAGTTTGTTCTTCCGAGTGTAGATCCGTTTGTGTATCGAGTTTGTAGATTCGGTTTGTTTATCTAGTCGTAGATCCGGTTGTGGATCGAGGTGTAGGAGTGTGTTATCTCCGAGGTGTAGGAGCGTTGTTCCAAGTTGTAAGATTGTGATAATCTGAGAAAGGTGAAGTTGCTGAATCTCTATCCCTTCGTGGTAGATAAGCGAGGCGAGACAGTGGACGTATCCAATACGGGGAACCTGTATAAATCTCTGTGTTTGTGTGCATGAATTTTTAGATAATTTTTATTCCGCAAAAAGACACAAACATCACATATTCACCCCCTTTAGGTGATTTAGGTAGACACTAGATACTTTCAATTGGTATCAGAGGGAGGTTTTGTTCGATAAGCCTAACACCTTGAACAAGATCTCTGCTCTTGCGTTCAGAGATTCCGCATATTCACTATGGATCGAAGCAAAGATATGTCATCTATGAAGCTACCGGTGTGCACCAAGGAAAA
This sequence comes from Platanthera guangdongensis, assembly GCA_039583875.1. Lineage (NCBI taxonomy): Eukaryota > Viridiplantae > Streptophyta > Magnoliopsida > Asparagales > Orchidaceae > Platanthera > Platanthera guangdongensis. The sequence continues at coordinate 176,724,413 of CM077160.1, forward strand.
CTTTCCCATGTGGAAAGAACGAGTACGGTTCTTCATGGAAGCTATTGATACGAGGATTTTTCAGATAGTGGAAGGACCACACATCTCTACACAAGCTTCAACGATAAATCCAACAATTACGATTCCCAAGAAAATGATGGATCTCACTAATGATGAGATTGCCTTAGTATCCCTAGATAAGAAGACAAAGAGTATCATAGCAAGTGCAGTGGATGATTCAATGCTCCAGAACCTATTCCACTGCAAATATGCCAAATAGATGTGGGACTGTCTTGTTGTCCTGATGAAAGGTACTGAATAAGTGAGAGACTATCGCAGATCGTTGTTGAACCAGGAGTACGAAGCCTTCAAGCAAGGTGCCAATGACTCAAAAGCTGACAGCTTCAAAAACGTTTTCAAGATCGTCAACGGGCTCAGGAACTATAATCGCACGTTCACTAATGACGAACTCAACGACAAGTTTCTAAGATTCCTGACTAAGGAATGTGACACCAAAGTTATTGTTATTAGAGAATTTGGGAAGCTGCCAGAGATACGCCCTCAGAACCTGTTCGGAAAGCTGCTCTCCTATGAGCTTCAAATGAATACACGTAAGGAGGAGCAGAGCAACAAAACTTCCAGCAGAGAAAAGTCTGTGGCTCTGAAGGCGAAAGGGTCAAGGAAATCTAAAGCTGTGTCACCTGTAAGGACACGAGCTCCTGACACTCCAGAAGACTCTGAGTCAAACACGTCTGGCTCCGAGCTATCAGATGGAGAATTTTCCCTCATCTCCAAACAATTCAAAAAGCTCCTGAGCAAGATGAGATAAATGAAAAATAGGTCATCCTCTTCAGATTCCCGAAGATCACGTCGTGATGGTGATTAAACGAAGAAAAGCTACAACAAGGAGGACATGTATAAATCCAAACCGAACTAACAGTTTTCATCTGACGTTATTTGCTACCGTTGTAATAAATCAGGTCACATGATTGCTGAGTGTCCTTACAAGAAGAAGGATAGCTCCAGGAAGGACGAGAAGAAATCATTCAAAGGGAAGAAGAAAGAAGAAAAGAGCTTCGTCGTCAAAAAGTCGAAAACTCTCAGCGACAGTGATTGAGTGAGTCGAGCTCTGAAAACGAAGAAGCTTACTTCGGACTTATGGCTCCTTCTTCCTCTAAACCCTAGCCTCCTTCCTTCTTCTCTCTAGTTTTCTTCCTCTCTCTCTAGTAGTTCCTATCACGTGACTATACCCCAGTCAAAGACGGACCAAAAGTAAATTTTGGAGGGCCACACAGGGGAACAACAAAAGGTTACGATATGATTTCCAACGACGTAGTCTCTTTCACAGACATTGTTTGTGTTGAATGATTACACCATAATCTCATAAGCATAAGTCAACTATGTGACAAAGGCTACATCGTTGAGTTCTGCAAGGACAGATGTTTGATAAAATCATCTCCAATTTGGAGACGGTCTTAACAGACACTCGGAGCAGAAATATTTTTTGTTTAAATTTTTTTTGTTTAAATTTTTTTTGTTTAGACAATTTTACTTCAGTGTGTTTTATGGTAAAAAGTAGTGCGTCTCTCTGTAACAAATGACACAAGAGATTAGCATATATTAATTTCAAAACCTTAAATATGTTTTTTTCTCACAACTTAGTGTGTGATGGCCCCATCATTAAGTACCTTAAAGAGAGTCCATGTCACTCCTGTCAAATGGGTAAGCAGACACGGGCTACATTCAAAGGTATTGTTGAAAAATATTCTTCACGAAGCTTATATTTGTTTCATGGACTTATTCGGTCTTATACCTATTTACAGCTTAGGAGGTAAGATCTATACATTAGTAATTATTGATAACTACTCGCGTTTCACTTTGGTGTTCTTTCTGAAACACAAGTCAGACACCTTCGATTCTTTCACTAATTTTGTCCGGCAAATTCAGAACGAATTGGACTGCTCAGTGGTCAAAATCAGAAGTGACCACGGAACAGAGTTCGAGTCTGGTGCCATGACAAAGTTTTGTGAAAGTCAAGATATGTTTCATGTGTTTTCCTGCCCGCGCACTACACAACAAAATGGAGTTGCAGAGAGAAGGAATAGAATCCTAATTGAAACTTGTACAACCATGTTGAACGACGCCTCACTTCCGGAGTATTTTTGGGCTGAATTAGTCAACACGGCTTGTCACGTGCAAAACAGAGCGCTCATCAACAAAAGCTATCGTAAGACGCCCTATGAGCTATTGATGGGCAGAAAACCGACAGTGTCCTATTTTAAAATCTTTGAAAGCAAATGCATCGTACTTAATAATGAGAAGTATTACCGCACAAAGTTTAGTGAAAAGTGTTTTGAAGGTATTTTTGTAGGATATAGTAGTCATAGTAAAACATATAAAATTTTCAATAAGAAAACTCTGGTGGTAGAAGAGTCGATAAATGTTGTATTTGATGAGATTAGCTTGCTTCATAGCAGCTCGTCTAATGTTATTGTGCAAATGCAGGTACCAGGTTTGGGGAACTAAGATTGGATGAAGTTGTTAAGGAATAAGCTCCAAGCTCAGTCAAGCTCGTCGATCCAGGCTTGGTGGATGAAGAACCCATAGAGGAGGAATTGCTTCAACCTACAGAGGCGGCACCGAATGTTGCAGAGCCTGCTGGAGGGAGAGCAAGGAATCTAGGGTTCAGACACCTAAGAGATCATCCAGCTGATCAGATAATAGGAGAGCCAGACGACGTTGTGAGAACCAGAAGAGGTACAACTAATGAAATTTTGCATCTGAACTTTCTGTCTCAGGTCGAGCCAAAGAAATTCGAAGAGGCAAACAAGGATGCGTCTTATATTTTGGCAATGCAAGAACAACTCAACCTATTTGAACGATGCAAGGTCTGGGAGCTGGTGCCCAAACCAAAGGGATATAACGTGATCGACACCAAATGGATATTCAGAAACAAACAGGAAGAACACAGAGTAATTATTAAGAACAAAGACAGATTTGTAACGCAAGGATACAGACAAGAAGAGGGGATCGACTTCGACCAGACATTTGTTCTAGTGGTTCGGCTTGAGGCGATCAGATTGTTTCTTGCATATGCTGCCCTCAAAGGCTTCACCGTCTACCAAATGGACGTGAAGTCAGCATTCCTCAACGAGAATCTGAAAGAGGAAGTATACGTAGTGCAACCCACAGGTTTTGTCAATTCTAATTTCCTTGATTACGTTTATTTTTTGAATAAAGCATTATACGGGTTAAAGCAAGCTCCCCGAGCTTGGTATGAGACATTGTCTAGCTTTTTTCTTGAGAACAAGTTCACAAGGAGAAAGCTAGACAAGACATTATTTCCTAGGGAAGTTAAATGCAAGATTTTGCTAGTGCAAATATATATCGACGACATCATATTTGGCTCTGCAGAAGACAACTTTTGCAAAAAGTTTTCCAAACTTATGCAAGAGAAGCTTGAAATGAGCAGTATGGGTGAGCTGAAGTATTTCTTAGGACTTCAGGTGAAGCAATCTGAAGATGAAATTTTCATCTCTCAGACAAATTTCACCAAAAGTTTCTTAAGAAATTCGGAATGGAGAGCGCATCCTCTATGAGGACTCCAATATGTTCAAATGTGTCTCAGGACAAGGATGAGAAACCTTTTGATAAAACCAAGTACATAAGTATAATTTGATATTTGCTCTACCTGACTGACAGTAGATCAGATATAATGTTCTCAACATGTGTCTGCGCTAGATATCAGGTGAACACTAAGGAATCTTATTACGTCGCTGCAAAGCGGATTTTAAGATACCTTAAGGGTACACCCAATCTTGGCTTATGGTACCCAAGAAGTAATGATGTCGAGTTAATTGGCTTTTCATATGCTGATTTTGCAGGTAGCAGAGACGACAAAAAAAACATTTTCGGGACTTGCCAATTCCTCGGAAGACGGCTTATTTCATGGAGCAGTAAGAAACAGAATTGTGTGGCAACTTCTACTACCGAGTCAAAGTATATCTCTGCGGGTAGTTGTTGCGCACAACTTCTGTGGATAAGGAATCAACTTGAAGATTATAACTTGAAGTTCAGAGAAATTCCGATGTATTGCGACTCATCCAGCGCAATTGCAATCGCAAACAATCGAGTTTCCCATAGCCGGACCAAGCACATCGAGGTGCGCTACCATTTCATTCGGGAGCATGTGGAGAACAAGGACATAGCCCTCAGCTATGTCCCGACGGACAAGCAGGTTGGAGATTTTTTGATGAAGCCGCTGGACGAGGCCAAGTTCTCCTTCAAGACAGAACTTGGTATGCTCAACATGTAATCCTGAAAAGTTCATAATTGAAGTCAAGAGAAGATTCAGCATCGGAAAAATTTCAAGCAAAAATATGGATTTCTTGGAAACTTATTATATTTCTCGAGAACTTACTGAATTTCTCGAGAACTTAAACTGGATTTCTCAAAAACTGCCGGATTTCTCGAAAAAGAATTACACTTCTCGAGAAAAATATAGATTTCTCGGAAAATCGGCTTGTATTTCTCGAAAAAAGTACTGGATTTCTCGGAAAGTTTAATTGATTTCTCGAGAACCCTTATATTTCTCGAGAAATGTCCAAATCCGCCAGAATAAATTTTTGAAGAATTCGAACCGCCATTGCAGGTGTGTCTTTCTCTAATTCTTCAAAATTTTCAATTTTATATAAATAGATAAGTCCATAAAATATCCAAATCCACGAATTCGAAAAAGCCCTTTCCCAAGAAAGACTCTTCATTTCCGCCGAAGGCCTCCGTCGTTGTTCTCGCGAAACACCGTCTTTCTTCTCCGAAAAGTCAGTAACTTCTCATCTTCGTTAATCAATGGCTCCTACTGCAAAAATTGGCGTCGGCAACGAGTTCGTTCGGCCAGGTATCGCAGAACTTTCCGATGATTTCCGGAATGTTATTCTTCTTCTTGAATCCGTCGGCCTCACCTTCATCCTTGAGCATCCGTGCAAAATCCTAATTCCAGAAGTCGAAGAATTCTTCAGAAATGCCAAACTTAAAAGGCCTGGGAAATTGCTCAAAAGCCATGTCAAAGATGTGAAGATCAAGATGAAGCCATCCTCTTTAACCAAATTTCCGAGATTACCTTCTGTTGATGATGAAGACTACCTGGAAGAACCAGATTATTCCAGGGCTCTGTCATTCTGTGGTCTCTCCCAATCAACTACTTGCATTCGCAGACAGAATATGAATGACGAGAGTAAGCTTCTGGCAGACATTCTAGCAGAAGTCCCACTCTGCAAAACAGGTTCACTTGGATACATCTCCTCTGATTTCTTCTACATGATGACCGTTGTGGTATGTCGGAAGAAATTCCAATGGGGACATATGTTGTTTGACAAGATTAAGGAAAGCATGAAGGCACCAAACTTTGCAAGAATTATTTCTTTTTATCTAAATCAACTGCATCCTGAAATCTTTGACTTGTCCGAAGGTGTGTCCATTCACCACCTAAAGAAAGTCACTATCTCATCCATCAGCAGATGGGAAATCCGAATTCCAAGGCCAGGCCAGGCTCCTTCAGTTCCAAGGTCAGTAGATGATGAGGACACCATCTCCCCTTCTTACTGATACAGTTGGCACATCTGGTGCAGCTGTTGAGGGGGAGCCTGCTCCTTCAGTTCATGAAGAAGTTCGGCAAGCTGAGGTCCCAGAAACAGAGTTTCAGTCAGATGTTCCTGCAGCTCAGGTTACAGAGCAAGTTGATGATGATGATGTGGCAGTTGAAGAGGAAAACACTGTTCAGTCTGATGATGAGAAGAGCACCTCTGTGCAGGATGGTGTCTCAGATGATATTGACAGATTAATAGAAAATCTAACTTCAAATGAACCTTTCTTCATCTCTCCTGAAAAACTTCCTGAAGACATTCTTGAAGAGATTCCTGAAGAGTTACCAGAAGATTCTCAGCCCCAGGAACAAGTTGAGGGGGAGAATGTTGATATGCTCTCAAATGATGATGCAGTTACCCCAGAGCCTGCAGAACCTCCTATGGGGAACTTAGATTTCACTCTCCCTGTTATTCTGGGTGAGGAAGGGAATTTAATGAGATCTGCCCCTAGAGGCAACAGTTCAGTTGTTATTGGAGAAATATCAGTTTGGACAGCTCCAACACTACCTCCTCCACCTCCTCTAGCTGATATCATTCCTGAAGATACCCTGTTGGATAAGATTGAATCTATGTTGATTAAACAACGAGAGTACTTTGACAAGTCTCTCAAAGAAGTAACTGAAAAAGTAACTGCTCTTGAAAAAGAAATGAGCAGAGGTTTTGCTGAAATTCAAAATAATACAGATGAATTCAAAAGACTGTTAAACATTGCTGGCAAGGCTTTATACCACACTATCACTAGTGTTGGTGAATTTATGAATCAAGCAGTCACTGTGGCAAACAATCAGATCCAATTGCTTTAGAAGACTGGACAACAAAACTTCAAAACCTGTGAAAAAGTTGTAAAATTCAACGAAGATGCTATAGAGACTATATCTGTAGAAGTCAGAAAGGGGGAGGATTAAAAGAAAATCTAGACAAGAAAGTTCATGAAATGAAAAATCAGTTGGGTGATCAAATGCAAGAGATCAATACAAGTGTAGAAAAGCAGATTAAGGGTGTAAACATCTATACTTATGAGACTGTTGTCTGGATGCATAATCAAATCTTTCCAGACTTTCAAGTTGACCCAAATGAGGCTCCACCTCCTCATCTTGACCCAAATGCTTTCAAGCCTACTTTCTCTCCTAGACCTAAACAATATGAATTTCCTTCTGAAAGTTATTCTCAAGTATGGACTCATGATCAACCAGAGATTCTTCAAGAACTACCTCCTGAAATGCCAGTGCATAAGAAAAGGAAATATGGTGATGGTGTTTCTGCCAGCAGATCTATCCCCAGTCAAGGTGTTGCCCAAAGAATTGAAAAAGAATTTGCTGAAGTTTGAAGTCCAACTTCAAAGTCTCTTATTCTTGACACTCTGAAGCTGGTTGTAGAATTTAATGAAAATAAAGATGACCATTACAATCACAAAGAGTGAGAGCTTTATGAAAAATCAATGACAAAACGAAGGATTTATGACCGTGAATATGGTCGTAATAATCCTAAAGCTCCTCCTCGACCTCCAAAGTACTATCCCAAGCGACTCAGTTATCAGAAAAAGCAACAAGAAAAGAAGGAAAGACAGCATCAGCAACAGTACAAGTGATTCATGATTATCAATGTTATAGAATTTTGTGGACCTGGATATAATCTTGTGAACAAACTCTCTCTATATAAAATTTTGATTTTTGATGATCTTATTATCATTTAACTCATTGCATACATTATTTTACTTGTTGGTTAATTCTTTAATTATCTTGAAATAATTCACCTTAGTGTAGAGTGTTCTGACTTCTACAAATGTGGGAAGATTGTTGAATATTATATCCACAATAACCTAGATTTGTGTGAAGTCACCCTTGAACTAAAATGAATTAAGTTTGTATTTGATCATGTATTTTAGTTGAGTGCTTGCAGGTCATTATTGTTAAGTGTAGACCAATGTCAGTTTACAATGATTCACAAAATACAGGACCATGCAATGTAATCCCTCATTGTGTGATCCATGTTGTTGACTCATATGTAACCTCTCTATTGGGATGCACTTCATTTTCAAGTACTAGAGCAGTAAAAGAAAGGAAGGGTTGTTGATGTTCAATAAAGAAGAAAAGAAATCAAAAAAAAATTCTAAGTCCTTTTCTCGAGAAATTGAAGATTGTTTCTCGAGAATTCTAAGTACATTTCTCGAGAAAGCAAAGCTGTTCTCGAGAAACCATAAGACTTCTCGGGAAATTGTCTGAAAATATTCTAAGTCTTTTCTCGAGAAAAGTCCTGAAGATTTCTCGAGAAACCAAGTTCATTTCTCGAGAAAGGAAAGTAGTTCTCGAGAAATCAAAAGTGTTTATCGAGAAACCAAGTATATTTCTCAAGACATCAAGTTCTTTCTCGAGAAATAAGTCCTTAAGTGCACAAAATTTTCGTTAAGTAAATTTCTCGAGAAGGTCAGATCATTTCTCGAGAAAGTATTTCATTTATCGAGAAATCATATCCTTCTCGAGAAATCTGTTTTCAGTTCTAAATTTGCGCTAAGTACTTTTCTCGAGAAATCTCATCCTTCCCGAGAAATCAGGTTTTCACTTCAAAGAAATTTCGTTAAATCTTTTCTCGAGAAAGTCATGTCTTTTCTCGAGAAAGCTAATGATTTCTCGAGAAACCTATTTCTTCTCGAGAAATGAAGTTAAAGAATTTTCTTTTCAAATCTTCTGATGGGTTTTCAAATTAATCTAAGTTTCTCATGATTGATTCACATGGATCTTTTTTAATGACTTATGACCGTTAGAAGATGTTCTATAAATAGTCCTTTCAGAGGATTCGCTAACCCTAATTATTACAGAAATCAGAATCACATTCGCACTTTCCAAAATTCGGGAGAAGCCGCACTGTCTTCATCGTCATTCTTATCTGCTTCTCATCTCTCGATCCAGCGATTCAAAAGGAGAAAAGATTCGACAGATCATAGATTCAAAGATTCTTCAACATCCACTTGATCGTGTCGGATCCTAAGTTTTTCAGATCAAGCTTTCTGCGGTTTTCTTCCTCAACCTCCTTCACCGAGATTTTCAGTTTTCAAGAAGAAAAATCCTTGAAGATTTCAGATCTGGAAGAGCAAAATTTTTATTGTTGATTGTAAAGATTGTTTTAACTTTTGTAGAAGTTTTGTCTCCGAGATTGTAGGAAGTTTGTTCTTTCGATTGTAGATCCGTTTGTGGATTGTGTTTGTAGATCCGGTTTGTGGATCAAGTCGTAGATCCAGTTGTGGATCGAGGTGTATGAGTGTGTTATCTCCAAGGTGTAGGAGCGTTGCTCCGAGTTGTAAGATTGTGATAATCTGAGAAAGGTGAAGTAGCCGAATCTATCCCTTCGTGATAGATAGGCGAAGCGGGACAGTGGACGTACCAAATACGAGGAACCACTATAAATCTCTGTGTTTGTGTGCATGAATTTTTAAATAATTTTTATTCCGCAAAAAGACACAAATATCACTTATTCACCCCCCTCTAGGTGATTTAGGTAAACGCTAGATACTTTCAAGGGTCCTTCCACCATAATAGCTCCCACATCCCCTGAGTGAATCTCATCCAATACCTGAGGAATTTCCGATTCGGCGGCGCACCATAGTAGAGGACCTGACAAGGTTTTTCTATAGAGGCTTCCTTTGTGGAGAAGGTAATATGCCGATTTGTACCTGAACCGCCTTTTATCCTGGACCCCCGGGGTTAACTTTCCCGTGGTCTAGAATTCTACGAACGGGTCCATCCATGATGGGTGTTGATCGATCTCCATGAGTTCTCCTTCCTCGATGGATGGTCAAAAAAATTCGGTTGCCACTCCTCCCGCCGGATGGCCATACTTGGCCAAACAATCTGCGACCGCATTCTCCTCCCTTGGAATATGCCGGATGATGAATGACCGAAAGGCGCTCACTAGTTCCTTTACCTTCGATAGATAATCAACATTGACTCTCGAGCTTCAAATTCCCCCGGGACCTGCGAGGCCATCACTAAAGAGTCGAAATAAACATTGAGATCTTGGATTCCCAACTCGCGAGCAAGGCGGAGGCCGACGATCAGTGCCTCATATTCTGCCTGGTTGTTTGTGACTGGAAAATGGATGTCTACCTCGTGCTTTATCTTGGCTCATTGGGGGTTCGTTAGAATAACCCTGACCCCAAACGAGTATTTACCGGATGCTCCATCCACAAACGTCTCCCAAGCCTTCCATCCTTGCTGCTCCAATCCTTCCCCTCCGTCGTGTAGTCGGCCAGGAAATCAACCACCACTTGAGCCTTCAACGCCACCAGAGGGACAAAAGATATCGAATTCACTGAACTCCACTGATCACTTGGCAAGTCTTCCCGAATGCTCGACCCCATCAGGATACGTTAGAGCGGATGGTCCGTCATTACCTTGATTGAATGGGCCTGAAAGTAGAGCTTAAGTTTTCGAGCTGAGATGACGAGCGCAAATGCCAATTTTTCCAAGATGGGGTAGTGTGAGTCGGCATTTCAGAGAACCCGACTCACATAATAAACTGGAAGCTGCTTCTTTCCTTTCCCTCGAACCAGGACAGAACTTTTGCCTCGTATCCTACCCCAAGTAAAGATAAAGGTCCCCCCCCCCCCTCCCTGGGACCTTGCAGTAGGGGGGCTTGTGTTAGCTGCCGCTTCAACTTCTGGAACGCTTCTGCGCACTCGACCGACCACTCAAACTCTTATTATCAACGTGATAGCGCAATGCCCTGAAGGCGGAGCATTTCTCTCCGGCCCTTGAGAGGAACCTGCTTAGTCTCGCTAACCTACCTGTTAAGCATTGGATCTCCTTCACATTCTTCGGGGCCTCCATCTCCATAATCGCTTTCAACTTATCCGGGTTTAGCTCTACTTATCCGGGTTTGGCTCTACTTATTCGGGTTTGACACAACAAAGGTTTCTACCAAGTGACGCAGGGCGAAATCTATAGGCGACGGAAAATCGGCGACCTAACCCTACATGCTATGCAAAAGACCGACGGTTCGATCACAAATTAGATAATAAATTAAAATAATCCCACAGATAAATTCACGACAAGTCAAAATAATTTATTTGGGCAAATGCAAACTTGGGCTTTTCTCCGCGTGGAGGGCCAAAGCAAGAGTGCGCGGCGAATAAATCCTGCAAATCACAATAATAATCTAACAAGCAACTACCATACAAGATCCAAAATCAGTATAAGATTCAATCCAATATAAATATGTAGAAAATAATTATCTGATACAACAAACACTCAACAAGTAGTAGTCTGACCAAGACACTGGAGATTAGGGATCCAGATGCGTATATCCGCGATCGAAGGTGGAACTGACGGCATGGAAATGATGACGATGGATGTCCTCGTCGGTGGTTGGCGAGATCGGGCCGAAAATAAATAGATCCAGGCATGAGGGAGTAGATTCGGGAAAGAGAAGGGTGGATCCGATGTTTGGGAGCGGATCAAGGCTAAAAAGAAATATGAGTGGTGGAAATAACGGATCGGGGGGGAGGGGGTGAAATTTCCAGATCTGGACTAATCTGGAAACTAGGGCTGTTTTAGGAAGGAAACAGTGGTGGGGGAAGTCGATCCACGGAAAGGGATTGTGGGCAAGGGCTGTAGGGTGGTCGGGTGGGGAAGAAACTACTGAAAAGGGGTGTGGGTGGGGAAGAAACTACTGAAAAGGGGTGTGGGTGGGGCTGGCGGCAGGAGTAACTGCTGGAGGGGCTGAACCAGGAAATACCGGCGGGTGTTTGGCTGTTGGAGGAATAACAGGGAGGCTGATGATGGAACAGGGAGAGGGTAAAGTTTATAGTTAAATAGTAAATTTCATTTTGAACAGTGAAATGAAAATCGACTGGGGTTCTGGACAGCAGGTTGCAGCTGATTTGGAGGTTACATGGCTTGCAGAAAGGGATTTGGGAGGAGGAAGAAGAGGCTATGGACGGATAGTATCTCGAGGAGGAGTTTGGGCGTCTAGGAGTCGTCACCTAGAGTTCCACGACATCGGCACCGTGGGGTGATCGCGGAGTTCCAAGATTTTCTTTCTCCAAAACCTCCAATGCCTAAATCAACTCCTAACACCTCTATTTATAATAAAACAAAGATTGGGGCATCCTCCATCAACGACTATGATTGGTCGGGGTGAGACTATCCAAATACATCATAATAAAATGCGAACATAGTAAAATAATATATCAAATCGATTCGCAACGCGAATTCAGATACATCTGCGGAGTCTGATCGTTGATCCGGGCACGCCATATATGATAAGTCGCCAAATCAACCCCGAATGGGCCCAAAATTCGTACTCGTCTCTGTTCCGCTTCAATCTCCCCGGCTTCAAAGAATTCATCTCCCGATGAATTGAGATCAGAATTCTCTCGATGAATGCCAGGTACAACTCGAAGGGGTCCACCGGAAGTCGTCCAATTGTCGTCGACGGAAGAGTGTCCTCGCCAATCAACTCCCTCTGGCTGAAAAGCTGTCATCTCCAGAGAATTGAGACGACCGTGCTGAAGTCGAAGTCCAGGGGCAAATCGTTCAAGCTCAACTGTAATTATCCAAACGTCATCAACGTCTGTAGCAATAATGCACTGGTGGAGTCTGGTCTCCATGAAGCTCTCAACGCTCAACTCACAAGTGGTGGATCTCGGTGCGATCGGCGGCGCCGTAGGCAGAACCAAAGAAAACAAGTCCCCTGGTGGGTGGGTGTCAGAAGTGGGTGAGTAATGGTGGCCATCAGACGTGAGTGAGCTATGAGGGTGGTAAGACAACGAGAGTGGAGGTGTGGGCGGTTGAAAGTCTCCACTGCTTTGGTCCACATACTTGCGAGGCTCGTAGTATGTCGTCAGATTTTCAACATTAAATAACGGGTGGATACCCATACTTGCAGAGATATCAAGATCGTAGATGTTTGCTTCGATCCGTCTCATGATTATATAGGGATCCATTCGCCTAACGCTTAAGCTTTTAGCAAGCCTCACACGGAGCCTCACAACGCAGATTCCTACTGATGTAGGGGTAGGCTAGTGGTACTCGGAAGCTAGGACTCTACGTGCACGTGCGAGGGGATATGCTAATGCAATGCTACATGCAATTAAACAGTCGGATGACGACGACAATTAATTTAAGCAATGAGAATTAACAACACCACGCAGTTAATCAAAATAAAGAACAATTAAATAATTTTGGCGATTTGACAACGGTTTCCTCTGCGCGGAGGGTCTAAGCAAGCGGCGGCGATTAATTTCACAAACAAATATTAGCGCAAAAGTACAACAACTACCAAACTATGATCACAACATAAATATAGATAAACAACGAAGTGCAAATGTCAAATACAAAACACAATACCACGAGATACTCACGATGCAGTGGGTTGATCCAAGGCGATGGAGGATTTGACGAACCAGATGCAAAACGAGCGATCGGAAGTGGAACCGGAGGCGAAGCGGCGATGGTGGTGGCTGCCTTCGGCGAAAAGTGGCGGTAACGGATGGTAAAACGGCGGATCCGGCCACAAATGAGTAGATCCGGGCCGAGGGTGAATAGATCCGATGATTTGGAGCGGATCCGAACAAAAATGGAAGGTTTGGGTGGAGGGAATAACGGATCGGAGGGTGGTAGCACTAGATCAAAAGAGATCTTGGGTTTTCGGAGCGGAGGGAGGTGGATCCACGAAGGGAAGGGGAAGGAGTGGCCGGCTAGGGTAGGCCAGGCCTTGGGGGGGTCGGTTTTGATGAGGGAGGGGCGGTGAGGGGTTGGAGGCTTGGGGGGAGGCCGGCGGTGGGGAGGCTGCAGGCCGGCGGTGGGGGACAGCAGTCCGGCGGTGGGGGACAGCAGTCCGGCGGCGGAAAACTTGAAGGAGAAGGGGGAGGCTGGCTGGTTTGCTGGCCGGCAGTGTGGAGGGGCTTTTGGGTGATTCCGGTGGTGGAGGGGGAAGAAAAATGATGGAAAATGATGGGGGGGGGGGGGTCGGGGTTACCTTGGGCGGAAGATTGGCGGCCTAAGAGTCGTCACCTCGAGTTCCACGGCGTCGGCACCGAGGAGGGATCGCTGGAATCCGGGATTAGTATTCTCCAAATTCTGCAATAGCCACAAACCAGCCCCCTAGCATCCTATTTATAAGAAAACACAAACTAGAGCATCCCCATCAACGACTAAGATTGACCGGTGGGTTAGCCCTTAAAATACATCAAAATAAACTCAAAAATATAAAGTAATATAGCGTTTTGACTCGCGGCGACGTCCTGGACGCCACCGCGGAGTCCGATCGGCGATCCGATCAAGTCTTCCTGAGCGAATACATGTATGTTGGCCCCGCCTTGCAGCGAGCCCCTCCACGTGCATCCGATGGCTCCCCATCAACTCCCCCCGACTGAAAGGCCTTCATCTCCGATGAATGGAGATGATCGTACTGAAGTCGAAGTCCGGGGGCGAGCCAATCTAGCTCTGCCGGTAGTATCCAAGTATCGTCTGTGTCAGGTCGACCCCGCCAATGTACCAGGTAGCGGCAACGCGGTCCGTCCGAGGGGGGAACAAATTGGTGGGATCTGATCTCTGTGATGCTCTCATATCTCGCCTCTCGGATTTTGGGTCCCGGTGCGATCGGTGGTGCCTGCGCGGGAACCAAAGTGGACGAAGTCCCAGGTGGGTGGGTGGCAACAGTGGGTGGACTAGGATGGCCAACAGGTGGTGGCGAAGTGGACGTGTGGTATGGTAGCGACATTGCCGTTGGGGGGGGGGGGGGGGGGGGGGGGGGGGGGGGGCATCCCCGCTGGGGGTGGGGGGGGGGGGGGGGGGGGGGTGGGGGGGGGTGGTCAACATAGGGGGGGGGGGAATATGGGGGGTGGCCGGGATGGGGGCTGGGGCATTCCCAATACCCTAATGTTAGCAGCTGCGATATTTATATCG
>CM077160.1:177392184-177518916 GCA_039583875.1 Platanthera guangdongensis
TTCTCATCATTTAACAGTACTTCTTCTTCCTCTTTGTGACCGAATACACCAACAATGAATGAGAAAGGGGATATAGCTACAGATTCCACGCTTGCGAGAATCTGTTTCAAACATACCGCCTTCTAGGGGTGGATCGAGTAGTTTATTGATGTATGATATCATGCCTTGCAGGTTCTTTTCATTTAGTTCTTTATTGTCTCTTCTACTAATGCCTTAATTAAAGCTGTTGAACCTAATATTGGCTTATACATACTTCATCTAATTGGTGGCTATCAAGTAATACAATTCCCTAAATACAAATTCACAGGCTCCGCTAGATTTGGGTTCTGTGTTCTCCAACACATATTTTTAATCCAAGATAATTGCCTCATTTGTTTGCTCTCTTTAACGCCCTATATGTGTGTACATACAAATCCACCCAAAATTTACGAGAATAATTCAAATCTGTTATGCATATTCTTAGTAAATTTGTACAATTTTTTTGCATAGAAGTAATTGAATCTCCACCATGTATTTTATGAGGTATTATTGCACATATAAGTCAAGTACATTAGTGGCATTAATGCAGCGGTTAATTTGCCTTTTCACGCTAAGTAGAATATAATGATTTTTCATTTAGGGCTGTATATAACCCTCAATGACCAAATGGACATAAGGTTTGTTTCTGTCTTTATTTCATATAATTTTCAGTTTTTGTTTTCATTTGATGATTAATGGTGATGATCTTTCTTTCGCTTCTCTCAAAATTTGCCGTGGAGCAGGATGATGAGAGCCCGAGGAGATGGAAGGAGCAGCTTTTGGGAAATGTTGATTTCCTTGAGCGATATACAACTACTTTCTTAACAAATATAATTGCATAAGTAGAAACCGACAACATATTTCTATGGTTATGTTGCGGAATAATGTTCCAATGCTTATGCTTAATACACTTTCTTAAAAATTTTATACAGGTTGGAAGGAAATGTTCTCTATTATTATTGACAGTGATGAAGTTAGTCATGGTAAACCTTCTCCAGACATGTAAGTTCTCATGTTTATTTTTAATAAATAATATTTAATTCATGAATTATCACACGGTTACCTGCACCAGAGGTTCACCCAACCAGAGCTAATCCGTTTAAGTTTAAATTCTTGGAGGCAGCAAAAACACTAGGTGCTGATGCATCTTGTCTGATCATTAAAGATTCTCCCCGAGTATATTCAAGGCTATAAAGCATATATGTATGCTCAGGGACCTCAGGATCCCAATATGTATGCATAGGGAAGTTATCCCAAATATGCAAATTATTCACAACAGGAGGTAAATGTATGCTTAAGCATATCAAACATACAAGAGCATGTATACATATTTATATTGACTGACACCACAACTCCTATTCAAACTGTATTTTGGACCCACCCAAAATGATCTGATTAAACAACGAATTTATCCAGTTTCTCTTGATTTTGTATCCAGCAATGAAACCTATAATTATGCATGTACACGGCGTACTTTGGAAATACGCTCAAATTTTGCGTCTTTTGGAAATACGCCTTGTACATGTATTTTTAGGAAAAGTATTCAACACGAAAGTTGTAGAGATCTACAACTTTCGTGTTGAACACTTTTCCTAAAAATACATGTACAAGGCGTATTTCCTAAAGGCGCGAAAATTAGGAGAAAGTGCGGTGCGACTAGTGAAAACTGCGGTGCTAATATCAGCGCCCTTATTTTATTGCTTGACGAAGTAGTTGTGTTAATTACATTTTGGAGGTCCCGCTGCTTACCCAAGAGTGCGGTTCTGGGGAAGGCTGGGCTTGACGAGGTGATCGATTGAGCCCGCGTAGGTGACCATCTAAGCTCGCCAAAGTGACTTGCTGAACTCCCCGAGGTGACCCGCTGATCTCCTCTAGGTGACCCATTGTTATGTCCCCCGTATGTATTTTTATCTTTACGAATACAAGCAATTCAGTGATTTTCATAATACTCTTGGATAGATCTATTTCAGCCATCTGCTCGACCTGTAGAGCTCAATAACAATGCTCAATGACCTTCAATCTATGATTAAAATCTTGGTAATTTTCCTTTCGATGATGTAATTTTGCAGCTCTCTATGTTGACTTTTTCGGATCTTAAAATGAGCAGGGGTTATCTCAACTAAAACGAGTTACAACCAGAAACAAATGCAACAACAAGAGTTTTTATTGAAAACATCAATCTTCTTTACAAGACGAGACATACATGACGAGACATGATTCGCCAAAACTATCATAGGGAGGGCAACGACAATTACAAAACCAAGACAAGTCAAGCCGCGCGGACTCAAACACGAAGCCGCCAGATCTACTGATAAGGAGTCTGCACAGTCTGCCAGGTCGCCAGACCACAACCAAGCCGCGCGGACTGCCCCTTATTACAATGCTAAGCTCCAGCCGCCGATCTGCAAGGCGCCAAACCGCGAGGTCGCCTAGCTGCCAGACCGCACAAGCTGTGAAGCCGAACTGAACAGGCCGCCTGAAGCAGGCGACTTATTGAACCCTGGAAACAAAAAGAGAAAATTGTCTGGTCGCTGTTCGCGACCTGCTGTTTACCGCCTGTTGCTTAACCGCAGAGTCCGCACTGTCTCTGACCGCAATCAGAGCCAAGTCCTGACATTCCAGCGCTATTCGCACAACCTGCACAGCACAAACCGGTCAACTCTATCAAACTGCGCGGATACTAAAATCCAGTCCGCAGCAACTGTTGGCGGGCTTACTTACTGTTCATTCGCTCTCTTTATCTGATGTGACATGAGTACTATTTATATGCACGATGAAGAGTGTGGTCACCGCCCTAACCGATAGGATCACCGCCTCATCCCGCAGCAAGAACAAGTGTCTCTGCAACCTGCGGATACACTTCAGTCCGCCGCGGCCTGTGCAGGATAGCCAGACCGCCTGTGCTATTATCAAGGTCGGACAGCAAAGCCAGTCCTCCTAGTCGCCACAAGCCAAGCCAAGACCGCCATAGCCGGACTCTACAGCAATTGTCCGTCTATCCGCGAACACAGCTCCAGTCCGCTTATCCCGAGCCCACAGCCACGTCACCAAGGCAATTGTCGGACTCAGTGGACACAGCTCCAGTCCGCTCACACTGCAGACAGCTCCAGTCCACATACACTGCAGACTGCTCCAGTCCGCATATCCTGAGTCCATAACCACGCCAGCAAGGCAGCTGCCGGACTCAGCGGGCACATCTTTAGTCCGCACGCCCTTGCGAACGCAACTCCAGCCCACATATCCCCAAGCTCGCAACCAAAGCACACGACACTGATGTCGAGCTCAACGGAGTGAGAAGTAGTCCGCGCTTCACTGCGCGATCTCCCCGGACTGAGCCAAACCTGAACTTGGTTCAGAATCAACCAAGTCCACACCACTGGCCGCAAGGGCTAGTCCGCACTTACTGGTGGATACTGGAAACAGTCCGCCAGCCCCGACGAACTCCAGCACCTGTCCGCACAGACTGGCGACCTCCGCGACTACCACTTGCCGCTTCACCAGAGCAAGACCAAGGCTCCTGCCAAGCCGGTTTGCCTAGCTCAAGTCCTGTTCGCTTCTTGCCGGACTCCGTAGATAGAGTCTCTAACCGCCCGGTTACCTTCTGGGATCCAACTGCCTGCTGAGCATAAGCCGGCCTAGCAAACCGCCACTGTTGTTCGCTTAGTCCGTACGCACAGACATCCTAGCCCGCCACAGAACAAGCCGTGTGCAACAACCCTACCAACCTGGCGGTCCGCCAACTCTGTCCGCTTAGTCCGCGCGGATAGATATCCCAAGTCCTCCAATCACCCACTTTCACTTCACAATTTTCAACACTCCCCATTGAAGTGAGAAGTGGTGAACAACTCTAGCAGCTCTCGTAACCTTGCACCTGGTCGCTCCGATAGCACCTTCGAGGAGATGTCCAAGACATAGTCCCCACCCTGCATATCCTGGACCATGAACGATCCCTCCAGCATCTCCCAAAAGAAACCATGCTTCCCTCTGCCTTCTTCTTCAGCTTCGGCCTCCACTCGTGCGTCACAGGAGTATCACCAACGACCTTGGGCACAAGGGCCCAAGCCTCGTCACCTCTGAAAGTAGTCACCTCCTCAGCCTTGCCATCATCCACCTCCTTGACTCTAGTGGTGTCACCACAACTAGAAGGTACTCGCTCGACCTGAGGGCTTGCAAGGATACATGAGACCAAGCTCACCACGTTCCCTTCGCTATATTGAGCTAGTGGGTTACTGATCCTCTTCGACCTCCGAAGAATCTGATAACGCCTAACCACCTTCGCTGCTCCTCTTGAACCAGCTCCGTTCCCGGGCAAACCCGGAACAATGCTCCCCTTGCTTCCTGAACAAGAAGTCACCTTACTATAACCAGGAGCACCTGGAGCAACGCTCCCCCTACTACCTGAACCAGAAGCCTCCGCTCTCGAACAAGAACTACCTGGAACATCACTCCCCCTGCTTCCCAAACTAGAAGCCTCCGCCTTCGAGCCAGAAACACCTGGAGCATTGCTCCCCCTACTTCCCGACCCTGACGCCTTTGCCCCGGAGCTAGAACAACCTGGAGCTCCTGGTGACACAGGCAGCTCTAGCTGATCCTTAGCAGCAGCCTCCTTCAGCCCACCATCTGACCTGCTCACCTCTAGCTCCACACATGAGTTATCCCAATACGACGTCAGCTTATTGAAGACAACGTCTCTCGACACGATAAACCTCTTCGTCGCAGGATCCATACACCTCTATATTCTTTTCTGCTCATCATACCCAACAAAGACTAGCTTCGTCTTGAGAGTACTCAGAGCGTGTACGTAGAAGGTAGATCCAAACTCTCGTAGGTGCTTCACACTGGGCTTTTCCCCGAACATCAACTCATATAGAGTCTTCACATTGATCAGACTAAGAGGTATCCGATTTATGACATGAGCCGCACATGTCATCCCTTCCACCCAAAAAGCCTTAGGAATGCCTTTGCACTGAAGCCAACACTTGCAGGTCTCCGTCAACAGACGGATCATCCGATCTGCAACACCACCTTGCTGTGAAGTATGTCAACGAGAAAGCTCTCTTCGGATCCCATGTTTCCTGCAAAAGTTCGAGAACTCGGTTGAGCCGAACTCACCACCGATGCTTGTCCTCAACTTCTTTATCCGCAGGACAAGCTGACCCTCCACAAGGTTCTTGAACTCCACAAACAAGCGGAACATGTTCGACTTCTCTTTCATGAAGTATACCCAAGTATATCTTGTATAGTCATCAACCAATATCAGTATGTACCTGCTGCCTCCAAGACTGGCGGTGACGGTCGATCCCACCAGATCACAATTGACAACCTCCAAAAGTGCTTTACATCTAGATTGCGCCTTATCAACCGTAAAACGAAAAGCTCCACCATGCTGACATCCCGCGCATGCTTGACCGTCGTCGTAGGATGACCATCTAGGAAAGCCTCTTACGAGTCTTCTTACCGCCATTGCTTTCAGCTTGTCCATCCCCACTTGTCTCAGTCTCTCATGCCAGATAGCTACACTATCACTGGCCTTCATCCGATCAGTACCAGAACTTGTTGTTGACCCAACCAAGTTCTTCTCCTTACTCCCAACATGAGCAACGTTCACCGAGTGCAAGACAACCTTACACTCCTTCCTGAGATGACCATGTTGCTTGCATCTATAGCACCTTGGTCCTTCCTTCCTCTTCTCATCACACCTAGGAGAAACACTACTCTCTTGCTGATATGAAGTAGAAGGACCATCCTCCGCAGCAACCTTCACCTCCTTCCTGAACAACCCATCAAGGGAAGTCCAAACCTCCGCAGCTGACTGACATCCACTGATGTGGTCCAAGAGCTCCGATGAGATTACCTGCTTGAGAATAGACTCCGCTCTCGCATTTGTATCCTTCCAAGCTCTCATCTCTTCAGCGTTGCCAGCAGTAATCTCTTGTCTTTCTGCTCCGCACACCACCTCCCAAAGGTCCTCGCCAAGAAGAAAGCTCTCCGTACAAGACTTCCACCTCTCAAAGTTAGTCTCTGTAAGGAGTTCAATTCCAAGACCACTTGCATCTTCCACTGGCATGGTTCTACCACTGGTTCCCTCTTCACAAGAGCAATAACCACTTCAATTGATCACTGCTTGTCCACTCCAACCTCCATGCTCTGATACCATGTTGAATTTTCCGAATCTTGGAATGAGCAGTGGTTATCTCAACTAAAGTGAGTTACAACCAGAAACACATGCAACAATAAGAGTCTTTATTGATAACAACAATCTTCTTTACAAGGCGAGACATACATGATGAGACATGATTTGCCAAAACCACCACAGGTAGGGTAGAGACAATTACAAAAAACCAAGAAAAGTTAAGCCGCGCGGACTCAAACACGAAGCCGCCAGATCTACTGCTAGGGAGTCCGCACAGTGCACCAGGTTGCCAGACCGCAACCAAGCTGCGCGGATTGCCCTTATTCCAATGCTAAGCTCTAGCCGCCGATCTGCAAGCCGCCTAACCGCGAGGTCGCCTAGCTGGCAGACCGCACAAGCTGCGAAGCCGAACTGAACAAGCCTCCTGATGTAGGCGACTTATTGAACCCGGGAAACAAGTTGCTAAAGAGAAAACCGCCTGGTCGCTGTCCGCGACTTGCTGTTTACCGCCTGTTGCTTAACCGCAGAGTCCATACTGTCCCTGACCGCAATCAGAGCCAAGTCCTGGCTTTCCATCTCTATCCGCACAACCTGCACAGCACAAGCCGGTCAACTCTATCAAACCGCAGATACTAAAATCCAGTCCACAACAACTGTTGGCGGGCTCACTTACTGTTCATTCGCTCTCTCTATCTGATGTGACATGAGTCCTATTTATAGGCACGATGAGGAGTGTGGTCACCGCCCTAACCGATAGGATCACCGCCTTATCCCGCAGCAAGAACAAGTGTCTCTGCAACCCGCGGATACACTTCAGTCCGTCGCGACCTGTGTAGGATAGCCAGACCGCCTGTGCTATTATCAAGGCCGGACAGTAAAGCCAGTCCTCCTAGTCGCCACAGGCCAAGCCAAGACCGCCACAGCCGGACTCTACAACAACTGTCCGCCTATCCGCGGACACAGCTCCAGTCCGCTTATCCCGAGCCCACAACCATGCCACCAAGGCAACTGCCAGACTCAGTGGACACACCTCCAGTCCGCATACACTGCAGACAACTCCAGTCTGCATACACTGCAGACTGCTCCAGTCCGCATATTCTGAGTCCATAGCCACGCCAGCAAGGCAGCTGCCGGACTCAGCGGACACATCTTTAGTCCGCACTCCCTTGCGAACGCAACTCCAGTCCGCATATCCCCAAGCTCGCAACCAAAGGACACGACACTGCTGCCGAGCTCGGCGGACTGAGAAGCAGTCCGCGCTTCACTGCGCGATCTCCCCATACTGAGCCAAACCTGGACTTGGTTCAGAACCAACCAAGTCCACACCATTGGCCGCAAGGGCCAGTCCGCACTTACTTGCGGATACTGGAAACAGTCCGCCAGCCCCGGCGAACTCCAGCACCTGTCCGCACTGACTGGCGACCTCCGCGACTACCACTTGCCGCTTCACCAGAGCAAGACCAAGGCTCCTCTGCCAAGCCGGTCTGCCAAGCTCTAGTCCAGTCTGCTTCTTGCCGAACTCCGCGGATAGAGTCTCTAACCGCCCGATTACCTTCTGGGATCCAACTTCCTGTTGAGCATTAGCCGGCCTGGCAAACCGCCGCTGCAGTTCGCTTAGTCCGCGCGCACAGACAGCTCAGGCCGCCACAGAAGAAGCCGTCTGCAACAGCCCTGCCGACCTGGCGGTCCACCAACCCTGTCCGCGTAGTCCGCACAGATAGATAGCCCAAGTCCTCCAATTACCCACATTCACTTCACAATTTTCAACACTCTGGCTTGCGCAGTGTTTCTTAATCGACGAATCATATATGCTCAACAAATTTGGTGCCACTCTGTTAGCAAATTTTTCTTGCGCCTATGTTCTCGTATGATCTAACTGTGCTAGGTAGACAATTCCAGCATGTTCGACAATAGATGTTTGATGATACATTATATGAACAACAAAAATTACAATGCCCCATACCTATGCAATTTTAGATGGCATCAAACCTAATGCAATTTCATTATTAAATTTATGTACAATCAAATCAAATGAGATTTTCCCAACAAAAGAGATTGCAAGATTTCTTCAACTTGGATGTTCAAGCATGAAGCAAAATTATTAAATGACAATATCGGAGGCTCATTTTAAAGTTACCATATTGACTTATTTTGACACAGTACTACATTTCTCAATTAAGAAGATGGACTAGTTCACTTGTTTAGCCTTAGGCTATGTTTGAAATATACGATGGCGGCGGTCATGAATGCGGTGGTTATGAACAGTCGCTCATGAACGCCCGACCTCAACTACAAAAATTCATGCATTTTATGCTCAAAATTAGTTTTCGCATCTTGGCAACTAGCATAACCTTTGTTTTGTCAAACATACATTATCTAATAATGACATTTTTTTTATCAAACTCACCGGACCAAATTAACCATGCCAAACGAAACCTTAATCAAAATGGACTTCTCAGGACACTGAGCATTGACTATTGCTATTTAAGCTGTTTATGATCAAGAGCTTTCCCCTTACTCACTGCTTGCACGTACGAGTTATCATTCTATTTTAGGATGCATATTAGTAAAACTAAAAATGCCGTTGTCAAACAAATTCCTTGTTATTTTATTTGGTAAATGTATTTAACACTTATCTTGTAATTTCTCACAATTTATCAATCCCTCTTTTGAACCTTTTACTTCAGAGGTAATTAGCCAACACAATCTCTTAATGCACTTCAAAATTAATAACAAGATGCAACATAAATATTTAATAAATTCATAAATCAAAATAGATAATAATTAGAAAACATAATTATAATATTTGATTTGGTTTAGAAGGTCAAAGTGCTTTCCAAAGAGTATTAAAATGACTTGTAAACATCAGTAAATAAGATGTTATTCTTAAAAGCAAACTCATAAAAATATGTCAACACATTGACCGAATCAACATAGAAAAGGTATTAACCCAAGTCAATGACCAAATCATCATCATATTCACATGCTATATATCTTATCTACAAAAGTAAGGATGCAGGCAAAAAGTAGGGAAATTTTATACAAGTAGACATCGTTTTTCGGCTCTTATCTAGAGCTGATGACTGGTGTTACCGAACCACGTAAATAAGATAGAATATTTGTGTGATTTTCTACACTATATATCCATTGATCCTAAATCAACATAATTTGTAATTCATTCTCAAACTAATAACTTCATTTGTAGTTTTCTTAGTGTGTAATTTATGTTCTACTTATGTACTAATTATGAATAAGTATAAACATAACAAGAGCCACTTACAAATTTGAAAATTTACATATCCCCCCCCGGTCGGGCCTCACTCTGGTATGGCTGAATCAGACTGATATTAGGATCTTCCCGAAATACCCTCCCGCATCTTAACAAGAAAATACCCAGCCGATCTCGACTTCATTTCTCCTGCTCGTCGCCGGAGATCGTGCCTTTTCCTGAGATCAGAAAACGCCGGAATGGAAGGGAACGACGATCTCCTCCGTCCTCCTACTTCCTCCTACCAGGCGATCTCCACAGAGTGCGAATGGAGCGGCGATCTCCTCTTTGGTTCGAACTCCGATCGCTCTCTCTGTCTCCCGCAACCCTCTCTTTCTCACGGACCAGCCCAGCTTCCGATCTCCTTGCCATTTCCTGAGATCAGAAAACGCCAGAATGGAAGAGAACGCCGATCTCCTCCTTCCTCCTACTTCCTCCTACCAGGAGATCTCCACAGAGTGCGAATGGAGCGGCGATCTCCTCTTTGTTTGAACTGCGATCCCTCTCTCTCTCCCGCAGTCCTCTCTCTCTCTCTCTCGCTCGCCCTTTTTCTCTCGCAGGAGGAACTGTTGAAATTTCTCAAAGTGGTCAGCAAGATAGCCCAAAGCCAAATTAATATTCTCGGCACTACCCAGTTCACACTTTGATCTAGCGGAAACCCAAGGAGCAAGCTCAACACACCAAGCACATGGAAGAACAAACAGATCTTATATTCATTTACACTTCTTTACAAGGCAAGGGATACATAGCGAGACATGATTTCGCTAGTACACAAGCTATAACAGAAAGCACAAAAACAAGCCGGGCGGACAACACTGGAAACCGCCGAGACCGCCAAGGTCGCCAAGTCCGCCGAAGCCGCCCGAGCTGAAGCTGTAACACGCCAAATAGACACGGAGTCCGCCGAGGCCGCGCAGACACACCGTTATTCGCATACTGCCGAGGAACTGAAGAACAGACCGCCTACCCGCCTGAGACTGGCAGAGAGGTTATTGGAACGTGCAAACGTTGAAGCAGAGAACTGACAAGCCACAAAGCGACCTGCTGAGACCGCAGAGACCGCACACTTCACAGAACTTGACTGAAGTCAAAGCTAAACTCCCGGCTCCTTGAAGCTAGTCGCGCGACCTGCACACAGCAAACCGTCAGCTCTACTCAACCCGCGCGGACAGAAAACGCAGACCGCAACAATTTGCACAAGCCCCACGTACTGTTCACTCTGTTACTGTAGACGTGCCAGAGGGTACTATTTATAGGCGAGGTGAGGAGTGTGGTCACCGCCCTAGTGGATAGAGACACCGCCCCAGCCCACATACTAACAAACACCCGTCCTTTGAGTCCACAAGGACTTAGCCGGATTCCAAGGAACAAACCGCCAGGAGCAAGGTACTGATCACAACAAGGCAGACATGCCTCACACTATGCGGACAAGGTACAGTCCACACAATCCGCACAGTCCGCAACATCACCAAATGGACAGCCACAACCCCTTCAGCAACAGTCCGCACACTAAAAGAGGCAGTCTGCATAGTACAAGACCAAAGCCTCCATCCGCCACAAGTCCACGACCAAAGGCAGGGTTAGCAACAGTCCGCCCGGTCAACAGTGGACTTGGCGGATACAGCGGACACACTGGACTTATCACAGAATGTGACCAAGTCCAGTAAATCACAAAGGGCCTAATGCGATCTTGGCGGACAAGGCTCAGTCCGCCAAACACCAAAAGCGAGAACGCCAACACTCCTCCAGAGTTAAGGCAGAGTCCGCAAGCAATCCTCGCACGGCTGCCCAAACGGCCAACTGCCGGACTCCGACACCAGTCCGCGCAGACCTCCACAGCAGTCAGCATCTGCTGTACCGCCAGAGTTCGGCAAAAGGGCCACAACCAAACTCCAAGATGAGTCCGCCACAGCGGACACCGCGGACACGCCAGTCCGCAAGCCTCCCGCGGATAGGACCCAATCCGTCGGTTAACACACAAGCTTGCAACATGGCCACTGAACAGAGCACTGCCTACAGCCTGCAAACCTCTGTCCGCTTAGGCAGCTCCTCAATCAGCCAAGCCAGCACCCAGAACGCAGCCAACAGTCCGCCCATGCCGTGGACGCAGACCGCTCAGGCCGCTCAACAAGGCCAGGCCAGCAAGGCAGCCAACGCCCTATCCGCAGACAACAATCCGCTTAGGCCGCGGACTTAGTCTGCACAGGCCGCTCAGAAGAACAACCAGGTCCCAGGCCTATCACCAGGCCGCATAACAACAGTTGTCCGCCCAGTCCGCGGACTCTGTCCGCTCAGACCGCCCGGCCTGCCCATCAACCACTTTCACTTCTGAAATTTCAACACTCCCCCTTGAATTGAGAAGTGGTGATCAAGCCCAGCAAGCTGCGCAACCGCTCAAAAGGCCCCTTCGACAGTGGCTTTGTGAAGATGTCAGCAAGATTATCTTCACTCCGAACATGCCCGACCAGAAGAGATCCCTCCAACACCTTCTCCCTTATGAAGTGGTGATCGATCTCAATATGCTTGGTCCTAGCGTGACATACTGGATTGTTTACCAGCTTGAGAGCACTCTCGTTGTCACCCCCGAGTAAAGTTGGCCCTTGCACTTCTTCGTGCACATCCTCTATAAGCCTCCTCAACCAGATGGCTTCCCGAGCAGCCAAGGTCGAAGCCTTATACTCTGCCTCCGTAGTTGAGACGGACACCGAGTCCTGCTTCTTGCTACACCACGAGATGCTAGCTGATCCACAAGTGAACACATAACCTGAAGTTGACCTTCGATCATCTGAATCACCGCCATAGTCAGCATCCGTGTACCCAAGCAAGGCAAAGTCCGAGTCACTTTTATAGAGAAGTCCCATGTCAGAAGTTGTCTTGACATACTTCAGAATGTTCTTTGTCGCCACTAGATGAGACTTCCTTGGTTCAGCCATAAACCGACTTACTCGACCAACAGCGTAAGCAATGTCTGGCCTTGTAATCGTCAGGTAGATCAAGCTTCCAACAAGAGCTCTGAACATCAAGGGGTCAGGAAGAATCCTTCCCTCATCTCGTCGAAGCTTCAGCCCATGTTCCAGTGGAGTAGAGCAACTCTTTCCTTTGCCCATGCCGAACCGCTTCACAATGCGATCTGCATATCCTCTTTGGAAAATGAGTATACCGCTCTTCTTCCTCTCCAATTCAAGACCAAGAAAGTGATGAAACTCTCCCAAGTCTTTCATCTCGAAGCGTATAGCAAGCTCAGCCCTAAGACTTGCTACTTCCTCCTCCGAATTCCCTGTGATGATCATGTCATCCACATACAGCAAGACCAAGACTTGAAGCTCCCCCTTCTTCTTGACGAACAAGCTAGAATTTGAGTTGGATGCAAGATAACCGCAGAATTGCAGATACTCTGCTATCTTTCCATATCAGGCTCTAGGAGCTTGCTTCAACCCATAGAGAGCCTTCCTAAGCTTGCAAACATAGTTCAGATGAACTTCAGAGACAAAACCAAGTGGCTGATCCATGAAGATGTCCTTGTCAATCTCTCCGTAAAGAAAAGCATTCTTCACATCAAGCTGCCACATTCTCCATCCCTTGCTAGCAGCCAAGGCGATCACCACTCTAACTAAAGTCATCTTTACAACTGGACAAAACGTCTTCTCATAGTCTTCTCCATACAGCTGTGAGAATCCTCGAGCGATCAGGCGAGCTTTATATCTATCAATGCTCACATCAGCCTTTTTCTTCAACTTAAACACTCACTTGCAATTCACTGGTGTAATGCCATCAACCTTGGGCACAAGATCCCAGGTTTCATTCTTCTTGAGAGCAGCAATTTCTTCCTTCATGAAATCTTCCCACTCCTTGACTCCAGTGGCCTCATTGAAGTTTGTAGGCTCTCGCTCATCCAGAGGACCTGCAAAGAAGCAGGAGACAAAGCTCACTGCATTCCCATCACAGTAACGAGCTGGTGGCTTAATAACCCTCTTCGATCTCTGAAGGGTCTGCTCCTTGCTTACTACCTCCGTTGCTTCTTCAGGCTCAACTCCTACTTGGGGCAAGTTTTGAGCAATGCTCCCCCTGCTTACTGAGCCAGAAGGCTCAGCCTCAGAGTTTGAAGCAATAGGAGCCACAGGTGAAACAACAAGCTCCTCTTCCAGGCCTTCAGCAGCCACCATCGGTTCTTCATCAACCTTGCTTCCGGTTAGCTCAACCGAGCCACCTCCATACGACGTCAGCTCGTCAAAGACAACGTCTCTTGACACAACGAACCTCTTCGTCGCAGGATCCATGCATTTCCATCTCTTCTTCCGCTCATCGTAGCCAACAAAGACAAACTTCCTTGCCTTTGCATCCAGCTTAGTCCGTGAAGCATCCGGGACATGCACATAACAAGTTGATCCGAACACCCGAAGGTGTCCCACACTAGGATTCTCCTTCAGCAACAACTCTATAGGAGTCTTCATGTTGATCGAGCTGAGCGACATCCAGTTGATAACATAAGAAGCACAAGACATCCCCTCCGCCCAAAAGGACCTTGGGATATCTTTCGCATGAAGCCAGCATTTGCAAGTCTCCGTCAAATGACGAATCTTCCGCTCCGCTACTCCATTTTGTTGTGGAGTGTGAGCACAAGTGAGCTCTCGTTGAATTACGTGTTTCTTGCAGAAGTTAGAAAACTCGGAGGAGATAAACTCACCACTGTTGTTTGTTCTAAGCTTTTTGATCCGCAAGCCAAGCTGGCCGTCCACTATCTCCTTGAACTTCACAAACAACCGGAAGGCTTCAGACTTCTCCTTCAAGAAATAAACCCAAGTGTATCTTGAGTAGTCATCAATCAGGACAAGCATGTATCTGCTTCCACCAAGGCTGGCAGTGACAGTTGGTCCCATCAAGTCGCCATGAATGCACTACAATGGTTGCTTGCTCCTTGTTTGTGATTTATCAAACGAAAGGCGATGTGCCTTACCATATTGACACCCCACGCAAACATGTCCGTCACCAAAGGAGGATAACTTAGGCAAGTCTCTCACCAAACTTCTACTAGGCATAACCTTCATCTTGTCCATTCCTACATGCCTCAGCCTCTCATGCCAGATAGCAGCGCTATCGTTGGCTCTCATACGATCAACATAAGAATTAGTTGCAAGAACAAACAAGTTCTTGACTCTCCTTCCTACATGAACAACATCAGCCTTAACCGCTGATACGTTGCGAAGGAACCTCACATCTGTTGGCCCAAACAGAACATGATAACCAGCATCTACTGCATTGGTCACAGAGAAGAGGTTATTCTTCATGCCCGGTACATGCTACACACTCCTTAATGTGAGTGGCCCCTGATCACTACCCAAAGACACAACCCCTTCTTTCTTTACTGCATAAACAATGTTATCAGCAGTTATGATAGCTTCGTTACCTGAGTATGCTTGCAAGGAAGAGAACTTCGACTTGTCTCCGGTGAGGTGATGACCACACCCGTAGTCCACGATCCATTCGCCATTGAAGTCTTCAGCAGACAAGGCACGAACATAAGTGCCCGTCATGAAGGCTCCACCCCATTATGCTTCCTCACTCTTAGAGCAAGCTTCCTCCTTGCCTGCAGCATGCCCAGGCTGTAGCTTGACCTTGCAGTCCCGCTTGAAGTGCCCTCGCTGATGACACCTGTAGCACTTCAAGTTCTTCTTCCAATCTTTCTTCGGAGCAGCGCTCCTCTCTGGCTGATAAGAAGTTGAAGGCTCATTCTCAGCATCGACCTGTTTCTTCTTCTTCCCTTCCCACCTCTTCTTCTTCTTGCTTGTGAACAGCGCTTCACTACCACCTTCAGAGACAGTCACTCCTGTCATCTGCCTTGCCAAACTTTCCTGCGAAGCAAGCAGGTTCTCAAGCTCCAGCAAGGATGGTTGAGTTTCCCACCCTTGAACAGATGTTACAAAGGCACCATATTCCTTCCGCAAGCCACGGATAATGTGCCTTTTCAACTTAGCCTCCGAGATAGGCTCATCAGGGTCAAGCGCTGATATCTCTGCGCACAAGCTTTTCATCTTCAAGAAGAACTTTGAGATACTAAGGTCTCCTTGAGTTGTTTTGGCCAACTCATTCTCCAGAAACTGAAGTCTGGCTACATTCTTTTTATTGAACAACTCATCAATAGTTGTCCAAATATCAGCAGCAGACTCACATCCAATGATGTGATCAAACAGTTCTGGTGAAACAGCTCTCTTGAGAACAAACTCCGCTTTTACATTTGTTTTTATCCAGAGCCTCACCTGCTCAGCAGTACCAAACGCAGCAGTAACTTCCTGTCTGTCGTCACCACCGACGACCTCCCACAGCTCCTCGCCAAGAAGAAAACTCTTCATACATGACTTCCACTTCTTGAAGTTAGTCGTGGTCAAGAGTTCAATACCAAGACCCCTTGCATAGCTCCCTTCCATTGCAACAACCTTTGGTTAGCCTATCAGAAGCACATAGCAACAACAGAGCAACATTAACCGTTGATCACCGCTCAAGCAACTGAACCTCGCTTTGATACCATGTTGAAATTTCTCAAAGTGGTCAGCAAGATAGCCCAAAGCCAAATTAATATTCTCGGCACTACCAAATTCACACTTTGATCTTGCGGAAACCCAAGGAGCAAGCTCAACACACCAAGCATATGGAAGAACAAGCAGATCTTATATTCATTTACACTTCTTTACAAAGCAAGATATACATAACGAGACATGATTTCGCTAGTACACAAGCTATAACAGAAAGCACAAAAACAAGCCGGGCGGACAGCACTGAAAACCGCCGAGACCGCCAAGGTCGCCAAGTCCGCCGAAGCCGCCCGAGCTGAAGCTGTAACACGCCAAATAGACACAGAGTCCGCCGAGGCCGCGAGGCCGCGCGGACACACCGTTATTCGCTTACTGTCGAGGAACTAAAGAACAGACCGCCTACCCGCCTGAGACTGGCAGACAGGTTATTGAAACTTGCAAACGTTGAAGCAGAGAACTGACAAGCCGCAGAGTGACTTGCTGAGACCGTAGAGACCGCACACTTCATAGAACTTGACTGAAGTCAAAACCAAACTTCTGGCTCCTTGAAGCTAGTCGCGCGACCTGCACACAATAAACCGTCAGCTCTACTCAACCCGTGCGGACAGAAAATGCAGACCGCAGCAATTTTCACAAGCCTCACTTACTGTTCACTCTGTTACTGTAGACGTGCCGGGGGTCCTATTTATAGGCGAGGTGAGGAGTGTGGTCACCGCCCTAGTGGATAGAGACACCTCCCCAGCCCACGTACTAACAAACACCCATCTGCTGAGTCCACAAGGACTTAGCTGGATTCCAAGGAACAAACCGCCAGGAGCAAGACACTGATCACAACAAGGCAGACTTGCCTCACACTATGCGGACAAGGTACAGTCCGCACAGTCCGCAACATCACCAAATGGACAGCCACAACCCCTTCAGCAACAGTCCGCACACTAAAAGAGGCAGTCCGCATAGTACAAGACCAAAGCCTCCATCCGCCACAAGTCCACGACCAAAAGCAGGGTTAGCAACAGTTCGCCCGGTCAACAACGGACTTGGCGGATACAACAGACACACTGGACTTATCACAGAATGTGACCAAGTCCAGTAAATCACAAAGGGCCTAATGCGAGCTTGGCGGACAAGGCTCAGTCCACCAAACACCAAAAGCGAGAACGCCAACACTCCTCCAGAGTTAAGGCAGAGTCCGCAAGCAATCCTCGCACGGCTGCCCAAACGGCAACATGTCGGACTCCGACACCAGTCCGCGCAGACCTCCACAGCAGTCAGCATCTGCTGTACCACCAGAGTTCGGCAAAAGGGCCACAACCAAACTCCAAGATCAGTCCGCCACAGCGGACACTGCGGACACGCCAGTCCGCAAGCCTCCCGCATATAGCACCCAATCCGCCGGTTAACACACAAGCTTGCAACATGGGCACTGAACAGAGCACTGCCTACAGCCTGCAAACCTCTGTCCGCTCATGCCGCTCCTCAATCAGCCAAGCCAGCACCCAAAACGCAACCAACAGTCTGCCCATGTCGTGGACGCAGACCGCTCAGGCCGCTCAACAAGGCCAGGCCAGCAAGGCAGCCAGCGCCCTATCTGCAAACAACAATCCGCTTAGGCCGCGGACTTAGTCCGCACAGGCCGCTCAGAAGAACAGCCAGGTCCCAGGCCTATCACCAGGCCGCATGACAGCAGCTGTCCGCCCAGTTTGCCTAGTCCGCCCAGTCCGCGGATTCTGTCCGCTCAGACCGCCCGGCCTGCCCATCAACCACTTTCACTTCACAAATTTCAACAGGAACTTCGCCCTCAACCGAAAGGAGGATGCTGGATCGCTCCTCTCACTACTGCTGGATCGCTCCTTCGTTGCCATCCGCCCCTGTTTTGGTCGTTCTCCCTCTCGACTTGGATCCGCCTCTTCTATCCCACATCGCATTCCCTAGCTGTGGAAGATTTCCGCCTCCCATTTCTGATTTCACGCTTGAAGCCCGTGGGACGTCGACTGCTCTAACGAACACAACTTCTTCCTGTTTCATCTTCCTCCTCCAGGTATGAATTTCGTAAAAAAAACTTTGAGTAGAGCTTGCCTTCGCCATATCCTCATGCCCGTCCAGAGTTTGCCTGCGCTTTTTATGTCAGGCTTAGTTTTTGATTTGTCATTTCCGGTTTACTTTATTCCAATTTCGTGCAATCTTTGTTTTGATGTTTTTTAATTGATGGATTTATGTTCTAAATCAAGATAAATTTGTTGTCCACAAGTTGTTTGATGAAATGTCAGAAAATGTTAAATTTGTTCCCACAAATTATTTGATGGAATGCCATGAAATGTTGAAGAAGTTTCACTACATTTTTTTTCTTTAATTTAATGGTTTCATATTTTCATTTCTCAAATATGCAGAATAGGCCTACTAGTACTGGTGAAACTATTGGAATATTGTGTCAAAGAAATTCACAGGTGAAAGATTTTTGTAATCAATTTGCTAGTATTGACATCATGGAAGTCTAGAATGATTATGAATAATTCCATGATGGTTGAAATGTTTGTTTACTACACATTTGAGAAAATTTCTAGACGCCATGCTGTGAATGTTAATATATCAATACTGCAAGGAAGGTGATTAGGAATCCCTTTACACAAGAAAGGCCGGGTCTTGCTATTCTTACTCAAAAGAAAGATAGAGGAGATTATTTGTCTCTTTTAAATAAGAAGGTCCATGATGCTAAGAGGGTTACCTTGCAGTCCATGCCTCATGATCCCAAGTTAAAGGCTTTGGATTTTCAAGTGAAACTTAAGGATGTAGGTCTCTATACTTGATTTTCTTCTAGATTTGATGTTTGAGGACCGTTAAATTATGTCTGTTGTTCTCCTTATTATTATTATTATTATTATTATTATTATTATTTGTTAGTACTAATTTTGGAATGCATGCATCATAAATGCTTTATAATTCAGCATCTATGATTTTTTTTAATGGATTTATAATCCACACATCAAACTCTCTTTTTTTTTGTTAAATCAGAGTATACCTTATCTAGGGTGATGACTGACGAGGGCCTTCCTTTTTTAAGTTTATAAGCAATTCTTATTCTTGTGAATTTAAGACTCAATCGGATTTCTGCCCTATAATTTCTGCATCAATGCTACCTCTCCTAACTACATCCTTCATTTTCCTGGTGTTTTATTGTGATATGCTCAACACTATTCTCACTCATTCACTTGTGGAAGAAGATCTAATCTCCATTTTGAAATTTTATGCTCATGTGGAAATGGCTTATGGCTTCCGCGCAAGTTTGTTGCCGGTGAACCATGGATAAGTGAGCACATTTGTTTTAGATATTGGTAGGAGAATCATTTGTTTTTTATTTAGTTATTCTTGTACAGGAAACATCTTTCAGCCGTGGTGGATTTCATCAGTTCTTGTTGTCTTTTTTGTTGATAACAATGGCTCAGCACATAGTTGTATGTGTCCTTACTATAAAATTTGATTTGGTTTCTTTTGATTTGTTGACTGCTGACTTGGATGTTTGGAATTGAAGCACTTGCTGCATGTGTATCAAAACTTGTTCACTCTATCGAGCAACATCCAACCTTCAGAAGATATGGAGATAGTACAAAAGGGAAGTTTGCTATTGAGATTCTCTAGAAAACCTCTTCTAGATCCTAATTATCATATTCCTCTTGCATCAGATTTAAACTTTGACATTGGAAGTGATGGATATCTGTCAAGGTGCTTCGAGGCGGATGAAGCAACTAATAGCCTCAGGGAATGGACTGGGCGGAGCTGTTAGTTGGTTGATTGGGGGCAAACTCTTTATTCCTTTCAATGTGGTGTGTGATTTTGTCTATGAAAAAAATGATTGTAAGATTGATGGTGATTAAAACAAAAACAACTGTAAATTATTAATTAATCAAAAGATGTAATTTTTGTTTTACTCAATATACTCTTAGCAAGACTTAAATTTGTTTATAATCATAACAATTTTTTATGGTTTTAAATTGTCAAGTTTTAAAAGCTTTTTTATTGACAAATTGTCATCACTTGGTTGTCCAAGAAGGAAGACCTATTGAATAACATATATAGCATGCATCCGCAGACCTAAAATGTCGCGGTATTGGTAAATATTTTTTAAAAAAAGATTTCTCAATTTTTTGGCAACATTTTTGAATTGTTTCCTTTGAGTCTTTTGACAACAGTTTTTAACTGTAACTCAACAAGCAACATTTCTAAAACGTCGCAATAGGTCCACCAAAAATATTTTGTCTATTCTAAGGGTTTAGGTAATCGTTTTTGTATATTGTTGCCTCAAGGTAGGAAAATTGTTGTCATAGACCTTTGGTAACAGGGGTATAGACAACACCCCTTTTGGCTTGATACGCGTGCAAGAAGTCGAAGAGCTCAGACGGTTGTGGTGTCCGGTTCCATGTAATGGACGAGGCCAAAATCAAGAAGTTGATCCCGGCGTCCATCGTCCTTAACTATCCCATGCAGTTGTTCGAACAGAGCGCGCACGACGCCGGTCTTGTTCAAATAGCATACGACTTGTACACGTCCTGTTCCGGCAGTGCTGATGCCGCCAAGGTGATCCGTTGTGCCTGAACGACTCGATAAATGCGTCAAGCTGCACTATATCGTGGCCACGTGTCGTGGTATTTGGAAATGTGCGCTCGGGATGCTGCACTCGGGCAATCGACGTCGCCTCAGGATCCGACAGTGTTTCCGGATTTTCTATCGTTCTTTCAGTATTGTAATGCGTACAACGGAACTGTCGGTCCATTGGAATCGAGGCTGACAAGCCTGGTCAACGACTGCATTGCTCGCCAACTCTCATTCTTCAACCGAATGGAAGGCGCCATCACCGGGACTCATCTCTCGGCCGACCACCATCACAACGCGCTGGGACACATGAAATTAACTGATGAGTTCAACGGTAGGAAATTCGCCCCCGTTGCTAGATTGCACTCCATCGTGAACGAGCGTCAACCAATCGTCTCTCATCAATTCACAACCACGACGGGCAATGCGGAACGTCGATCTGTTGGACGGGGTTTGCTGAGACGGTATAACGCTTACGATATTGATACTTCGCTGCTAATCATGTACCTGGACAAGTGTTGCAATGATCGGGAATGGCTGGAAGAGTTCGAGAACATCATTGTTCTCCTCGACAATCACCACCTGATCACAAGATACCTGAACAATTCGAACAGCACAGATCGTGCTCGGCATGGACAATTCATGGTTGTCGTGACCGAAATCATTGTTGGCACTGGACAAGCTCCGATGCGGGAAAGCTTCATCATTGAGGCTGAATTTGATGCACTGTTGGATCGCATTGAAGGCTGAATTTGATGCACTGTTGCATCCGCGTTGACTACCGTCGTGGATCGCTTCTTTCGTTCGAATTTGCTGAATGCATTATCCACAGCTTGACTGAATAGCTCAGAAAATCTGAAGCATCTTATAACTCTTATGTAATATTTATACGAGGTATTTTTTAGGAAGAACCCAATTGAGTTTACTCATAGTTTCAATGATTTTTTTTCTGAAAAATAATATCATGATGGATAAATCACCATCATGATTTTGTCCATTATAAAGGATTTTTTCTGGAAAGCTTGAGTGAAATTTTCTGCATTGCTTAAATTTAGTTAAAACTGTTGGTACATGCAATGGAAATTCATCATGTTTCACTGACTTTTGCAAGCATTAAGTTCATATGCGAGAATGCATAAAAGTATGATCAGGATTGTCCTCGATTGGTGCGAGAGTTCCATCATAATCCAATAAAAGAACCATTTTTTACCCTTTGCGTAATTTGTGATTTGCTCGAATAATGTCAGAGCAGAAGGATATATCTTCTACATAGTAAAGAGTATTCTAGTCAATCAACTCTACTATAACCTCAAGAGGTTACATTGAACATGCTTTGAAAACCACAATTACCTAAATCGTCACTCTTTAAATCATGTTTTTTTACGTATAAGCAACCAGATGATCCCTAAGCAACATCATCGAAGTTGAAATGAACAAAAAATTATCACACAAGAGAGATATAGTGCATCATCTTCTTCCTCTTCTCTCTTTCTTCCTCTCTCCCTCCTTTTTTTTATTTCTTTCCCACTTCTCTCTTTCTCCCTCTCCCTCCCTTTTTCTCCTCCCCCTCTTTTTCTCTCTTCTCGCCCCCCTACCCCCCTTTTTTCCCCCTCATACTGGAGTGGAACCCGGCAACCCCCCCCCCCCCCCCCCATAATAAATTTTCAAATGGATATTTTGTGCATGGATGTTATGAAATGTGAATTTCAGGAAAGGTAAATGTTATGTTTTGTAACATTCGGGAAATTTTTTTATAATTTTAATAATAAGAGGGGTGCAATTTGTAATTATGCTAACTTCCAAGGGAAGTTTTGATAATTATTCCACATAATATTTTAAAAGTGCTAAAGGAATAATATTAATTATAAAAAAAACATGAAAACCAAACTTTTAAAAACCGGACCGGCCGGTTCTACCGTTCGGACCGCGGACCGGATCACCAACCAGTCCGGTCAAGGGTAGAGGACCGGTAGAACAGCGGACCGTCCAAAAACCGGAAAACCGGACTGACGGACCGGTGACCCGGGAACCAGGGGCTGGTTTACTAAACCGAGCAGGCCAAGGAGCCCGTGATTAAATAATAGCCAAAATGTGAATGAAGTGAGATTCGATCTACTCCCAATTTTAAATTAGCACAAATGATAAACCATTAAACCGACGGTTTGATGTTCGATCCGATTTTCAAAACTCGATGAAAACTTTATTATTTACTTTTGATTGCTCGTCTGTACTACTACTAGTAGTTTCCTTTTTAAAAAGGGCAAGATGTTAATTAACTCAGTCAACTGCTTCAATAAGTCATTCGTCTGATCTCTACAGTAATCACCTTCCTCCCTTCTTCCTCTCTCCTATAAATCGATCTGTCTGATCCAGTCGTCTTTGAGTCTACTACATTCCTTTCTTCTTCTCCAATTAACCAATCAATCCCCAATGTCTCCAGGAAGATTCCATCTGCTCAACCGACTCCGGCAAACCGTAGCCAAAGTAAGATTCCTCCTCTCCTTCAATCTCCGCCAATGGCTCCTATCCGCCTCCCCCTCTTCCCGCCGCCGCCGCATCCCTCTCGACAGCCGCCCATCTTCGCCCGGGCTCCTCGACATCACGGACATATCCGATGATCTAGGGTTCTACCTGTTCGGCACGAGCTCGCCTCCCATGAGGCCTTCAAGCTCTCTTTCCAATACCGGAAGCAGCAGTACCGCCCTTTCGCCGCCGCCTCCGAGGATCGCTTCCCCTCCATTGATGAAGTCGATGTCGAGGTTGCCCAGCGGCTCGTCGGCGGCGTCGGATGATATAAATCAGAGGGCGGATGATTTCATCGAGAATTTCTACCGGCAGCTGAGGATGGAGCGGCAGATCTCACTCCAACTAAGGCATTGTAATGGTAAAGATGTCGGATCTTCTTAGGTCAGAGAGAGTAATGGATATTTATGGGATTTATTCATTGTTATTTTTTTGGTTTTCTTATACATCCGCTTCTCATTTTCTGGTTTTGGGAGGCTTTTGTTGTACCTATTGCTGCTTTTAAGATGCAGGGGGGAGGCATTGTAATTTTTTTTTAAAAAACAATTTATGCTAAAAATAATTTGATTTTTATTTATGAATCTGGATCTTTCAATTTACATTTGAATATAATTATGCAATTGTTATTAGTAGGTACATTAAGATAGGAGGTGAATCAGCCTTTTAAGGGTTGAATGAGTTTGCAGCAATTAATGAGATTTTCCGGTGTTTCTCTGCTCGTATAGAGGAGAAATAATGAGATATTCCATTGTGATTACTTATCTCTTCAGCTGTTTGATTACTTTAAACTAGATTAGGATGATAATTAATCTCATGATACTGTGCCGAAAAGGAATCGCAAATCTCCTGATATTGTAGCTTTTCAAATGCAGGAATTTAGGGTTCTCGTTGGGGGATTCGAACTCCTCCTTTATATTAAAAAAGTGTTCTTGCCAACCGCACTTAGAGTTAGTTGGTAGTTACTACTCTGGGGATTGATTTGTTTTTTAAGCACTCTTTCCAAGCATATCGATCAAGTCTTTGTTGATTTTGTGATACAAAATTTTTTGAACCCGAAAAATAATGCATGTGTCGAAATCGAAATCCGGTTCCAATAAGTGTTCGGATCATACGAATAACTTGCACCTATTTCTCACAAGGAAGAACACTTGACTGGTTGCTTGGGACTAAGAAACGGACCTTGAGTTGTAACGAGAAGGTCCCGTCACACACCCAAAAGATCAAATAGAGCTTCTCATCCTTAACCAATGCTGAGTTGAGCACCTTAGAGGGCACTTGGGGCCAACCAAGACCAACCGGAGGGGGAGAAAGCCAAAGAATCGGATCCCCTCCAAAGGTTCCCTTAAGATTCTATTTATAGTTTTTCAAGTCTGGCCTGCAAATAGCGGAATCCTGCCTTTTGTCTCTATTATACTCAGCCCAAATTGGTCTGACAACAACGAAACTCCATTATTTGGAGAGGCTATTAGCAGACTTAAAGAGATATCCTGGGAGTCTGGACTCAACCCTAGGAGCCTGGACTCACCACTGGGAGCCTGGAATCGCCCCTGGGTGTTTATGCTCGCCGCTAGGAGACTGGACTCACGCCTAGGTGACTGGACTCGCCCCTAGGAGCTTGGACTCGCCCATGGGAGCCTGGAATCGTGTGTGTGAGTTACATAATAAATATTGCATTGCATAACATGTCATAGAATACGCATTTGTAGATGCTCATCATATAAATTAGTATGAGCTATTTTATATGATGAGTTATAATTTTAGAAATCTTAGCTTAAATATTTGTATGAGAATTCGTATAGGTTAGGGTACGCTTCTATGATGATAGTGTAGCTGCTTTACTTTACTAGTTTTACCTAGCTCCTTTTACTTTACTTTTATACTGCATTAGTTGTTGATTTTCTTTATTTCTCATACTGATATAGAACTGCTAGAGAATTACCTATATATACCACTATCACCTGTGTAAAACCTCCCTTATAATGACCATATAGTATGAGTCCGGTTGGGGCCCCACAACATATAGATGCCACAGATTTAGGATTAAAAAGTGATATAAAAGAACTACGTATCTCAAAACTCAGAACACACAACGAAAACTCACAAACACTAGAAGTTATACACTATCACAGGAGTATCAAAACGGCCTTAAGCACTTGCAACAAACATGAGTCCAAAAACTAAACAAGACAAACTTAGCAACGTGCCTTATCACTTCTAGGCTACCTCGTCATGCAAGTCATATTACAGTTCATGGAGCAAAGCATTCAACAAAACATAAGCCGTTAAACAAAGAGTTCACTTCATGAGGTTTAGACCTTTTTGGCCGGCGAGCTTCATTCTATTTGCGAGCCTTACCCTGTAAAAATTTATTGTAAAGTGGGTCAGCAAAGACTGACCTCAATTGTGTAACCAACACATCTCCTCATCCTGCAGGTCAGCACTCCATCACCCTGCAGGTTAGCACTTCGTATGCAAATATACATGAACATAAAAAATAATAAAACATGTTTGGATGTCTCATACAACAAACACGTTTCTTTGTTGAATAGATAATATAAAAGAGGCCTACAATGCATCATGTATGCAATCCTGGGTTTTACCCAAGACACCCTATAGCGCAGGAATCTAACACATCATCACACATCATCAAACAGGTACTTCCAATTTCCTCATCGATGTTCAAGCCGCAAACACACAGATACTTCTAATTTCCCCTAACGACATACAAGCCGCCACATGAAACTCTTGCCAAGGCCCCACCTGCTCGTGGGTCTCAAAACCCGTGCTTGCATGCAAACACTAACTTCTCATGTCAGGATTCAGTCTCACAAACAACAAACCAATGCTAAGAACTCTTGCTTGACCCCACCCGCTCGTGGGATTCATTGCCCTGGCTTGTCCAAAGCTTGACGTTCTCGACAGTTTCACAAAAGGGGACTTGTCTCACATGGACACTCTCCACACATGTCTTGTACGTCACGGGCTAGCCAGCCGACCATAGAGATAAATTCGTGCCTTAACACATCAAAATCAATAGCTTTTCCCACCCTAATCCACCATTCGTTCTCACACAAAAATAATGGGGAACAAACATCACAAATGACATCTTGTAGTAAATGGATTTCTAGCAAAATTCTTAAGGCTCGTTATGCAATATCACCGAGTCGGACTAACGGTCGCGACTACGGCTTCACCCAACAATGTCTAATCCACTAGCAGAGCGGATTTCTAATGCAACATCTTGTCGGGGATGGACACAATCGACTCGGTGGCTCCTCTTTAAGTGTTTAGTGCAACATCATGCTGAGGTGAAAGTATTTGTTTTCAAGGTAGCTAGCAAACTAGAGGGGTGGGGGGGGGGGGTGAATAGGTTTCTAAGTCTCTTATGACTTCCTTTTTAAGTGCTAAGTGTTTTAGTGGTTATCTGCTTTCAAGAACCTACAATAAAAAAGCAACACAACAAAAAGCACACAACTTCTCAACTTAAGCGGTAGTTTAAATGTCTTATGTGCTCCTTATCAAAAAGGCAAATTTATCAAAACCTTTTTCAAGAGCAAAACTGAAGTTTTCACGTTTAGACCACTCGAACTCATTCATGTAGATTTGTTTGGACCCCTTAGAATGTGTAGTCTAGTTGGAAAACGATACACTTTCATTATCATAGATGATTATTCACGCTATTGCGGGACGATATTTCTTGCGAATAAATCTGACACCCTTAGCGAATTCTCAAATCTTTGCACGCGACTTCAAAGTGAGAAGGAACTAAAAAATGTATTAGATCAGATCATGGAGGAGAGTTTATGAATGAAGAATTCTCAAACATGTGCAACACCTTAGGAATTAAGCACAAATTCTTTGCCCCCCGCACTCCACAACAGAACGCGGTCGTAGAAAGAAAGAACCGTACTTTTCAAGAATTAGCACGCATAATGCTCGCCGAGTTCAGCTTACCATGATCTTTCTGGGCTGAAGCGGTTAACACAGTAAGCTACGTGATGAACCGAGTCATGCTTCACCCACTTTTAAAGCGAACTCCATACGAGCTGTATTTCGAAAAGAAACCATCTGTATCGTACTTTAGGGTCTTTGGTTGTCTGTGCTACATTCTAAACACTAAGGATCATCTAGGAAAACTTGACGAAAAATCTGATCTAGGTACCTTCTTAGGATACTCGAGCAAGAATCTGGCCTATGGGATCTACAATAAAAGGACCTTAGTGGTTGAAAAATAAGCTCATGTGCATTTCAATGAAAATTCCCCAACTAATGAGCCCGAGCCAAATGAAGAGGAGATTGATGAGAGTGTACCGATAAGGGAAAAGGATGAGGAGAGAGTTGTGGCGAGTGACACGCCAGCTCTGGTACAAGGATATAGGCCTCCTAGTAACTTAAATTTTTCGAAGCAACATCCACGCAAACTACTCATAGGAGAGCCATCTCATGGAGTTAGAACTCGGTCGGCACTTAATGAATTATTCTCA
This sequence comes from Platanthera guangdongensis, assembly GCA_039583875.1. Classification (NCBI taxonomy): domain Eukaryota; kingdom Viridiplantae; phylum Streptophyta; class Magnoliopsida; order Asparagales; family Orchidaceae; genus Platanthera; species Platanthera guangdongensis. Next base: position 177,419,722 of record CM077160.1, read on the forward strand.
AACTTGTGTTTCCTATATGATATTAAACCCAAGAATGTCTTAGAAGCCTTAAAAGATGAATCATGGTTCTTGGCTATGAATGAGAAGATGAACTAATTCGAGCGAAGTAAGGTATGGGTTTTAGTGGAGCGTCCGGATAACCATCCAGTCATAGGCTTAAAATGGGTTTTCAAAAATAAACTTGATGGTGAGTCTATGATAACAAGAAATAAAGCTATGTTGGTAGCTCAAGGGTATTCTCAGATAGTGAGTGTAGATTTTGAGGATTCATTTGCCCGGTTGCTCGTCTTGAGTCCATCCGTATGTTTTTAGCATTTTGCAGCTATAAACAAATTAGATTGTACCAAATAGACGTTAAGAGTGCCTTCTTAAACAAATATATTAAGGAAGAGGTATATGTCGAGCAACCACCCGGTTTCACGAATGCCGCCTACCCAAACCATGTATGGAAGTTGGTGAAGGCCTTATACGGACTGAAGCAGGCACCCCGTGCTTGGTACAATAGGCTCACTACTTTTCTCTTAGATCATGGGTTTAGGATGGGTAGTGCGGACACAACTTTATTTGTAAAGAATGAAAATGAAGATCTAATAATTATACAAATCTATGCAGATGATATCATCTTTGGGGCAACAAATGAGAAATTATGTAAGGAAATTGTGACCCTAAAGCAATCCGAGTTTGAAATGAGCCTGGTAGGAGAGCTTACTTATTTCTTAGGATTTCAGATCTCTCAACACAATTTCGGAATATTTATAGGCCAATCAAAATATGTCAAAGATATGCTTATGCGTTTTGGTTTTGAGAATATAAAATAAGTTAAAATTCCTATGAGTGCATCTCTCAAATTAGGGAAGGATGAGAGTGGAATTTCGGTTGATCAAACCATGTTTAGAGGTATGATAGGGTCATTACTATATTTGAGTGCCTCTAGGCCCGATATCACATTCGCGGTGTGCCTATGCGCTAGATATCAAGCCGACCCTAAAGAGTCACACTTGAAAGTCGTAAAGCACATTTTTAGGTATATGATTGGCACGCAAAACCTTGGACTCTGGTACCCACACACCACCAATTTCACACTTCACGTGTACTCAGACTCAGACTATGCCGGATGTTCACTTGATCTCAAGAGCACAAGTGATACGTGTCACTTCCTAGGCTCAGCATTAGTTTCCTGGTCAAGTAGAAAACAGAACGTTGTTGCACTTTCTACCGCTAAAGCCGAATATATCGCCTTAGGAAGTTATTGCGCACAAGCACTGTGGATGTCACAAATGTTGGAGGACTTTGGCATAATCTTTAGGAAGGTGAATCTTTGGTGCGATAACAAGAGTGTTGTAGACTTGACGAATAATCCAGTGCACCATTCTAGATCAAAACATATTGACGTGCGTCACCATTTCATTCGAGATCACATAAAAAGGGAGAACGTGAGTGTAAGCTTCATTGGTACTGATGAACAACTAGCTGACATATTCACTAAATCGCTCCCAGATGCACGTTTCTCATTACTTCGACTCGAGCTTGGTGTTCTGGATCTCTTATCCTAGTCATCGTTGTCTGTGTCTACCTGTTCTTTCATTTGTGGTTATTTTTTCTTTGTCTATGTTTCACTTTCTTCGTGCATTTGCTTATGAGTTATTTACAAAAAATCATATATATATATATATAACAAAAAACTGTGAAATGATCATATCTTACGAGCACACATGACCTGAACTTCGGCTATAACGAGTACACACAATATTTGAGCTAAATTGTTAATCAGTATGAACATTATCTCCAGTCATGGTATGCCGAACCAATATGTGCTTAGCTACAGAGTGCGACATTACATGTTAGTGTATGTTGACTATGGCTCTAGGTATGTGTGAGGATTTAGATAGAGAAATGACTTCACACAATTCACACATCAGTAGACGGAGCACTCATGTACAAATGCTAGGCTTACGTGCTATAACTTGTGAAATTGTGTAAATTTTTGTTTAAGGATTGAGAGTGACCTAGAGTGGGGTGAATAGGTCCAATTTGAATCTTGGCTACCCCTTTTTTGTTTAGAGATATATTTTCTTTAAGTTAAATATCACAGTTAGATAAACACGATAATTTTATCAGCAATCTAGAATTATCACAATATATCAAACACAACATACACAACACAGCACACACAGTTTTATAGTGGTTCCCCAATTTATGGGTACATCCACTTTCTTCTTTCGCCTATCTAGCAATGAACTAGATTCGACCAAACTCCTTCTTTCTTTTCTCAGATCCACAGATCTTACAGCTCAGAGCCCAGCTGGCTCCTACAACTCAGACTTTACAAGTCTTACCACTCAGATAACCAAGATCCTACACCTCGAGTTCTTCCCAATAACTCTACCTCAGAATGTATCCACACTCCTACTTCTCAGGCAAATGCTGCCCTACAACTCAGAGAAATTTCTTCTTCTCCTACCTCAGGCAATCCCTGCCCTACCTCAGCCTTTATAACATAGGCTTACAATCTCAGAGAAAATATTTCTCCTACACTCAGATCTACTTGTAGATCTTACAATTTAATAAAAGTAAAAAAAATTGATTGAGAACAAGTCACCCATTAAGAAAGGAATGGGTGATTGCTTTTTTGATCTGATCCTGATCTGTTTGCTTCCTTTGATCTTGAAGTAATAGATTTGATCATGCCCTTCTTAGCTTTTCAAAGCTTCTTGAAGTTGAAATTATGGTAAATTTAGGCTAGAGGATGTTGAAGATGATTCTTGATCCGGCTTCTCTCCACCTTCTGTATTCTAGAAGATAACTTCTTAGATCTGAACTTGCCAAATTTTTCTCTACTCTCTTTTTTTGAAGAGTTTAACCCCTTTATATAGGCTCCGTCAAAGGTAACTGGCTGATCCGGTTAATAACTGACATCTGACAGTTCTGACAGTTCTGACAGTTGTTAGACCCTCTGACTTGATTTCTGTACTTAGGGAACAAATCTGCTTGAAGTGTTGAAACTTGACTGTTGGATGTGTCGACACTAGTCCTGGGTGTCGACATCACTCTTGTAGTGATGTCGATATACTTTTGAATGTGTCAACACAACCTTACCCTTGTCTCAACACAGTTAATGTAGAATGTGTCGACACTAGTCCTGAGTGTCGACACTGCTTGCTTCCAGTTTTGACTAAGCCTGTGAAGTGTGTCGACACTTCTCTTGAGTGTCGACACAGTTGTCTTCAGTCTCAACACTTCTTGTATAGAGTGTGTCGACACTTGTCCTTAGTGTCGACACAACTTTTATTTGTCTCGACATAACTTGTGCAGTGTGTGTCGACACTAGTCCTGAGTGTCGACACAGTTGTTTTCTTGTATCATAGTGTTGACTCAAGTCCTGGGTGTCGACACAACTTTCTCCTTGACTCAACACTTCTTGTTTAAGTGTGTCGACACTAGTTCTGAGTGTCGACACAACTTTCACCTTCTCTCAGCACATCCTTAACAAAGGTGTCGACACATGTCTAGTGTCTTGACACTTTTGTACTTAGCTTTATTTGTTGCACACATGAACTTAACATTCATCAAATACAACTATGAATATATCATTGAACTGAAAGAGCTTCTTCAAATCAAGTACATTGTGATCAATATACCTAACACATTGTATCCTAACACGCTAGAAATACCTTGAATAATCAATGTCACGATACATATATGCTTATACAAAGATTATAACGTTACGCCAAATCTTTAGTGCTAAGATCTTATGTATACAAGTTAAAGTGTATCTATCTAGGTAAATAGATTTTGATTGACTCGGGGCTCCTTTGAACCCACAAAAAATTTATATAAAAGTGATAGCTCAAAATAAACTCAAAAGAAAACTATTTAAGCTATCAAAGGTCATGTCAAGGACCCCCCAAGCACTACTCATTCCTCCTGATAAGGCTTTATGAGCATTGTGAGGATGAGCACCTTGGTTCTAAGAGTCATTTAAATCTTGTGCATAGACCCTACCTGAAGCTTAGTGCCCTTCGTTCTAGTCTCGTTACGACGTAGATTGGTATGTGACATGTTTGTTCACTTTATTTCTCTTGTGTTAGCATTTTAAAGGATCGAGATAAACATGTAATATATGATATTTCTACACGTACACGTCATTGTCTTATTTAACGCTTCCATGCATAAGAATTGGATTGTATCTACACTTTCTGTTTTTAGCTCAATACGTACTAGCACACGATTTACACTCATGACGTTTACAATGTTGTCAATTTGATTAGATTTATAACTCTCATAGCATTGTACTTCTACTCATTGTGTGCTTAGTTTGATCTGTGCTGTCCAATTCACATTAACTCTGATAAATGTTTTATCTATGTCTGTGTACTCTGACCCGTTTTATGACCCGTGTACTTTATATTCTCTGATTTGCGTTTGTTTTGGGTGTTTGAAGTCAAATATGACCCCAACAGAAGTTCGAAGAAAAAGGGGGTGCAGCCAAAACCTACTTCTCTCAAGTCTCACCCCTGGACTGGATTCTAAAGACCTAAGACTGACCCAAAAGCCTCAGCAGGGAGGTCCCACCTCACACCCGGAAGATCTCTGAAGAGCTTCCCCTCCAAAGCCAAAGCTGGGCTAGGAGCTCCTCAGAAAAGCGCTGGAATTCGGGAGACAATGATAGCTTGCTTTCTAAGGAGCCCTTATGGGTCTATTTATAGCATTTGGTTGTCCTGGAAATTACTGAAAAGCCCCTGGTTGGTCTGCCAATAGCCAAATCCCGCTGTCTCTCTGGGGTACTGAAGTAATTTCTCCTGAGGGCAATTAGGACATTCTTCCAAAGACCCTGGGCCCCACTCGGCGAGAGCTGGTGCCGAGACCTTTCGGCCCAAGGCGTGGCGCGAACGTTCTCGCCCAGCGCAAGCGAGAACTCTCCGGGACTGAGGCTTGGTTTGGGCGAGAGCGCTTCCGCTGTCCGCGCTTGGCGCTCTCGGCCTACGGTTTCTCTTTTATAGCATCCGGCGAGAGCGTTTCCCCGCCTTCTGTGGGCGAGATCCTCCTTAGGGCGGGACCACTTCGGCTAACCCTCCTGTGACCATTGTGCCTCCTTGTCTGGCTCAGCGAATATGGGGTTGTCGTAACTTTGGTCTCGGCGTGAGGTGTCAAGCGCTGGACCTCCTTGGTGTCACGTGGTGACTCCAGATCCAGGATGGCCTTGACCTTGTCCGGGTGGGCTCCACCCCTGCCGGAGTCAGAAGATGCCCGAGGAACTTCCCGCGGCTGGCCCCGAAGACACACTTTAAGGGATTCAGCCTCATTTTAAAACTTCTCAGGGTGGCGAAAGTTTCCTCGAGGTCTTGCAGGTGTGAAACTATACTCTTGCTTTTGATCATTAGGTCGTCGACGTAGACCTCCAAGTTCCTCCCCCTCTGATCCCGGAAGACCCGATCCATCATGCGCTGATAGGTATCCCCTGCGTTCTTTAACCCAAAGGGCATCATCTTGTAACTGAAGCATCCATCACTCGTGATGAAGGAAACATCCTTGGTGTCAGGAGGGTGCATCCGGATCTGTGATAACCTGAAAAAGCATCTAAAAAACTCATGACAGAAAAACCGACGGCTGAATCAACCAGCGCGTCGATCCGAGGCAGGGGATAGCAATCCTTGGGGCATGATTTATTCAACAAAGAAAAGTCAACACACATCCTCCATTTACCACATCCTTTCTTCACCATTACCGCATTGGAGATCCAGCCTGGATACTGGATCTCTGAGATGAAGCCCGCCTCCAAGAGCTTCTTGACCTCCTCGCGAATGGGCTCCTCCAGCTTTGTAGCGATGGTTCTCATCTTCTGACGGATGGGGCGGGCGCGGGGATCCAGGTTTAGGCGGTGGCAGGCTACGTCGGCGTCGATGCCCGACATGTCCGCCGCGCTCCAAGCGAAGATGTCAACGTTGCTTTGAATGCAAGCTCGCACCTGCTCCCGGCCTCGAGACTCAACCCCCGCTGACCCGTACCCTTGTTCTTTTCCTGCTCTGGTGAAGACCTCCACCTCCACCACATTCTTCATCCGGCTCCAGCCGCGACTGCTCCCAACCGGTCCTTGCCTCTTCCTCCAGCTCCAGCTCTCCTTTTTCCTCCTCCTCAATCTCCATCGCTTCTATCCCCCTCTGCTGCTGCTGCTCGGCTTCTATGCCCCCCGGGACCTCTCCCTCGACTTCTCCTGCCACTCGCTCTTCTACTTCCATTGCCCCTTCCGGGCTTTCCTGCCCATCGCTCCTCCGTACCACCTGCACATCCCTCGCATCTTCTCTGTCTCTTCCTCTCCGGCTTCCTCTCCAGCTTCCTTTCTTACCTCCTCGAGGACCATCTCCTCTTCCTCCACAACCTCCTCTAGGGCCGCCATCTCTATTTCCAACTCTTCCGCCTCCGCCATCCACGAAATGGTGTTGACTGCTGTAACGTAACATTGTCTTGCCACCTTCGGGTCTCCCCTGACCCTGACCTGCACCCCCCCCATTGTTGAACTTGAGGCACTGATGGAACGAGGAGGGGACGCAGCGAAAGGCGCTGATGAGGGACGCCCAAAGATGGCGTTATAGCTGCTCGGGGCGTCCACGATCACGAACCTGCAGTTTCGCGACACGCCCCCCAACCTTACGTGCAACCCTACTCCTCCTTCTACCTCCTTCCTCTCCCCGGAGAACCCGAACAGAGGTCCATCTGATGCCAAGACCCTCTTCCCTTCAACCCTCATCTCATCAAAAGCTTTCTTGAAGATGACATTAACCGAGCTCCCGTTATCTACCAGTATCCTTGAAACGGTATAGTTCTCCACCGCCGTCTGGATCACCAGGGCGTCGCAGAATGGATCTTCATAGTCTGGCATGTCCGCTGATGAGAAAGTAATCTTTTCTTCTGGTGGAGGAACCTGGGAGGTTGAGGCCACCCCTCTCCGGTACATGGTTTGAAGGCTCCCCTTACGGGTTGCCTCAATCCCCACTCCTCCATGAATCACCCTGATTCCTCCCCGGGTCCCTACATCCACCCGGTCTTCGCACCTGTCCTCCGCTTCGCCCTGCTGCACCTCCACTATCCTCATCGTGGATCCTGCCTCCCTGCTCCTCTGGCCTCCCTCAGCTCTAAGAACTCTGGGCAGGTGGCCGTTGCGTGACCCTCCTCCAGGTGGAAGTCACAAAAGAGCAACGCCTCCCCGCCCCTTCTCCCGTCTCCCCTTCCTCTTCTTCCTCCTCGAGCTCCCCTGGCTGCTCCTCTCCCCCTTCCTACTTCCATGGCCTCCTGTGTGGTGGGGGACGATCCCTCGGCTCCTGCCTCCATGCCGGTCGATCGAACCTCCGGGCTCCCGCAGGTTATCTCTCCCCCGAAAGCCTTCTCCTGGGCCTTGGGGACGACCCTCCTGGGGCCTCCAACCCAACCGGTTGACTGGCTCCCGGGCCCCCCAACCCTGCTGCTGCCCAAACCTTCGGGGCTCCTCCCTTCTCCTTTCTTCCTTCAGCTCCCTCTGCTCTCTTCGACTCCTTCTGTCTTCCCGCTGCTGGTTCCTTCCCGTCATCCTCTGCTAGCTTGGCCAACTTCCTGGCGAATGATGGGTTTGCTCTCTCGAAATCAATCTCCTTTGCCGCCCTCTCCATAAGCTCCTCAAAGGAGAGGGGGGCACCCTCTTCAACTCCATGCTAAAGAATCCCGGTCTCAGCCCCAGGGTGAAGGCCAGCATCAGAGCGTACCCTGGGACCTCCTGGACCAAAAGGATCTCCTCCTGGAACCGGTCAACATAGTGACCCAGCGTTTCATCTGGCCTCTGCCTCACCGCAAACAGACACTCCGCTTCCTTCTTCCGCTTCTTCGAGGTAGAGAACCTCAACAGGAAACTTCTCCGCAGATCCTCAAAACTGTAGATCGATCTCGCTGGCAACTGGTGGAACCAGTCCCGAGCCTTCTCCTTCAACGTGATGGCGAACAGCCGGCACTTGAAGGCATCTGTCATCTGCCTTATTGACACAAACGTCTTCAAACCACTGTACGTGTTGCATCGGGTCATCCTTCCCTGAGTAATAGGACATGTCGGGCTCACGAAACCCCTCCGGTACCGGAGCCGAGATAATGAGCTCACTAAATGGGCTCTCGCCTCCTGCCTGGCGAGAAGGCACGTCTCGCGGCCTCGGCTGGCTTGCCCGATCCGCGAGACCGAGCCCTGGGAAGAGTTCCCGCACCGCCGCCTCCTCTCGCCTGGCTCTGTCAGCGCCTCCTTGCCCTGGCGCTGGCTCTAGCCAGGGAAGAGCTCCCGCGCCGCCACATCTCTCTCGCCAGCCTCGCCCGGGACCTCCTTTCCTGGGCGCTGGCCTGGGGCGTTCTCGCCCAAGAGCGGGACCTCTTCTATGGGGACCTGAGGTGTGGCCCACTCGCCTCTCGCCGAGAAGGCTAAATTGATTGTTTGCAAGACCTCTCGCCTGAACTCATCCAGCATCCTCTTTGTTGCTTCCTCTCCCCGGGTGGGGGATCCTCCAGAACCTGACCCTTCACCTTCACCCCCAGCCATGGACCAAACTTAAGGCTTTCTTGAATCGGCTGCCTTCCACGCTCACCGCACCAGAACTGTTGAAGCCAATATGACCCCAACTGAAGTTCGAAGAAAAAGGGGGTGCAGCCAAAACCTACTTCTCTCAAGTCTCACCCCTTGACTGATTCTAAAGACCTAAGACTGACCCAAAAGCCTCAGTAGGGAGGTCCCACCTCACACCGGAAGATCTCTGAGAGCTTCCCCTCCAAAGCCAAAGCTGGGCTAGGAGCTCCTCAAAAGCGCTGGAATTCGGGAGACAATGATAGCTTTCTTTCTAAGGAGCCCTTATGGGTCTATTTATAGCATTTGGTTGTCCTGGAATTACTGAAAAGCCCCTGGTTGGTCTGCAATAGCCAAATCCCGCTGTCTCTCTGGGGGTACTGAAGTAATTTCTCCTGAGGGCAATTAGGACATTCTTCCAAAGACCCTGGGCCCCACTCGGCGAGAGCTGGTGCCGAGACCTTTCGGCCCAGGGCGTGGCGCGAACGTTCTCGCCCAGCGCAAGCGAGAACTCTCCGGGACTGAGGCTTGGTTTGGGCGAGAGCGCTTCCGCGTAGTCCGCGCTTGGCGCTCTCGGCCTACGTTTCTCTTTTATAGCATCCGGCGAGAGCGTTTCCGCCTTCTGTGGGCGAGATCCTCCTTAGGGCGGGACCACTTCGGCTAACCCTCCTGTGACCATTGTGCCTCCTTGTCTGGCTCAGCGAATATGGGTTGTACATTGGGTCACCCCTATGTTTCTCCCTTCTTGTTGTCTTGTTTATGTGCATTGTCTGTTGTCTTTATAACGCTTATCATATACTGATCTTTCATCCTACATGTGTGGTTGGTCGTGCCCGCCACTTTTGATACTATCAAAGGGGGAGAAGAGATTGTTCATGGGTATGATCTCATGTAGGGGGAGATTCTTTCAATGCGTGCACATATATAGGGGGAGTGTGTAGAACATGTAGATAGGGGGAGCGTGTAGAACACATAGGTAGAGAGAGCATGTATATATGGGAGCTATATAGCGAACCTAAAACCTGAAACCTGGAAATTATCTTTTTTTTATATATTCACTCTACTATCATGTATTGTATTATCTCTCATGAACGAGATTTGATATTATCAAAAGGGGGAGTTTGTTGGAACCGTTGTTTCATATTCCTTATGTTTGAGAATATCAAATCCCAGCTATATTTGATCATATTTTGTGTTGATAGAGTGTGTAGGTTGACAGGTTCAAGCAAAGGAAAAAGTCTCCTATGAATGCTAACGCAGAGCGATAAAAGTTACCGTCGGGCGGTAGCCGTGAATTAATTGGACAGAGCTCTCGGGAACCTATCGCGCCGTGCTAGTCCTAACGCCCGCACTAGCCACTCGATGAATGGCGTGAAGGATTTCTCAAGTAACCGATCTACCACCAGGCGATAGTGCGTACCGCGCCGCACTAGTCTCTCAACGAATGTCGAGAAGGATTTCTCGAGTAACAGGCCTACCGCCAGGTGATAGTGGTTACTGGGCCGCGCTAGCCTCTCGACGAATGTCACAAAGGTTTTCTTAAGAAATCGACCTACCGCCAGGCGACAGTGGTTACCGCGCCGTGCTTGCCGTTTCACGAGTCTCGCAACGGTTCATCGACTTACTGACTTACCGTGTGGCGCTACCTTCTACCGTTGGGCGCTAGCTCTTTGAAAAAGAAAGATTCGTTTGAAATATTATTCCAGATTTGGATGACAGCTGACACAACAAGCATGCGAAGCTACCGCCGGGCGCTAGTCCTACCGCATGCGGTAGCCTATTTTCATGAAGACGTATAAAAGGCCATCTTGGTTTCTATGCCTGAGCATCAGAAAATGAAAACTGGCGGGAGTTCTTGCAATCTAGGGTTCGACCGCTCTTTCTTGCACTCCGTTCCTAAAGTCTCTGTCGAAGAATAAGAAAGTCGTCTCCCTCCCGTTCGTGAACGAAGGACTTCGACGATCCAAGTTCTACAACTAATACGAAGAGCTGACCGGTCGCTAGCAAATGAAGATCTCACGCGCCGGCCGCTGATCGCTCAACGGAGAAGTCGTCAAGAGAGAGAACCTCATTCTTTTAAATTATCTACATCCTTATTGTTGTAATCTTTTCTTTTCTGACTTTTGTGGTAAGGAAAATCGACCGGAAGGTCGTCAAAATTCGGGAAGGGTTTTGTGAGAAATTGGCTTGGAGGGACGTCAGATTCCAAGGAGGATTCCGTGAGAAATCGTCCAGGGGAAGGGACGTCTAGATCGTGTGGATTTAGCGGGGCTCTAAGATCCTTCCTTGTGTAGAGGTGAAGAGCCGACTCGAAGACCTTTCTCGGAGGGAAAGAGAGGGATCCAACCGGTCCGTGGAGTGGATCGATATAGAAACCAAAATAGTTTTTATTTCTTATCGCCTTCGATCTCCGGCGTCACGGAGATCACAGTTGTGTAATCATCTAAAACAATTGTTATTCTAATTCATGCAATGAAATTCTTGTTTCTGCTTTGATAAATTTTGTGATTGTTCTGGTTTTGATAATTGAGTACTTGTGTTGTGGGGCTTGCAAACGAACTTGCATAGGAAAATGAGTTCATAGACTTACTGCCTAGCATTAGATACCTAACGCGTCGTGGTAGCTTCCAGAACTCGATAATAATACAAGATTTGTGGTTGCTCTCTGTTGTCTCTGATTACTTAGCTCTATTTATGGTTAGAGTGTTTCTACGTCTGGTTCTCGCTCTTCGCTTGATCAAGTTGTCAGGTTGATAGCTCTGGAAGCTTTTTTTGGTACCAGAATTACTAGTTGATCAACTTGTGAGAATTTCAACATATTCGAGCGATAACGACAAAGTGGCTGCGTTGGCCGGGTGGATTTTGGGCCATGGTAAAGAACCGAACTCCGATGTCGGTCTGCAGGCATCTCAAATCTCGTGGAATGACGGGGACCATTTCTATGAGGTTGGGGCTCCATGGTGGAGGCGAGGATATGCATGAGTTTCAAGATCATGCCTATATGTTACCTCAAACTCTCGTGTTTGTTTGCTCGTCAATTCTCAGAAAGTTGAGACAGAAGACCTCCAGATTCTGAGCTGGTTCTCATCAATAGGAAGGCATGCATTGAAGAGGAGATTTTGAGCCGCTCTCTTTGTAGAAACTTAGAATAAAATATTTGTCAAATCAAAAATAAGTGCAAACAAATTGCTTCATTCTCAATTCTGATTTCATGTGAATGAACCACTTGCAGCAGAACTATGGAAGGGTACATGATGCGGCCGATGTTTATAATAATTGAAAGCTTATGTTGTGTAATCTTGTGGGTGATATCAACATTTTCAAGTTTAATGCAGTTATGCAATATTAATTTAGTTTCTTATAGAAACTCTATAAGTTTTGTATAATGAATGTTAGAAAATGTATCAGCTAGACTTGCAAACATAGTTGCACTGTCAAATGATTAAAGCTCCGTTTGACACATTGGCAGTGCTCATGAACACGGTAATCATGAATCATAATTCGTGAACGTCCGACCTCAGCTAAAGAGCTTCATTCCCTTTTATGTTTAAAACTAGTTTTTTTTGCTTGGTAGCAGACATAACTAGTGTCATGTCAAGCATACAACAGTGACATTTTTGTTCAAATTCATCGGAGCAAAAACGTCGTGGCAAACCGAGCCTAGGTAGAAGACTAGAGGGGGTAACCTAGTAAGTATTTGCCGGGTTTAATATCTCGGCCAGCAAGGCCGACCTTAATAATTTAGGGTCAGATTATTGATGATGATTATATTATGAAAATTTTTAGTTGATTGGAGGATACTATGTTTTGCCCATTGATTGAGAAATTATCTATCAAAAAATGATTAATTCAGGATCAATTGAGAAATTATTAACCCTTGGAATCTTCCAAGGTCTTTATATGACCAACTAGTGTTGGGCTTTCTGGTCGCAGAAGCACAATCCCTAAGAATAACTAAATATAGAGTCACAAGAAAATACATATTTCACACAATTTTATTAGCACAATAAAATTAGTAAATATTCAAATTAAGAGATACAGGTCCGAAAATATACTACAGAAAAACTTAGTCTACGAAAAATCGCAGGAGTAATATAAACTTGACTGTAATCCGTAAAACGGATGCTTAAGAATCGTATCAGAACAAACATTCGTTGTCGTCAGACGAACAACCACTGCCACCATCACCACCACCGAGATGTCATTGCATGTGCTGAGAATTAGTCTCACATAACAAAACTCATGTCGTTGTGCACTTAATATAGATTTTGGGCTCCTCCGTCTATAATCAATTAGTTTAAGATTGAATACACTCATACGCATATTCTAATATGATACCAAAATGCGCTAAGCTAAATAACACACTCAGACGTCACCAAAATTATATATAAAAAAATCATGTTTTAAAATCCAAAGACACTTCACTTAAGAGGTATAAAATTGCCAATAGAGCGTTGAAAGTGGGCCAACCGACCATAAAAAGGTCAAGGCTGACCATATAAAGGTCGACCTGGGCCCACAACCCGACTGCAGTTGGTGCACCTAAACCCGCTCTCCGTCCCGCCCCTTTTCTTTCTTTCCCTCTTCTCTCTTTCTCCCTCTCACACCCTTTCCTCCCCCTCCCCCTCTTTTTCTTTCTCTCACCCCTTCCCTCCCTTTTCTTTCTCTCACCCCTTTATATGGTCAAGGCTGACCATATAAAGGTCGACCTGGCCCACAACCCGACTGCAGTTGGTGCACCTAAACCCACTCTCCGCCCCGCCCCTTTTCTTTCTTTCCCTCTTCTCTCTTTCTCCCTCTCACCCCTTTCCTCCCCCTCTTTTTCTTTCTCCCCCCCCCCCCCCCCCCCCCCCCCCCCCCCCCCCACCCCCACAATTTCATTATAATTCCAAGTTACATCAGCCCAAAATGAGGATTGAGAAGCATAATTATAGAAGGTGAAATCAAATTTAGAAAGTAGAAGGATTCAAGACCTGTCGTCTGCTTCAGATAAGCTTTGGGAAACTCGTGTTCAGGACATTGACTTCCTATTGAACCCAATTCCAAACAGTCTTCTCTTCTATGAAGCTCTTGTTAGGAACATTTGCATATGGAACATAATGTCGACTCTGTCCATGGAGAGGACAGCAAAGACCACCACCAATATTGATTATAGAGAGGCACGAGCCGCGGAGGTTGCAGAGACCGCGCACTCAAAAGATAAATGAAAATTTCTCCATAGCTGAAAGAGGAGTGGAGATAGTTGAGGTAGCAGCGTTGCGAGCCGTGTGGTATAACAGAGTCGTCCTTTAGAGGTGTAGCTAGCATAGTCGATCAGTCATTGTCCCGCGAGGCAGCAGATCAGTCATTGTCCCGCGGGATGACAGAGTCTTCGTCCCATAGTTAGGGGTGCAATTCGGATCGGTTCGATTCAGTTTCACTCAGATCTAAGAATCGACCTGTATAGATTTGGTTCCCATTTTTTAGAACCGGAACCGATCAACGGTTCTAAATTGTAGAACAGTAACCGAACCGGAAATTACGGTTCGGTTCTTGGTTCCCACCTGAATGATGATCAAAGAAACTTAGACCAAGCGTCGGCGAGGAAGAGACGTCGACACCTCCAATATCGAGTTAGTGAGACGGCGATGGTTGCAGATAGGGTTCAGAAAGATTTTTCACGGGACTATGGGAGAGGTGACTAGGTGAGTCATTCATGATTTCACGGTATTTAAATTTAAAAGTAAATAAACCGGAGAGACTGAGAGTCCTTCACATTTCACTGGATTTAAAATAAGCAGGAGAGTCTTCATAATTTTTCATGTGAATAAATATGGTAAATATCCATTAAATAATAAATTATAAATTAAACTATTATTTAAATCGGATTGGTTCTCGGGTGTTGTGAAATTGGGACCGGATCCGCGACTACGGTGGTTCGCCGCGGATCATGTAACGGAAGATAGTCTGAGCAATAATATGATAACGAAATTTAATTCCAAAGCAAGCACAACCAGACGACAAAATAATATACGCGGTTCGGAGATGAGCTCCTACATCCACGGGGAGAGCGCGCCAAAAAGATCCACTAAAACTGAAAAGATTACGAGATACAAACTGAGACCGAAAACACGGTCGAACAACAAAGGAAAACCCAAATAACCCAAAAAATCCCGAAGAACCGCTACCACCGGGCGGTAGTGATGTCGCCGGGCGACAGTGCACTGTTCTTCTTCCTCCGCTAGAATCACCGCCTGCTTCCGCAGCCTGATGCCGATCCCGCCAGGATCTGCCGCCTGAAGTCGCCGAATGCCTGGAGTCAACTTCTGGAGGTCGGCCGGATGTCGCCTCGCCTGAGGTGACCGGATGCGCCGCCTCCGTTTGCTCCGCCTGTATCGCCGCCTCTGCGCCTACTGTTGCCGTCGCCGCGCCTGATTCCGCCGAACCTCTGGGGCCTACTGCAGGTGGCCGGCCGGATGTCGCCTCGCCTGAGGTGACCGGATGCGCCGTAACCTTGCGCGCCAGATGCCGCCGCCTGCTGCCGCCGTTCGCTGGAAGAACCGCCCGAAAAGCTCAAAGCTCTCCCCTTCTGAATTCTCACTAGTGTTGTATATTTCGAATCATTTTTTTTCATGGCTAAGGGAGGTTGACCCCTATTTATAATAGGATCAAGAGTCATCAATATATGAAGATGAACACATATGAAGGGGTTTGCCAAAATAGGACTCAGCCAAATAGGAAGGACATCTCCTAGATTATATCCCCCCATAAAACATTTTCATGTTTAGGACTCCCCCAAAAAATCAGCCCCTCACTAAACCACTTTCTAATCAGGATTAGGACAAATTAGACAAATAAACCTCCCTAGGATCGATGACGTGCCGCGATCCTGACGGTCCGAGATTGGCGATGAGGTGTCATAATCTCAACACTCGGGTACCCGATCATAAGACCCAAGAACCGAAGCGAACCGCCGGTTTTATTTTTTTAAGAACCATACTGGAACTGAATCACTAGAGAACCGACCGTACTGTCCGGGTCGGTTCCCGCTTCTTCGGTTTCATATGCACACCCTATCCATAGCTGTCGCAATGGGACTTGTCGTGGTCGCGTAGGAAAAATCCATAGCATCACGGATTAGGGCTTGCTTGAGCTTGCAGCTCACTGGCCGCGGAAAGGATACCAGAATGCGACAACTCTTCAAATCCACAAAAATTTAGACTCGGTTACTTGCCCGGATGTGAATCCGCCCCTTACTTTATCAGATGTTTTTGATGACTTATTTACTACTCATAGATAGAAAACCTTGTATAATTGGTACAATAATATGCTTAAGAAGATTTTATGGAAGAACCTAGGGCAAATATTTTTCAAAAAATCAGTATTCGCGATTTTTTCCAAGAAAAAGCGGCCAATGCTTGCTGGCTACGGCGCCACTTTTTGGAAAAGCACCTCAAATGCGTACAGAATTTCGTGACACTTTGAAAGAATGTGTAATGGTTCGGAGAAAAATTCAACGCTTCATAATTAATTAAAGATACAAATTAAGGAGATGAAAATATCAATATGTTATACGTATATCTTAGATAAGATGAATTAACTTAATCTGCGGGTGAACAATAATCTTGGACTGCAATTCTCAGAGGGACGCACAAGGTTCGCTCTGACAAACCTTTGTCGTCGTCAGACAACCAACCACCACCGCCTCCACCGGAGAAGTCAACGTGGAATAATGTACAGCTTGTGTGTAAGCCTGTTGCTCACTACATTGCTTGCCCCCACTACAGCCTTGCCGCACTCACTATAGCATGTCGCAGCCTCGCCTTCTTCTTCTTCGTGAATCCACCTTCAAGGACCTCTTTCTCTAAAATGAGAACCGGTGGTGTGTCTATCTAAGCCATAACCCAACCATTTATATAATCATTTCATTTGTCTTGAGCACTTTCCTAGAAGTTTCCTAGCATGCGAAACACATGAACGGCTTGGAGAGTCAACATCGGCAGCTTGGAGAGTCAATATCGGCGGCCGGTAGGTGAAACATGATACACATGAATTTGAAAGATCAAACCAACTCGATAAAAAGCGCTGCATGCAATGCTTAGCGACATTTTTTAAATCACCGTGGAGGCTTTCACAATGCTTGAAAAGGGTCGCCCAAAGCCAAAAAAAAATGTGTGGTGGTAGAGCTATTTGTTATAGTGCATACATGTAGAGCCCACTTTATTTAATTCCACTTTCGAACAAAAAAAACTGTATAATTTTGAAAATGAATACCCACATATCCCTACATTTTTTTCTTCATTTGACATTTTAGGATCTTCATGATAAGCAAAAAAAAAACACCCTCAATAACCCCAAATTTAACCCTAAAAGCAATATAAAACCGCCGTTCAAGAATCAATGAACATGCACCTGGCCTCACCCTCCATTGCACCTACTCATTTATGCGGCTATGGGAATAAAATTACCTCATACAAGTGTTAGCACTAATTAGAATTAAGAGAGGAAGATTCATCACCTAGGATTTCGCCTTGAAGGTCACTACAATGAATGCCGGGGCTCCAACGGGGTGGGAATGGGAGAGGGCCACGGAGGGATACATCTGGACGCGGGAACGGGAGTTTGCGCGGCCAAATGTAGGAATAAAATTGCGGAGATAATAGTTATTTTAAAAGACCTAAAGGTGCACCTTGTTTAGGTGCATTTAGTTAAAAATGTAGTGTGGATATTAAAGCGCCTGATTTTGCGCATGATACATAAGACTTGAAATCTCAGAATCATTTATTGACTCAAACCCTGAAGAACATCTGTAATTCCCAGCTCAAAAAAGAAAATAGAATATTACACAAATTAATTCATTCAATACTTCCATAGTCACGTATTCTCAATATCAAACCAGCATTCTTAATACATATTAAATTTTACAACTCATCGATAAATTTGCAAATACCCCCCTTTGAAATTGCTATTCATATAATTTACCCAACTTATAATGAACATCCAAGCTCGCTCCACCGTCCAGCGCTCCGCCCTTTTACACGGATCTTACAGAAGTGTGAGCGACTGCGTTTACACACAGCTCCCATCGAGCATCACTACGTCCGACCGCTCTGGATCATAGAGGCAAGCCTCGCCCTGAGGTCCTTCCTCAGGATCTTGCCAGATGGCGACTTCGGAATGGCCTCCACAAAGTAAACTCTGTGTATCCTCTTATAGAAAATCACCTGCACAAATCATGCATACAATTTGATTTTGAGAATACTATCTTTTATTGGGAAATAAATATATAGCCTCCTCAATTTAATATTTTATTCCCAACTACTTCATTTATAATCATAATTGAATTTGAGCTTGATATTTAATGAGGTTCTCGTATATATTAATAAGCCCCGGCCAATTTTAAGGGTAACTCCTGTAAGCCAACTTGGTGCATGTATTCATTTGACTGCATGCGAGTATAAAATGTACACACAAAAAACAGAGACATACCTGCTTTGAGACATATTGTTTGATCTCATCCTCTGTGATCTCACAACTGTCCGATAGCACCACGAATGCAACCGGAAGCTCTCCGCACAAATCATCGTTATTCCTGCATGTCCGACAAACCCGAAATCACAACCATTTTGGAGGAAATCACGGGCCAATAATCATTTTTTAAAAAATTTGAATTGTGGGCGGATCGGAAAAAATTCGAGAAAAAACAAAGAACTCACGGGACAACGGCGGCGCTCGCAATCATGGGGTGAGTGATGAGGAGCGCCTCGAGCTCGGCCGGGGCCACTTGAAACCCCTTATATTTTATGAGCTCTTTAAGCCTATCGACTATGTATATCTCGTCGTCATCATCCACGTAGCCAATATCTCCGGTGTGCAGCCAGCCGTCGATGTCTATGGTTCTTTCCGTAGCTTCGGGATCATTGAGATAGCCTGCCAAATAAAAATTTATTAAATTTTAGCCAAAATTCTAAGATTTGTTATTAATATTTAAATTTGATATTTAGGATATCCAATTAGACTTCCGATCTAGCAAATAATGGCTTTGTTTAGGGGATTTATTTTCACCGATCAAACAGTTAAGACCACATGAACCATAACTTAATTACTGCTTACTTTGTGAAGATAAGCGGAGCCAATATAAATTGAGGAATTAATGCCATAAATTGCTAATTAACATTGCCGACCGGCTCAGAGCGGCGGGGACAAATTATTAGGAGAGGCCGTTGGACCTACTACTCATCCATATATATTTAGTGACTTATCCTCTCGCATATATTTTTGGAGCCTTCCGAAAAGTTTGACTCGGCTTTCTCCAAACGGATCCCCACACCGCTCACAAATTACTTTTAGGCTGCCACCTATATTCAGTATCTCACTGTCCCGTTTTTCTTATTAATTACTATATTATTCATTTATACAGTAATATTCTCACTTGTTCTTTTTTAATCTAACAACTAATAATGAGTAAAAGTACCTTTCATGATTTGGCTTCCTCTGATGCAGATCTCTCCGTGCTGGTTGCGAAGGAGAGATGCGCCGGTGACCGGATCTATTATCTTGAGCTCAGCGTTTCTGACGACGGTGCCGCATGAACCGGACTTATATTCGAACGGCTTCTTGGCAAACGCTAGACACATTGAAAGCACCGGCCCGGCTTCCGTCATCCCGTACCCCTGAAACAATTTCACGTCCCATTAATTACGCCTCATATATTTATATCATAAATAAATAGCTAATTAAATATAATATGACTCATTGAAATTAATAGAATAGTATAGGCTTAATATCATATTCATCACGAACACCCGCTTTAATAAATAAAGAGTAAACATACCAACTGTACTTTAAATGTTCATTTTATGAGCAGGATCTATTATGGGCTTATCCCTTTGGCACGGTGATGGCGGTCCTAAATGCATGGGTTAAACCGTCATTCGTTGAGGAACTCCTTACCAACATCATCAGTTTGAACATAAAAATGACTGAAGTTTCTTAGGTGGGTATTAACAAATGACGATTTAACTCTCATGTTCATTACCATCACGACCGTGGCAAACAGAGCCTAAATCTGACCCTCCTTTGCTGTGCATGATCAAAAAATTCGAGAGATGTTTCGATATGAGATCAAGCACTTCATAAGTAGATCCATATTGAGTCGATATGAGATCAAGATCTTAAGCATTCCACTAATGGATATTTGCCATTTCACTTTATCCATATATTTGGGCCATATTTCCAACATAATATCCTAGGACTAGAATTAATATCGTGGCATGTGCATATTATACAATAATATTTTAGTTGTTTTCTACTATCCCCAAATCCATATAATTTGTCGGGCTATGTCTAACTCGCCATCTAAATTTGTATTGTCTTCAAATTAATATTTAATAGTAATTATTTTGGGTTGCTATTAATTATTATACATTAAAGTTATATATATGTTGTATGTATAATTAATAATTGTATGTCGTGAGGTTGATGGAATTGAGTGTCAAAATAGTTGACGTACTGCATGAAACCTACCTGGCCGAACATGGCGTTGGGAAGCTTGGCTGTGAGCGTATCCTGCAGCTCCTTCCCCATCGGCGCCGCCCCGGACATGACCATCCTCACCGACGACAGGTCGTACGCGTCGACGGCCTCGCTCTTCGCCATCTCCACGACGATCGGCGGCACAAACGGAGCCACCGTCACCTTGTATTTTTCCACCAGCTCCATCATCTTCGCAAGCTCAAACTTCCTCATCATCACAATAGTCGACCCGGCCCGCAGCCCGCAAAGCAGAACGGAGTTGAGAGAATATATATGAAACAGAGGCAGCACGCAGAGCAGCACGTCCTCCTTATCAAAATACAGGTTTGGATTCTCTCCATCCACCTGCTGCGCCACGCTCGTCACCAGCGACCTGTGCGTTAGCATCACCCCCTTGGGCAACCCCGTTGTCCCCGACGAGTACGGCAGAGCCACCGCGTCGTCCGGATTTATTTTCACTATAGGAAGCTCCTCCTCTTTCTCGTCCGCCGACAGGAGGTCGGCGAAGCTCCGGCAGCCCTCTGCTGGCACGGGATCGTCGACGACAACGATTTCGACCGCAAGATCCTTCACCTTATGAACGTGCGAGGATTCGGTGATGACGAGCCTGGCTTCGGAGGCTTTCGCTTGCTTGTGGACTTCGGGCGTGGTGTAGAATGGGTTTGCGGTGGTGGACATGGCGCCGAGGAAAGATGCGCCGAGGAAGGCGAAGGCGAAAGCAGGGGAGTTGGGGAGGAGGATCATGATCACGTCACCTTGCCCGACACCCAGCCGGCGAAGTCCGGCGGCAGTGCGGCGGGAGAAGAGGTGCACATCTGCGTAGGAATAGACGGTGGCGGTGGGTCCGTCGATAAGGCACGGGCGGTCGGCAATATCGGGGAGCTTGGCGAAGCAGTAATCGTGCAGGGGAAGGTGATCCGGTATGTCGATGTCCGGCAGCTTGGAGCGGAAGATGTGCTCGAATGCCGGCGAAATGGAGCCCATTTTTTATTTATTGGTCGGTGAAGATTAATTGGAGATGAAGAATGGAAAGCTGGGAAGGGCTGAGTTAGGGAGGGGCTTGATGGATCAAGTGCCGCGCTTGAATTCCCTGAGGAAAAATGTGGTTGTGGAGGATCATGGTGTAATATAATGGCGCGGAAGTTGGTGAAGACGGGAGTAGAAGGAAGATGGGCCGGTTCTGTAATTATTTGAAACTTGGGGGGGCGGGGAGTAACGGGGAATTTTAGTGAGTTAAATTGGGTGGAATCCCGTCCCGGGTCACTAATTTTGGTTTTGAGTTGGTGAGGGAAGCAGACGGGGAATTCCTTCATACCTCTTTCACCTAATGGCTAATGGAGGCATGGATCTTTCGGGTGGGACCCGCGAGCGGCTTTACCAACCCCCTCGGCCTCCCTGAGATAGTGAGATGGAAGGAATATCATCTCTCAGACCGGATAGGTGGACCGGATCACCCACCGCGGTTCGCTGATGCGTGCTGACGTCCCTCGTGCTGTGGGTAAAAAAAGATCTGGGCCGTTGCTTGGAGAATGGACGCGGCACGAGTGGGGCCGCTCAGCGTTGTTGTTGTTGTTGCTGTGTAATAATCACTAATGGAGCAGTTTGCGTGGTATGCTGTTCTGGCCGAACACGCGTTAAAGTGCTGTCTGCTGACTCGTGGGCACCCTAAACGACTCGTCGAAGGCTACGTGGCGAGATAAGGGTGGGTGGAAGTGATGGCCCATCGCACCGAATGAAGCAAGCCTTTTCTGAGTGGTGGGGTCAGTAGCCTCCCCTCCGCGGCTCCGCACTAGGCAAGAAATAATTTGGGGATTGTTAAGTGCATGTACTTTTGGCCTGGTGCACCACAGTTTTAAAAAATATTAGAAATTTTTTAGGTTTCTTCTTTTTCTTAAGTGCACAGCAGGTCAAAGTTTGTTCCGTGCGGCTATGTGTGCCTGCCTCTGAGTTGCTGCCTCCTCCTCCGACCAAGCCGCCGCCGCAGGCCGTCTGGTCCACCAACCGCAACCTACTTGTCGGACTCCATGCCACCGTCCTCTTCTCCGCCAACGGAGATCTCATCCTCCTGGACGCTAATGGAATTGCAGTCCGGTCCACCAACAGCTCCGGCCATGGTGCCAATACCCTAACCCTAACGGATTCCGGAAATCTCTTGATCCTTTACCCAACCAGGAGTTCACGACATGTACATCGATTTGCCCTCATATTCGTCCCATCAATACATGAGATTCGAAGATGATGGACACTTGAAGTTGTATGGGTGGAATGGTGGATGGAAATTTCTGAAAGATGTTCTCGATGTTTTTCTTGATGATTGTGCTTACCCAATTGTATGTGGCCAATATGGAATTTGCTTAAATGGGCAATGCTCTTGCCCTCAAGCTGCTAATGGGGGATTCCAGTTTCTTCGACCCGTTTAATCCATTACAAATCAACGATCACGAGATTCGACTCTCATTTCTTCAAGCCAGTTAAGTTGGAGGAAGAAACTTGTAATTGGATTTTTGCTCGGGATTCTTTTCCTGTTCTGATTGCAACAACAATCACGAGATTCAAGCAATGTAGAGCTCGGTAAGAGTTGTCCCGTGCCATTAACAAAAATGCGGTGCCCCTAACAACTTTGTGTGCACCTATCGTAGTGTGGTGCTCTTAACAAAAAAAATACACGTAGCCAAAATTATAATGCACTTAACAATCCCATAATTTTTGAATAGGCTATGAGACTCTAATGAAGAACCACGTCATCATATGTTGTGCACCTATTATTACCTGTTAACCATGTCGAGAAATATTTAAACATTTTATTATCAACATTCCATCGTGCGCGCCATGTTTTTTTTAAAAAATCAGCGTTATGCAACAGCTGGCATCACTAAAGTATACTGCTATACCGTGTCTGGAACTAAAAGCATCATACTTTTTTTTTGAATGAGCAAAGACTTTCATACTTGTATTAAAGGTATCGCTTTTAGTAAAGTTTAATTGTATTTTTAGTTATCTGCACTAATGGCTAATCATAAGCATAGTTTTAAGATAGGTGATTTTTTATTAGCAAGTGTTATTTTAGGAATTTGGCTATCTGCAACCATTCTGTCATTTTTCACAAGATTTAAAAATACCGAAGGATCACAAATCTTATGCTATTATCGCCTTCAAAGAAGAGGACACTCAGGGGTATGGAACCTACGAGTGGGGAACTCTTGGGGGGGGGGGGGGGGGGGGGGGGGGCAGAAGACCCCAACACCTCAAGATCTGGCTCAGTCGATGTATTCTCGTCTCATGGAACCTCCTCAACCTGGCAATCTCTCTGCATTGAAGAAAATCGAGGCTCCACATCTATGCCACTGTCGTCCTTCACGCCAGTTTTCTCTTCCGATCACGAACCAAAGCCGCTGTCACTGCACACTCTGAATCAGCTGATAGCCACATTGTAACAGACGTTTCTCCTCCGCAAATAAAAAATGTTGAACAAATGATTTGCCAACTCTCGAGGCTCTGTAAATCCCAACACCGGAGAGATGTCCCGTTCTCGTCCCTTATGACGACGACAACGATCAGGTAGTGAATTCCAAAGCTTTGGCAAGCCCCAAAAGTTTTGCACATAGCCGATCAAAGTGTTCTCATGACGACGATCCGTCCGACTCTCAAATTCAGGCCAACTCATGTTGTTATAGATCTCAACACGGCTGTCGCCATCAACTCAAATCTCGCATCAATCTTTGAATAAGTCCAAGAAAAATCTTGAGTCGTGCTCTTTGAAGAATGCAACTAGCCCCATGATACGTGTCATTCCAAGACGAGTAAATTGCGACATAGGGATGCCGCAAAATTTCAAAATATCAACCACTTCTTCGCACGACAGAAATCGGAATCCGGATCGCATTATCGTCTCACACACTCCAGCCAACCCTTTGGCGGATTCTGAACTCTTTCTTCAATATGGGGAATTCTTACTTCAAGATTGGCAGGTATTCCATATCAGTTACTGGTTTTCACACTGCTGTCCGTAGGGAGACACGACTCTAAGCAGGGGACTACTCTATTCATCCCTTCAAAACCAGAGATCGGGATTCAACATATTGCATGGTCATGGGCGTTTTCTCATCTAGCCTCATTTCTATGATTCGACAGGCACCTACATATCACTGTCATATATCTCTTTCAAATTCTAAATCATACAACATTCATCATGTCATTTATATTTCTACATGATCAACATAACTTGTTAGGAGTACATCACATGTTCTTCCAACAATTTTAGATCACAGCAAGTTATATATTACACATTCATGTATCATATACTACAAGCCCTTCCAAAACTTATACAATTCATCTCATTATTATTAAGATGCATCTTTACTGGTTTTCATGAATAAACCATTTGTTCACTCAAAGATCCAACAACCAATTGTTCGTTCAAAGTTCCAACGACCATTTGTTCATCCTAGTTACCATTAACTACGTTCTCCAATTCCTCAATATCATTTAGCTACGGTCTTCCTACAAAGCCCAAATCCAAATGTACGACTAGACCAAAAAACAACCTACACACGTAATATTATGGTACAGCAACTGTGACTGAACATTCCTGGGGTTATAGAGCTACTATGGAAACGTGTAATCATTTGTTGGAAAGGTCTTTCCGAGGGCTACAACTTTTGTGTTCAGCCCATGACCTAAATCTGACTGTACCATACTAAAAATGGCCTTGAAGTCGGATGTGCAAAAAAAATAGATTTTTGCACGCATCTTAATGTCTAATGAACGACATTGATTCGTCTTCTTCCTCTAACCATTCATACCAAATATATTCAGCTCTTCCTCCTCCCTTATTCACCCTCAATAGACCACAATTCTTCACGAAACCAAGTCCACCAACTTCAAATGATGAGAGGAGAGGTCGAAGACAATAAAGCCCTAGGACAAGGTCCTAGCGTGGTCTCTTCCTAGAAGATCTTCATTCGCACCAAAGTCAAGCTCTCTTGAGTCGACATCTCTCCTGTTTTATAACTAAAGATCTAGCACCAAATGAGGGGGTAGGAAACTCATCTCATTTCCGGCCATAGATCTCGTTATCCTCCTTGGCGGCATGCTTAGTTTCCTCGTCGGTATAGTTTCTCACGGACGAAAGTGAGTTCTTCTCAGAAAATTCGATTCCTACGACTTATTCATTTTCGTCGGGCTTGGTACATGGTCGATTCGGCAAGGTGAGCGATGACGGCTAGGTTTTCCTGTGTAGTCCTTTTTATAAGGAAGTATTAGGGTTTATGTTACTCCGCCACCTGTCGCTATACCAATGGACCGTCCATCATCACATTAAATAAGTCTATTTGAATAGACCGGTCATAAGGAGTCATTCGACAAGTTTCCCGAAACCCGGTTCAGCCCGTACGTATGAATTAGCGAATACAGCCTGGACGAAATTCTTCCAAGTCAAATTTGTGGAGTATCCTTGACAATATCCGACGAATCGTAGAAATTACATGTATCATCTCAACGAATCGGCTAACCCTTCAAAGCAGTTCCGACAAATTCGTCGACTCCTACTCGACGAATTCGTCGAGTTTGCCCGATGATTTTCGAAGAATCCCGCTGAATTACTCAAGTCATTTTTGACGAATTCGTCAGATATCCTTAATGATATCTGATGAATTGTCCTTGTCTCGCAGAAACTATTCAAGTCTAATTCGTCGCATGCATCGAGTGTCACTCGACGCTTCGTCGAGGCATCGTGATCACTCGACGAATCTTGACAAATCCCTACTGGCCGAAATTATTCTAAGTCTCATTCTTCTTATGCGTCGAGTGTCACTCGACGCCGGCCCACCTGTCAACGCACTCGACGTGTCGAATCCGGTGCACCCCGAGCGCGAGTAAAGTCTCTTGACTCAAAACGTATGTGAGGGGTCTAGCACGAAATGAGATGTTACATTGCTGCCCCCATTCGGAGCGGCCGACGCCGCCCCTGCAAGGGGCGACCTCCGCCGCCCCCGTCAGGAGCAGTCGGCGCTGCCCCTCAAGGGGAGGCCACCGTCGCCCCCGCAAGAGGTGATCGTCGTCGTTGTCGCCCCCACTAGGGGCGGTCGGCCGGCCACCCGAGAGCCATCAATGGCGGCCCCTTTCCATCATCTGCTCATCCCGTCGCGATCACCAGCGTTCGTTACATGGGTAACTACCAATGTAATCACATGCTAACCACCTTAAAAAACCACATACTAACCACCACGATTAGTGGAGACTATTATTTATTTAATTAACGGCCTGCACATACAAATATCATGTCAATAATATATATTCGAAACTTTGCAAAATGTGGTATGCATGATGCATCCAGTCATTTGGGTGGTTACGGTATGCGAATAGCTGTGTAACCACTGTAACGACCCTCTGGAGCCTATAAAAAGGTCATAGGGCCTCTCTCATTTCTAACTTTTTTTCTTCTCTCAGCTTTCTTCTTCCTCAGGTTGGAGCTTTGCCGAAATCCTTCTACGAGCCTCCTCCTCCCGTCGTGCTACTCGAAAATTCGTCTAAGTTCACAACGCTTCGAGGAAGAATACGATCGTCAGCCAGCCACTACAGGAAATCTCCTACGTGCGCAACATTCTGCAAGACTCTGTTAACGCATCTTTGCACGCCCTGCAGCCGTGTTGTCATGCTTAACATACGAGCGGTGTCCAAGAGCATCTATCCTTACCAGAAAGTGATAGAAAACAAGTTTCGTGTGAGCCAGCTTGTCTCCCTCCGAACGCACCTGCAATCTCTCTCACCTCCAAGTTGTAACGAGGAGCGGTCTGACGCTCTTGATTCTCTTGATAATCTGTAAATTGCTATCAATAGTGAAGTTTGACCGACACCGTTTACGTCACATTGTTTTTTAACCAGTTGATAAATTTTTCACGTTAAAATCATTTTGTGTTCGACTCTATTTATTTTGTGATTGTCTGCGTGCTTGACCGCTCCACAGGAAAAGACGACCTAGTTTAGTCCGGTCTACCAGGAGAGTTAAGTTTGCCGAAACACTCATGTTTAATACATTTTAACTCATGTTTATCAAATATATTAGACAAAAGATTGAAAATATGGATCAAAAATATGGATCAAAATTTGAATCAAAATAACTTCTTTGTGAGAAGTTTTTTTATTTATTTTTATGCTTAAATTTATTAGTGAAATATAAATTGGTAAGCCATAATTAATGTACTATAAATTTGTTGTTGTGAGTTATTTAAGAATCTTTGTCCAATAATGGTATGTGTCAATTTGAAATCCCATATAGCAACATAGATATCATAATCTTTTGTGACTTGTTGCTTAGAGGAAGTGTTCATTTTCATTTGTGCAATTAGAAGCGCTTGGACATTGGATTTTAACAAATAATAATGCTTATATAACATTAACGAGCCGGCTAATAACACAATAAAAGACACGTGTTGCTACAAATGTTGAATTGGAGCTGGATTCGGGTTGCTCAACCACTAGAGTAATGTTAAGCATGACTCGAGGGTCTAAGTCTTAATTGTGTTTGAACTTTATTATTAGCGTATGTTGCTAACCTAGCTGTGATATAATTAATTACTAATATCTTTGAATTATTATACATTAGTGCGGTAGCACTTCTTTTATACACAATATTTAGGCCCTGATTGGGAGGACTTATTTTCACCGGTCAAGCGGTTACGACCGCATGAACCGGACCCTAATTAAAGACCGGTTCATGCGGTCGTAACCGCTTGACCCGTGAAAATAAGCCCTCCCAAACGGAGCCTTAGGCCGTTCGGCACGGTGGTGACGGTCGTAAATATATGGGTTAAACCGTCATGTGTTAATGATCACCTAACAAACATCATTCTTTTGAATATGAGAATGAATGAAGTTTCTTAGGTGGGGGTTAACAAATGACAATCTAACCCCGTGTTCATGACCGCCACCTCCGTGCCAAACGGAGCCTTAATCTCTAATAAAAAAGTTTTGGTTGAACCATGCATTTTTTGTGCATAATATTCAACAAAAAGATTAGATTCAAGGGATGCGGAGTTTCTAGAAGTTTATTTTATTCTATATGAGTGGTATGCAAGGGGCTCTGCCCCTATCCTCGACAACATTCGTACGGGAGGCATCGCCCCAGCGCGATGCCCTAAGCTCAGCATCCGCCAGACAACCTCAAACATTCCCCGTACTCGCCACCAAGAGCAAGCGGAAGTTCGTCCTGCCTCCAGAGCGCGCGTAGTCTCTATTGCGTTCAAATACAAGTAGTGAGACTCGAGAGCGGTGACGTGTCCCCCTCCGAGCGTCTTTCCCTTCCCCAGTGGTGGTAACGAGGAATGGCTTGTCGCCCTCGCTTTCTTTCAAAGTCTTATACAATTCCAGGAACATAGCGAAGTTTTACCGGCATAGAACCAGTCACATAGGGTTTTACCCGATTTACGGGTTTTTCCACATAAAAAGTTTCTTTGGTCAATGTTTCTTTTTCAGACTGTTTACACGCTTGACCGTTCAATGAGCTAAGGCCGTTCAATTAGCCTGATCTATCAAGAGCCTCGAGCGGACCACAACAGTTTGGTCTCTTCTGTGGGAATCAAGGTTTTCGAAAGTTTGAAGAAAATTCAGAAGGTAGTACCCACTGCACAATGGTACCATGAACAAGATGTCATGGCCATGAAGAGCACTTGAACGACTCAGGGATCCACCCAATAAGGGAGCGTTAATCTCAGTCCATCCCACTGCCTTATCAATGAGCCGCGGTAGGAATAGATCGTCGTCACGCCAGATACTACCCTTGCAGGGCGAGTCACCTGCATGGAAGAGCATCATAATAAGGTGCTCGCCCTCCTTAGAGGCCCGGCGGCTGCCCATAGTCCTGTTGTGTCTATGAGTGTAAACGAGTCGAGCTTGACAAAATTCCTAAGCTTGAGCTAAATATTTCAAGCTCGAGCTCGACGAGCTCATTTTTCAAGGCTCGAGCTCAAGACCAATATATTGAGCTATAGCTCGAGTCGAGCTCGAGCTGCTCACGAGTTTTTTGGCTCATTAATCATTTTTTATTTATAATTATTTATTTTTAAAAAAGTAAAAAAAAAAAAAAGCTCGCGAGCTCATGAACAAGAGCAGGTGTGCTCGAGTCGAGCGTTTTTTAAGTCGGCTCATCGAGCTAACGAGCAGGCTCAACTCAACTTGCACCTCTAGTTGTGCCACCCGCACCCGTCAAACTGCCGCGTCTACCTCCAGTTCTCATTGCAGAGAATCACCATGAAGAAGAAGACTCCGAGGAGCTCTCGGAGGCTGTAAGCACCACTCATCCCGTCCGCTTGGCCAGGGCAACCGAAGTTGACCAGCGGCATCAGTGTCTATGGACGGGAGCCCCCGACTACATAGTAAAAAGAACAACAAGAGAGGAACTCAAATAATTGTTCACAGAGAAATACGACCAGGTGGTCGACGAGGCACGTATCTACACAGCCCCATTAGGGTTGTTTCCTTATTGGCACCAGAAGTCTTGGCTCATCAAATTCCGCATGGGTTTAAGCTACCCATCATCGAGTCTTATGATAGTACTGAGGACCCCCTCGAGCACATTAATCACTTCTTCATTATCCTCCGGATTTACAATGCTCTTGATCAGCTGCTCTATCAAGTGTTCCCCGCAACCCTCAAGGGCCAGACCTGTATGTGGTTTCATTCCCTTCCGGAGGGAACCGTGCATTCAAAACTTTGCAGAACTAACCCAGTAATTCCTCGATCAATTCATCGCCAATCGAAGAATAGTGAAGAATCCCTCCCATCTCCCAGGGATCCGACAGAGGGGAAACCCTCAAAGAATTCTTTCGCTGATTCACGGCGGAAGCGAGGAAAATCCTTGAAGTAGACCCTGATCTCCTAATGGGGGGGGTCTTTCTCGGAGTAATTCGGCCAAGCATATTCTACTCCGCCCGGATGAGGGAGATAGTTCCCAGCTACCCTCATCAGGTGTACAGAATCGAAGCCCAGATCGCGACTGATGATGCTATCGAGGACCCTCGCCGACAGTTTGATAGGATGATAAAGAGAAAGAGAGAAGTGCAACACCAAGGTGCTAGGAAGAGCGCAGAGGAACTCCCCGCTAGTAGCACCACCGTGGGGACCGACCTCCCCGACCTAATCAAGAGTATACGTATAACACCTCAAATTTGACAGTAGAACTTTTGGTCGCTATCGCCGGGCGACAGTGGGTATCGTCGGGGCGATTGAGATAGGTCTCGACGCCATAAAGCGTTGAGTGAGCTAAGCACACTCAACATCTTTTAACGAATCGTTAAGTAAGAGACTATCGCGTGGCGTTAGTGGGTATCGCGCGGCGATAGCCCAGATCTCAACGCCTTAAAGCGTTGAGTGAGCTCGACTCACTCGATGCCTCGAAGCATTGAGTGAGCTACTAGCTTTGATAATGTCAGGCGACAGTAGGTATCGCTTGGGCGATAGCGGGAAAGCGTTGAGTGAGTGCAATGCACTCAACGCCATAAAGCATTGAATGAGTTCAACACACTCAACGCCTGAAAGCGTTGAGTGAGCTATTGGCTTGATGTCGCGTGAGCGACAGTGGATATCGTCAGACAATAGTGCCACGTGACGTGGACACGTGTCAGATGGCCGGTCGGCGGCCCGTGAGCGATGGTTGACTGAGGTCAAAGAGGCGAAAAAGCCGATGTCGCCAAGCGACAGTCGATATCGCGCGGCGATATCGCTAAAGTTGACCAGGCAACTTAAATCTTGGTCTTTGCTTCCTTTTGATGGATTAATCCTGTGGCTAGGATTAATCTTGAGGCCTCTTAAGTAGAGGGGAGGTCAAGATAAGTCATTCTCTTCTCATCTCTCTCTCTCTCTCTCTTCATTTACTTTTGTGCTGTTGTAAGAAGGAGCTAAGGAAGAGTTTGGCTGATCTTTGTGAGGGCTGAAGCTGAGCTTGGATAGCTTGGTGAAGGAGATCCAGTAGTCAGAAGTAAGATCCGAGGCTTGGTCTGTGAAGAGGAAAGCACGGTGCTTCTTTCCAACTGGACAGAAAAGCGGTCATGGCCCCGAATAAAACTACAAGGGTAGTATAGATTAGGCATGCTATGTGAAGCGCATTTGGACAGGTTGGTTTTGATTTGTGATGTTTATTTTTCTTGCTGGAGAAGACACTTAGTATAAACGAGTAGTTTACGGGATTTGTGGGGTTATACCTATGAACTGGAGGTAGCAGGAAGTACTGGAGTTGCACTCCAGAAAATTACCCTCGAAATTCCATGATTTTAAGACCAGTTGGATATCGCCGGTCGACAGTGAGTATCGCCAATGGCGATAGCTCTTGGTGAGCTATTTGTGTTGTGTGCTATGAAAAGACCAGTGTTTCTGGCACTGCAAGATGTTGTAGGGTTTTGGGTTGAGTTTGAGTGCAGAAATAGAACATCTGTTGGTCCCGCCAAGCAATCGTGACGAACGATGGCAATAACTCCCTTTTGATTGTAAAGCCTATTTCTGGGAGACTGAGAGGCTAATCTGTGAGCTGCGAGCTCCTAAAAGCTAGTGAGCCGAACAGACATAGGGAAGCCAACCCGCGTTAGATTGGATATTGAATTGACAATTTGAGCAATGGGTAATGGCTGAACTGTATCCGCATTATGGTTGTCTAACTCGAGTGCCTAAGTTATTGGCGTTCGTTAGGATCGCATAATGAGAGTCTTAAGCTGTACGCCGTCAAGACTAAAGTCTCAGGTCGGGGAGCCGTAGAGACTGTGAATGCTCAAAGTTAACTGTTATGTTTGGGACCCTTGTCGTTATAAATTGGTCAGCTTAATTTTGACTGTTGCCTTATTTGTCACCCTTGTGGTGGATTGTCCCTATGTAGGTGTTGGAGAGCCGAGCGGGAAATAGCGGGCTGAAGCCCTTGCTGCTATGCAGACCCTCGAAGGTCAAGCAAAGAAGTTTTTACTGTTTTCATGTTTGGCCGGCCTACACGCCGATGTTTGTAAACCACACTTGTGAAATGTAACTGTTAGATCTTAATGTCATACCTTTGTATATTTGTAAGTGACATTCCTGGTGTATATATAAATGGTTTGATTTATATATAGTGGACATTCAATTGGTATGAGTTCATGTTATTGAAATTTGTGAAGTGGAAGTGGGTGATGGGTAGGCTGGGCGGACTGTACGGCCTGTGCGGTCTGAGTCCGCAGCCTGGGCGGACTGCTAGTTGCGGCTTGGGTGCCTTGGCTTGGCTGTTCTTGAGGAGTGGTCTGTTGTGCGGCCTAGTTGGCCTTTGGCCAATGAAATCGAGCTTCTAGAAAAGCGGCCTGAGCGGACTGCGGTTCACGGACTGTTGGCGTTGCTCTGCTCGATCTGCGACCTTGTAGATTAGCAAGCTCTTGTGTATCCAGTCAGATTGGAGATTGAATCCGTGGGAGGCTTTGTGGACTGGTTGAGTCTGTGGTGTTCGCTGTTGCGAACTGGCCTTGGAGTTCGGCTGTGGCCTTTGTCGTGCTCTGATGTTGCAGCGGGTATTAGCTGTCGTAGAGGACTGCGCGGACTGGTGTCGAAGTCCGGCAGTTGGTCGTTGTCTTGGCAGCTGTGCGAGTAGAGCTTGCGGGTTCTGCATTATTCTGGTGGGGTGTTGGTGATCTGCCTTGGGAGCAGGCGGACTGGACCTTGTCCGCCGAGCTCGCGCTTGATCTTGGTAGTTTTCTGGACTTGGTCACATTCATTGACAAGATCAGTGTGTCTGCGGTATCCGCCGAGTCCGTTGTTGACCTGGCGGACTACCTGTTGGTCGTAGACTCGTGGCGGATGGAGGCCTTTGTTCTCGAGCTATGCGGACTGCCTCCTTGTCCGCATATAGTGAGCGGACAGTCATAGTAGTGGTTGTGGTTGTCCATGTGCAGTGGTGTTTGCGGGCTATGCGGGCTGATGGCTTGTACGCATATTGTGGGCGGCCTGGTGCGAGTTCGCCTGATGGTGAACATCTTCATTATTGCTCCGGGCGGTTCCTCTTGGAATCCGGCTAAGTCCTCGCGGACGCAGCAGATGGTGTTTTGCTAGTGCGCGAGTTGGGGCGGTGACTCTATTCAATAGGGTGGTGACCACACTCCTCACCTCGCCTATAAATAGACCCCCCCCCCCGATACGTCTACAGTAACTGAGTGAACAGTAAGTGAGGTTTGGTCATTTGTTGTGGTCTGGATTTGTCTGTCCGCGCGGGTTGAGTAGAGTTAACTGTGTGTTGTGTGCAGGTCGCGCGACTAGCTTCAAGGAACTATGAGTTTGGCTTTGACTTCGGTCAAGTTCTGTGAAGTGTGCGATCTCTGCGGTCTCAGCAGGTCGCCTCTACGACTTGTCAGTTCTCTGCTTCAACATTTCCAAGTTCCAATAACCTGTCCGCCGGTCTCAGGCGGGTAGGCGGTCTGTTCTTCAGTTCTTCAGAAGTCAGCAAATAATGGTGGGTCTGCGTGACCTCGCAGTCTTGGCGGACTCCATATTCTATTCGGCTTGTAGCAGCAGCAGTTCGGGCGGCTTCGGCGACTTTGGCGGACTGGGCGGTCTCGGCGATCTCCAGTGCTGTCCGCTCGGCTTGTTTTGTGCTTTCTGTTTTAGCTTGTGTACTGGCGAAATCATGTCTCGCTATGTATACCTCGCCCTATAAAGAAGTGTTAATAAAAAATAGATCTGCTTGTTCTTCCATTTGCATTTGGTGTTAGCTTGCTCTTTAGGCTTCCGCTTGATCAAGGTGTGAACTGGATAGTTCTGAGAATATTAATTTGGCTTTAGGCTATCTTGCTGACCGCCTTGAGAAAATTCAACACATGTAACCCTAAAGTTTCCGCTAGAATGCTCTGAGTTAGGATTCGAGTAGTTTGTGATATTAACTTGTAATCCCCATGTCTGTTTGTGGAATATGGTGTGGGGCCCCTGCCGGACCCTCTATTACACTTCATTTGACGGACGGAGGTATTACAATTTGGTATCAGCTTGTTTTGATCTTCCTCCTGCGAATTCGTGTTTGAATTCTTTTAAGGGGTGGTGAGCACGTGTAAGTGCGACCCGTTATAACATAAATCAACTCAAAAATGTCCACTAAGGATTGAAAATATACCTGTTTGAGGAACCTGCGCGTTCCTACAAAGTCATTACTTTTGCAAAGTCGCTAAAGTGTGTCTTTTACATGTATAGGTGACTCGAAGTGGTGCGGGGCAGTCTGATCCCCAGTGTTCTGATGAGAATGCGGCACCAACTGAGGTGCCCACACCTCCTCCTTCTACAGAGACAATGCGCTTAGTTGTTGAGGCGTTGTTTTCGATGATACAAGCATAGCCTACTGGGCAGGCGCAGCCTGTAGTGGTGCCAGTACAGGTTGGTGTGAGTCCAACACCTATTGAGGCTGTGGTAGATCTACGAGCAGCGAAACGACAACTGAAGCAGTTCATGAGTTTCAGTACTCCTATGTTTGCGGGGGCAGGATCCTCAATGCAGACAGAGGACTGGCTTGCACGAGTCCAGAGGATTTTGACGACAATAAGAACTGAGGAGGAACAAAAAGTAACCTTGGATACTTTCCTGTTGAAAGTAGAGGCTCGGCTTTGGTGGGACGAAATAGAGCTGCACCACTTAGCGGCAGACAACTAACAGAGGTCACGATAGGGGAGTTTTCGAGACTATTCTTGGCGAAGCACCTGCCATCGGCGTAACGTATAGCCATGGAAAATGAGTTCCAGCATGTAACTCTGGGAGAAAGTAGTGTCGATACCTAATTATATGAGTTTACAAGATTGGGACGCTATGCGGGGTCTATCTTTGCTGAAGAAGAGCGTAAAACCAATAGGTTCTACGAAGGGTGGCAGGATGAGCTGAGATTCCTATTCTCGAGTTCTATAAACCAACGGTTTCAAGCATTGGTGGATACGACCAGTGCACTGGAGAAAGTCATGAAAAGGGTGCAGGGAAAAAGTGACTTGGTTGTGACAAAGCCCGAGTTCAAAGTACCGCACCCGGAAAATCTGGTTACCGCAAGAGATGGTGCAAGAAGTCCAAGTCTTATGGATAGGCTCCCTCTACTGTTGCTTCTGGAGCAACTTCAGGGCAAGGCCCCCATACTTGTTATACCTGCGGCAAGCCAGGACACTTTGCTCGTGACTGTCGGAGTGGTCCTCCAAAGGGTGATAAGAAGACAGGAGCAACATATACTGAAAAGGGAAAGGTGGTGGAGTCCACGACATCCCACTATGCTCCAGCTCAACCGAGGGTGTACAACCTTGACCAATAGGAGGCCATAAATCAAAGTGACGTCGTCACAGGTACGAGTTAAGATATTGTTTTACTGTTTGTTATACTTCATACTTTGTGTGTAGCTTGTGTATGATTTGTTTGTATTAGGCTTTGTCCTTATTCGGGACTGTCCGGTTAGAGCACTATTTGATACGGGCGCTTTGCATTCATTTCTATCTGAGGACTTTGTGTCTCAGATTGGAGTGTCTACTTGTGTGCCGACATAAAGCCTATCAATATTGTTGCCTAATGGATGCTTAATGCGGACAAATAAGTCTTGCTTTATTGAGGTGCAGATAGGAAGTTGGGATTTTGGATTGGAAACATCTGTGCTGGCGATATTGGAGTTTGATGTAATCTTTTGTATGGGATGGCTCTCAGAGCAGCGTACCTTTATAGATTGCAACTCAAAGGAGATTACACTGGGACAGAATACCGAGCTAGAGACTAAATTTGCTGGTATGCGAGGATCGATAAAAATGTTGATGTCTACTCTCCAAGTCATCAAAGCTGTTTGGAAGGGCGTGGAGTTATTCTTCACGCTTATAAAGGTTTTTGAGCCAAAAGCAGTGTGAGTAACATTCTGATTGTATCGAAGTATGCTGATGTGTTTCCCAAGGATCTTCTGTGGTTACCGCCCCAGCGGGAGATTGAGTTCTCTATTGAGTTAGTGGTATGTGCGAAACCTGTGGCCCGCTCACCATACCGTATAGCGCCAAAGGAAATTACGAAACTGAAAGTCCAATTGCAAGAGTTGTTGGAGCAAGGCTATATACGCCCAAGTATGTCACCTCGGAGTGCACCGGTCCTCTTTGTGAAAAAAGGACGGAAGCTTGCGGCTATGCATTGACTATCGAGAACTGAATAAGCTGACGAAGAAGAACAAGCATCTGATTCCATGGATTGATGACTTGTTCGATCAGCTAGTGGGATCAACTGTCTACTCAAAGCTGGAGTTAAAGTCTGGCTATTACCAGTTGAGGATTCAGGAATGTGACATTCCCAAGACAACATTTGGAACACGCTACGATCATTATGAGTTCACAGTAATGTCGTTTGGGTTAACAAATGCACCGTCGGTGTTCATGGATATAATACACCGAACGTTTCGTGAGTACTTGGACTTATTTGTAATCGTCTTTATTGATGACATTTTAGTGTACTCTCAGTCTTAAGAAGATCATGCGAACCATTTACGGATGGTGTTGCACACCCTGAGAAAAACAAGCTCTATGCCAAGTTCTCAAAATGCGAGTTCTGGCTGTCGTCAATGGCCTTTCTTGGCCATGTGGTAAGTGGAGAAGGCATTGTAGTGGATCCGACGGAAATAGTTGTGATACAAGATTGGCCGGTTTTGTCTTCTGTAGCAGAAGTCCGGAGTTTCCTTGGACTGGCGGGCTACTACAGACGTTCCGTAGAGAACTTCTCGCGGATAGTCTTGCCTCTCACCACACTGAAGAGGAAAGATCAGAAGGTAGTTTGGACACCGGAGTGTGCGTGAGCTTTTGAGGAGCTGAAAAATCGCTTGACTACGCCGCCAATCTTGACTTCGCCATGTGGTTCGGATGGCTATGAAATTTTTAGTGATGCATCCAGGAGCAGCTTAGCATGCGTTCTTCTTCAGTTTGGAAATGTGATCGCTTATGGCTCATGCCAGTTGAAAGAGCATGAGCGGAACTATCCCGTCCATGACTTGGAGTTGGCATAGGTGATATTTGTACTTAAACTGTGACGTCATTATTTATATGGCGTGAAAGTGGACATCTTCACGGACCATAAGAGCCTTAAGTATCTTCTGGATCAGAAGGATCTAAATATGAGACAGCGGTGGTGGATGGAGTTCCCCGGGGACTACACCTATTATACTCCCGGGAAGGAAAATGTGGTCGCAGATGTCATGAGTCATAGTACTCCAGCAAAGGCAAGTTGGTTGTAGATTTCATGAGTCATGAGTGAAGGCTTTAGAGTTTTGGATCAACAGTGATATCTCTGTGATGCTTGAGTTCGTGGAGAAGGCAAGCCTCTTTTGATTTTGTGTGTTAGACGGAAAGCAGGAGCAAAACAAACATTTCTCTGGATTGGATCTGAAAAACTCATCGTCTCCACGGCTCATGTGATCTCTTTCTAGTTTTTCTGCTTATGATTTAGGTTGCCAGTGGAATTCTATTGTTTGGAAGGAGACATAAAATGTAAAATCGAAATTCTCCCGTTCCGATGATTAAGTTGGAGAAATTATCCAACTCAGAGTACAGTTCCTGGAAGTGGAACACGTAGTTTGGCATAAAGTACCTAAATATTTTCTACACTGTGTTGTCCGTTTTTGAGTCTTATAGAGGAGAAGAGGACAAGGATGACTGGATCAACGACAAAGATTTTTGTCGTGATTACCTCCTCAACTGTCTCTCAAACAGACTTGCAGAGACGTACATCAAGATGAAAACCACAAAGGAGATCTAGGATGCCATGGAGGAGCAGTTCATAGAAGAAGAGAACATGTCCAAGACACACCTGGTGGACAAGTTCATGACCTTCACTTTCACTGAAAACAGGGAGATACTTCCTTAGGTTGCAGAGTTTGAATCTCTCGTGGATAAAATGAATAGTGAGAACATCCCTCTGCCAGATGGATTTGTTGCAGGAGCTATAATTTTCAAACTGCTATCGGCTTGGTACTCCTTCAAAACGGAGATGTATCGAAAGAAAACGCAGGTCAGTCTGAAAGACCTCAAGCGCTTCATATGCATTGAGGATGAAAACCGAACTGGGCACACTATGACGACCGTTAGTAAGCAGAACTCTCCTGCTAACATGATCACGCACCCTAAGCGTAAGCCTAAACCTGGAAAGACTAGACCATCCACTAGTGCACCCGCAGTTGCTGACACCAATAAAAGGACTAAGAAATTTAAAGGCAAGTGTTACAACTGCAATAAGTAGGGTCACTATGCTTCCGAGCGCAAGCAACCCAAGAGGGGAGAATCCAGCACACTGAAGCCTGATAATAAAGCAAATATGGTTTATCAGACTGCGCCTGCTGAATTTGTTGCGATGGTTGGTAATTGGAAGGCCAGTATAGAGTGGTGGCTCGATTCTGGTGCTACATGTCACGTCTACAACAATTCAACGCTTCTGGAGGACATCACTGCAGTAAAAGAGACAGCCACTGCTGCAAATGATAGAGTAGCTGACGCGCTGAAGATGAGAATTGTCACTTTGGTACTTTCCTCAGGTATGTGTTTAGGATCTATTTGTTTGGGCGTTTTGCTGCTCCGTTTTGGGCAAACACCGCCGGAAGGAGGGTAAACAAATGAATCTCCAGCGGTGTTTGCTCCGCTTTTCATCTGTACGCCTTGAGAAATACCCCAAAAGGCTCCGTTTGGAGCAACCACCTCCCCCCTCTGATTCGAATACTCTGTTTGCACCCGCCGGTCGACCCGCCACCGCTGAACCAAATAGAGCCTTAATTTTGAAAAATGTTAAATTTATACCTACATTAGCTGCTAATTTAATTTTAATTAGTTTGTTATGCGATGCTGGTATGTCATTTAACATTAATGGTGGTAGAGTAACTTTAATAATTTACTCACATTATTTTGGTTGTGCTTATATAGTAAATGAGATGTATAGGCTGAGTGTAGCAAATAAAGTAGTAAATCAGGTTAGTTCAAATCTGATAGATTCTAAGACTTTACATGTAAGATTAGGACACGTGAACTATAGAAAACTACTACTGCTAGCTAAAACTCACAACATACCCTTAGTCACGATAATCAAATTTGACAAATGTGAAATTTGTGCTCAGACAAAGATAACTAGAACACCTTTTAGTCAAGTTTCTGGAGCACACAATTACTGTAGTTAATACATTCTGACATATGTGACTACAAAAGCTTTGTCACAAGAGGAGGTCGGAAGTATCAGATAATATTTTTCGACGATTACTTTAAATTTAGCCACATTTATCTCCTTAAATCTAAAGACGAAGCATTTGAAAATTTTTGTATATTCAAAAATAGAGTTGAAAATCAACTAGACATGAAAATTAAAAGCCTAAGAAGTGATAGATGAGGTGAGTATGTCTCGGGGGAGTTCAGATATTTTCTTGCCAGCAATGACATAATTCCTAAAACCACTGCGTCGTATTCAACACAATTCAATGGTATCGCCAAAAGGAAAAAATAGGATCTTGACAAAAATGTTGAATTCCATGTTGCTAACTACTGACATGCTTGCGGCCTATTGGGGTGAAGCCGTTCTCACGTCAAATCACATTCTTAATAAAGTTATTTATGCTAAGTTGAAGTAGATACCCTATGAGTTTTGGTTTAAGAGACCTCCTAAATTCGATAATATTAAGACCTGAGGCCACACGAGATGCTTCGAGAATGTTATTGCGCTCGAAGCATCTCGTATGACCGTCTAGTTTGGAACGGCCTTCACGTTGCCCCAACAACGATATTTATAGACGTAACCCCAAATCCCCGACGACGGGTTATTGGATGTCATCCGGATCCTAACCAAACCCGTTAAGCACCTATAACATCTAATCAATATACCTCAACATGACTAAGGTGCCCCTCCTAGGTCTCTCTGTCGACCGAAAGGTCCCTGTCATGAGTTAGCGACCGAGGGCCAGGGCGCTTGTACTCCAGCGTCCAGTAAGGGGTTCCTGGTTCGGTCCGGTTTGGGCTGGGAACCCCATGAGTGCCTTTAACACATATTTCGGGAGTTCAAGGGACTCAAAATTGAGCAAAATTGGATCTATTGGCAGTGCAGACTCAAAGAGTAATCACTGACTCTGTCGAGCTGCACTACAGAGTCCGTTAAAGTCGCTAAGTCGCCAGATCGTAACCTAACTGCGTGAACACCCCGTTATTCCAATTTCAAAGAACTTTGTACACAATCTGCTAGCCGTCTAACCACAAGATCGCCTAGCCACCAGATTATTCGCGAACAGCTGCTGCCGAACTAAATAGACTTCTAGAAGCAGACAACTTTATTGAACTGGGAAAAGGTTGCAGAAGATAAGACCGTTTGGTTGCAAGCTGCGACCTGTTGCTAACCGTCCATTGTAACTGCAGAGTCCGCATTGATCCCTAACCAAAGTCAGAACCAAGTCTCTGGCTTCTCAGCGATATCCACAAAATCTATACAACAAAAAACCAGTCAAACTTCTCAACCCACGCGGATACAAAAACTTGTCTGCAGTAACCACCCGAGCTCACTTACTGTTCATTCAGTTATACTATTGATGTGACAGAGGGTCCTATTTATAGGCATGGAGAGGAGTGTGATCACCGCCCTAGCCGATAGGATCACTAGCATATCTCGTGGTGAGCATAAAGCGTATCCGCACAGCGCGGACACAAAACCAATCCACCTTGTCGCCCTGACTAGGCCGGACAGCCAGATCGCCAAGGCCAAAACTTGGATCAGCCCACTATACCCGTGGACACTGCGGATACCTCCACCAGTCCGCACACTCTGCGAACACTGCTCCAATCCGCACACTCCGATCACACAACTAGCGCAACAGGCTGATAGTTGCCGAACTCGGCAGAGAGAGAAAACAGTCCCTGCTAACCGTGCAATCTACCGGACTGAGCAAACCTGCACTTAGTATAGATCCAGACACTTGGCTAGTCGCCAATCCTGTCCGAAAAATCCGCATGGTCAGTCCGCCCAGGCCGCCACTTCTGTCCTCCTTGTCTGCGCGAACAGTCCGCCCAAGCTGTCACTTTCACTTCAAAAAATTCAACACTTCCCCTTAAAGTGAGAAGTTGAAACCAGCCCTAGCAGTCCTCGTAACCTTGTAAATGACCCCTTCTACAGCGGCTTCGTGAAGATGTCTGTGATGTTGTACTTGCTCCGCACATGCTCGAATATAAGAGATCCCTCCAGCACCTTCTCCCTAATGAAGTGATGCTCGATCTCAATATGCTTGATCCTCGCGTGACAAACTAGATTGTTAACCAGTTTAAAGGCACTTTCATTGTCACTGCATAGCAGAGTTTGGACCCGCATTTCTTCATGGACATCCTCTACTAGCCTCCTAAGCTAGATGACTTATTGAGTTGTTAAGGTCGAAGCCTTGTACTCCGCTTTCGTAGTAGAGACGGACACTGAGTCTTGCGTTTTCCTGCACCACGAGATACATGTTGATCCACATATGAAAACATAGCCAGACGTCGACTTCTGATTGTCTGAGTCTTCTCCATAATCAACATATATGTAACCATGCAGGTTGAAGCCCGTGTCACTCCCATATAGGAGTCTCATATCAAAAGTAGTCTTCACGTACTTCAGAATATTCTTCGCCGCCACCAAATGAGGCTTTCGAGGCTTCATCATATAACGACTTACTCGGCCTACAGCATAAGAAATGTTTGTCCTCGTAATCGTCACGTAAATAAGGCTTCCAACCAGATCCCAAAACACCAAGGGATCTAGAAGAACCCTCCCCCCCCCATCACGTCGAAGCTTAAGAGCAACATCCAGTAGAGTAGAATAACTCTTCCTCTCCTGCATACCGAATCGTCAAACGATCTGTGTTGCATAGACTCTTTGGGAAATGAGTATGTCATTCTTTCTCCTCTTCACTTCGTGTCCAAGGAAGTGGTAGAGCTCGCCCAAATCCTTCATCTCGAAACAAACAGGTAGTTCTGCTCTGAGCCTAGCTACCACCTCCTCAGAGCTACCCATGACAATCACGTCGTCAACATACAACGGCACCAAGACATGCAGCTCCCCCTTCTTATTTACAAACAGGATTGAGTAAGAATCAAAAGCAAAATACCTACAGAACTGGAGGTA
Source organism: Platanthera guangdongensis (assembly GCA_039583875.1). NCBI lineage: Eukaryota > Viridiplantae > Streptophyta > Magnoliopsida > Asparagales > Orchidaceae > Platanthera > Platanthera guangdongensis. The sequence goes on from CM077160.1 coordinate 177,461,885, forward strand.
TTCTGCGATCTTCTCGTACCACGCCCGAGGCGCCTGCTTCAAGCTGTAAAGGGACTTCCTGAGTTGCAGACATGTCTTGGATTATCTTCAGAAACGTATCCTGGTGGTTGAACTATGAAGATGTCTTTATCAATAACTCTGTAAAGAAAAGCATTCTTTATATCAAGCTGCCACATCCTCCATCCTTGGCAAGCCTCCAAGGCAATCACCACCTGTACTGAAGTCTTTTTTGCAACATGACTAAACATCTCCTCATAGTCTTCGCTATACTGCTGGAAGAACCGTTGAGCAACAAGCCGAGTCCTGTATCGATCGATGCTTCCATTCGCCTTCTTCTTTAGCTTATACACCCACTTGCATATCACAGGAGTAACGCTATCTACCTTGGGCACAAGATCCCAAGTCTCGTTTCTTCTGAGGACGGTCATCTCCTCATCCATGGCATTATCCCACTCCTTGACTCTAGTGGCGTCTTTAAAGTTTGAAGGCTCTCGCTCGTCAAGAGGGACTGCGAATAAAGAGGAGATAGAGCTTACGATGTTCTCTTCACAATACCGAGCTGGTGGTTTGATGGTCCTCTTTGATCTCTGAAGAACCTGACCACGACTCACCACATTTGTTGTTTCTTCTGAAACAGCTCCATTCCCGAGCATACTTGGAGCAACGCTCCCCCTGCTTCCTGAACCAGAAGCCTTTGCCCCGGAGCTAGAAACACCTGGAGCTCCTGGTGACACGGGCATCTCCACCAGAAGATCCTTAGCAGCTTCCTCCTGCCAGCCATCTGACCTATTTTCCTGTAGCTCCACAGATAAGCTACCTCCATACGATGTCAGTTCATCGAAGTCAACGTCCCTGTAGATGACAAAATTCTTCGTGGAAGGGTCCAAACACTTCCATCCTTTCTTCCTCTCATTATATACCACGAAGACAAGCTTCCTCTCCTTCGCATCCAGCTTAGTCCTAAGAGCATAGGGAAAGTGTACATAGTAAGTTGACCCAAACATCCGAAGGTGTTCAACGCTAGGCTTCTCCTTAAACATCATCTCATGAGGAGACTTCATGTTGATCGGACTCAAAGGGATCTGATTGATGACATAAGTTATGCAGGTCATCCCTTCAGCCCAGAAAGACCTAGGAATGCCTTTGGCATGAAGCCAACACTTGTAGGTCTCCGTCAGATGATGGATCTTTCGCTCTGCTACTCCATTTTGTTGTGGAGTATGAGCACAAGTGAGATTTCTCCGGATGTCGTGCTTCCTGGAGAAGTTAGAGAACTCATTTGAAACAAACTCACATTCATTGTGAGTTCTCAACTTCTTGATCCGCAGGCCAAGCTGACCCTCCACTAGCTCATTAAACTCCACGAACAATTGGAATGTGTCAGACTTCTCCTTCATAAAGTACACTCAAGTATACCTCGTATAGTTATCAATCAACACCAGCATATATCTGATGCCAGCAAGACTGGCGGTTATGGTCGAACCTATCAAATCACCATGGATGCACTCTAATGATGCTTTACACCTGGTTTGTGACTTGTCAAACGGAAGGCGGTGAGCCTTTCCATATTGATATCCTGCACAAACATGATGGTCATCGAAGGATGACAATCTAGGCAAGCCTTTCACAAGACTTCTCACCGCCATAGCTTTCAACTTGTCCATCCTGACGTGCCCCAGCCTCTCGTGCCAGATAGTTGCACTATCATTGGCACTCATCTAATCGACATAGGAACTTGTTGATAACACAAACAAGTCTTTTAATCTTCTCCCTACATGAGCAACATCAGCCTTCACCGTTGATACATTGTAGAGAAACTTCACTTTTATCGGGCCGAACAGAAAGTGATAACCCGTGTCCACTGCATTGGTCACTGAGAATAGGTTCTTCTTCATGCCCGACATGTGATAAACACTCCTCAAGGTGAGTGGGCCCTTATCACTGCCTAAAGAAATGACACCCTCCTTCTCGACTGCATGAACTGTATCATCAACAGTAATAATAATTTCATTATTTGAGTACGCTTGCAGAGAGGTGAACTTTGACTCATCCCCGGTAAGGTGATGACCACACCCTGAGTCCACTATCCACTCATCTTGGTAGTCTATGGTGGACAAAGCACGAACACACGTGCCCGTCATAAGTGCATTCCCCCATCTTGCTTCCTCAGCACTGGAACTAGCTCCCTCTTTATCTGCAACGTGCCTTGGCCGCAGCTTGACCTTGTAGTCCTTCTTGAAGTGATCTTGCAGGTTGAATCTGTAGCACCTTAGCTCTTCCTTCTTATTCCAATCCCGCTTTAGGGAAACACTACTTTCTTGTTGATATGAGGTAGAAGGGTCATCACCAGCAGACGCCTTCTTCTTCTCCAATCTCTTCTTCTTTCCTGAGAAGAGTATCTCGCTACCTTCTTCGGAGATAATAACTCCAGCCATCTGTCATGTTAGGCTTTCTTGTGAAGCCAGCAGGTTTTCTAGCTCCAGCAATGGCGACTAAGTGGTCCGGGCTTGAACAGAAGTAATGAAGGCCACATAAACCTTCCGCAATCTGTGGATTATGTGCCTCTTGAGATTCGCTTCTGAAATCGACTCATCCGGGTCCAGTGCCGAAATTTCAGCACACAAGTTCTTTATCTTCAGGAAGAATATTGAGATGGACAAATCTCCCTAAGTGTCTCCCGCCAACTCATTCTCTAGGAATTGTAGCTGCGCTACATTCTTCCTATTGAACAACCCACCAAGAGAAGTCCAAATCTCCGCAGCTGACTGACATCCAATGATGTGGTCGAAGAGTTCCGGTGTGATAGTCCGCTTATGAGTAAACTTTTTCTTTGTGTTTGTCTTCTTCCAAGCTCTCACCGCTTAAGCATTGTCAGCGACAGCAGTAACTTCTTGCCTCTCGTCTCCACAGACGACCTCCCAAAGGTCCTTGCCCAAAAGATAAGTTTTCATGTATGACCTCACTTCTTGAAATTGGTCAACGTTAAAAGTTCAATTCCAAGACCTCTCGTGGATCCTCTTTTCATTGCATTAACACAGGTCTACTAGACTTCCAGAGGCAAAAAATCAAGTCTGGCATTTGATCACTGCTCAAACCTCTATTCCCTCTGATACCATGTAAAATTTTGTGAACCGCGAAAAACGGGAAATCTGATCGTAGGAACACTCAACCAAAACCAAGCAAAGTAAACCAGATGCAACTAGGAGAGCAAGTAAATCTTGTACTATCAAAAATATTTACAGTGCGAGGCATGCATGGCGAGACATTATTCGCCAATGTACCCGATGGAAGCAAAAATAATAAGGCAAAAACTAGCTGCGCGGACTCAAAGAGTAACCGCCGACTCTGTCGAGCTGCACTACGGAGTCCGCTGAAGCCGCTAAGTCGCCAGATCGCAACCTAACCGCACAGACACCCCGTTATTCAAATGTTGAAGAACTCTGTCTGCAATCTGCTAGCCGCCTAACCATGAGGTCGCCTAGCCGCCAGATTATCCACGAACAGCTGAGCAGAACTGAACAGACCGCAAGAAGCGGACAACTTTATTGAGCTGAGAAAAGGTTGCAGAAGAGAAGACCTCCTGATCGCAATCTGCGACCTGCTCCTAACCGCCGATTGTAATCGCAGAGTCCGCACTGATCCTTGACCAAAGTCAGAACCAAGTCTCTGGCTTCTCAGCGCTATCCCCACAATCTGCACAACAAAAAATCAGTCAAACTTCTCAACCCGCGCGAATACAAAAACATGTCCGCAGCAACCACCCGAGCTCACTTACTGTTCATTCAGTTGTACTGTTGATGTGACAGGGGGGTCCTTTTTATAGGCGTGGAGAGTAGTGTGATCACCACCCTAGTCGATAGGATTACCACTCTATCTCGCGGCGAGCAAAAAGCGTATCTGCACAATGCTGACACAAAACCACTCTGCCTTGTCGCCCCGACTAGGCCGGACAGCCAGATCGCCAAGGCCAAAACTTGGATCAGTCCACTATACCCGCAGACACTACAGATACCTCCACCAGTCCGCACACCCTGCGGACACTGCTCTAGTATGCACACTCCGAGCCTGCAACTAGCGCAACAGGTTGACGGGTGTCGAACTCGGCGGATAGAGAAAATAGTTTGCACTAACCTCGCGATCTCCCGGACTGAGCAAACCTGGACTTGGTACAGATCCAGACCAATTCCACACCTCCAGCCATCCTTGGTGCGAACATGGCACAAGCGGATACAGAAGACTATCTGCACAAACCGGCGGACTCAGACACTAGTCTGCACTATCCGGCGAACTGCGTGGTTACACTAAACCGCTCCACCAGAGCAAGACCAGGGCACAAGTCATGCCGATCTCCCAAGCTCCAAACCAGTCTGCAACATCCCAGACTGAGCGAACTCTAGACGAGTTTGCAGCTCCCGCGGATACCAAACCTATCCCCCTGGTTACCTCCTAGGAACAAGCCAACTATAGAACCACTGGCCGACCAAGCTAGTCATCAATCCCGTCCGAACAATCAGCGTGGTCAGTCCGCTCAGGCCGCCACTTCTGTCCGCCGAGTCCGTGCAGACCGTCCGCATAGACTGCCACTTTCACTTCAAAAAATTCAACATATCCTCCACTGGTGTTTGCAGGATGGGCCCCTGGATGCCTCCCACGGCCGCTAATTGAAGGTCTGCCCTTCTCCCCTGCAAATGGGCAAAGTTCACCAGCATTGGCCCCCTCGCACTTATGCCCCTCGCACTTATGCTAGCAGGTTCAAAGGTCCTCCCTTCGCCTTCTCTTAGAAACCATGCCCCCAGCAATATCCAACTGCCCCCCCCCCCCCCCCCCCCCCCCCCCCTCGATCAAAGATCCTCCCTTCTAACCAGGTCGGACGGTCCAAATTTATGTATCAATAAAATTTGTTTGATTTCTGGATCTCGCTCAATGTAATTAAATAAGATTTTGAATCATATTTATTCTTCGGCCTCGCTAATTCATGTTTATCGGGTAAAAATATTTATTGTTTGGAGGTTATCGAATCATATTTAAATCAGTATAAATTGTAATTTATAGGAAATAAGTAACATAAGTAGCAAAGGAAGTTGTTGGCAAGAAAGCATATCCGCAGAAGTCGCAATCTCACCAACCTATCTTCTGATTGCCGCACAACATAATTTATTAACTTCAAGTCTTTGAATTCCTTAAAACAGTTTGACTCAAGCTTAGAAAATAGATAAAAGTCACCATTTCGTATACAACCCGTATAAATATACTGGGTCCATCCAAGCTAAGTTATTGGGCCCGATACATTTTTGATCAAATACACAGAGCGGTGAAACTCATATTCAGCACTAATGGACAAATTCATGAGTAAGATCAATATGCGCATTTACATTGAGTTTATCCTCTCGTGAATTCAAGTTTTAAGAGATCAAAAGTCAACTAGGTTGGCTATTTGTTCCACTTGAACCTTTCTGTAAGATTGATGGGAACCCGGAAAATTAAAATGGTCTGATCTGGCCAATTAAAGAACGACCTCTACTTGCTTGTTGTCGTGATGATTCCAATAGATCCAATTTTGCTCAATTTTGAGTCCCTTGAACCCCCGAAATATGTGTTAAAGGCACTCATGGGGTTCCCAGCCCAAACCGGACCGAACCAGGAACCCCTACTGGACGTTGGAGTACAAGCACCCTGGCCCTCGGTCGCTAACTCGTGACAGGGACCTTTCGGTCGACAAAGAGTGATAAAAAGAAAGAGAAGAGATAAAATAAAAAGGAGAGAAAACTTGTTCGTTTTTTTTCTTCTTTTCGTGTTGCTCCAGCCTTTACAAAACATGTCAATATATACAAGTAAGAACAAACAATATAAAAGAAAATTCCTCTAATTCCTCGTAGCCAGCAAAAGCTTATCAAAAATAGCTCCTCATAAAAGAGCTCAGCTGTAACTGCTCCTTTACAACCTACCTAAAAGTGCTCTTCAATCAAGATCCTAAATATATGCTAGAAGATATTAAGCTCTACAATCAAGATCCTAAATATCTGCTAGAAAATATTACGTTTAATACCTCCCCTCAAGTTGGAGCATGGGGATCCAGAATGCACAACTTGGAGAGAAGAAACTGAAACTGTTGTCGACCAAGAGCTTTTGTAAAAATATCTGCCGGCTGTTGGGACGTGCTTAAATGAGAAAGCCTGATAACACCTGACTGAATAAGGTCACGCACAAAATGACAATCAATTTCAATGTGCTTCGTACGCTCATGGAAGACCGGGTTAGAAGCTATGTGAATAGCCGCCTGGCTATCACAATGCAGCTGCATGGGTTGAGAGTGAGAAACACCAAGGGACTGCAGGAATGATTTGACCCATATAAATTCAGAAGACGCAGAAGCCATTGCACGGTATTTGGATTCAGCAGAAGAGCGAGACACCGTATGTTGCTTCTTGGTTTTCCATGATATGGGTGACTTGCCAAGGCATGTATAATAGCCAGTAATGGAGCGGCGTGTGAGAGGACAAGACGCCCAATCCGCATCGCAGAAAGCAGAAATTTGTAGAGGACTATTAGTGGAGAGCAACAATCCTTGCCCGGATGACCTTTGATGTACCGAAGAACCCGTAGTGCAGCATGCTAGTGGTCAACCCTGGGGCGCTGCATAAACTGAGCAAGGGTGTGAACTGCATACGATAATTCAGGCCGAGTAATTGTGAGATAAATCAAGCGTCGAACCAGCCTCCTATACTGATCGGCAGGGTCATGTAAAGGGCTGTCAGAGGTGGCAAGCTGATGATGTTGTTCCAAGGGAAAGTCACATGGCTTAGCAGCGAGCAGGCCGGTCTCTTGAAGTATATCGAGCGCATACTTTCGCTGAGAGAGAAAGATTTCGGTAGCCGAACGAGCAACCTCAATGCCAAGAAAATATTTGAGAGTTCCCAAATCCTTCATATGGAAGCATGAGTGGAGATAAAGTTTGAGTGAGGAGATAGTACCGGAATCATTACCTGCAATAATCATATCGTCAACGTATACCAGAATGTGTAGGCAGATGTCTGATTTAACAAACGAGAAGAAAGAGTAATCGACAAAGCTCTGCTTGAATCCGAAAGCTTTCAATGCGGATGCAAGTTTAAGAAACCAATTCCTAGGCGCTTGACAGAGACCGTATAGAGACTTTTTAAGTAAACATACCATGCCCGAGGGGACAGAATAACCCAGAGGAGGTCTCATATAGATTTCTTCGTCTAAATCGCCATGCAGAAACGCATTGTGAACATCCATTTGATGAAGTTCCCATTCTTTAATAGCTGCAACAGATAAGAAAAGACGGACAGAGACCATTTTGGCAACCGGGGCAAACGTCTCGTAATAGTCAAGACCTTCAACTTGTCGATTACCAAGAACCACCAAACGAGTCTTGTAACGTTCAATCGATCCATCACTACTGTGTTTAATTTTGTAAACCCACTTACATCCAATGGGTTTCTTACCAGGGGGAAGAGCAGAGAGGACCCAAGTGTTATTATGCTGCAAGGCAGATAGTTTTGTAGCCATAGCGTTACGCCAAGATTGAATTTTAACCGCATCATGAAAGGAGGAAGGCTCATAATCTGATGTAACAGCTGCTAGGAATCTGTTATGCTGATCAGAAAATTTGGTATTGACAACAACACCAGCTATAGGATAACGGATACCCGAGGTAGTAGCAATCGGAGGGAGTGAGCAAGGTGAAATAGTGGCTGCGGGAGTGACCACTATTTAGGATCTTGATTGAAGAGCTTAATATCTTCTAGCATATATTTAGGATCTTGATTGAAGAGCTCTTTTAGGTAGGCTGTAAAGGAGCAGTTACAGCTGAGCGCTTTTATGAGGAGCTATTTTTGGTAAGCTTTTGCTGGCTACGAGGAATTGGAGGAGAGTTTCCTTTTATATTGTTTGTTCTTACTTGTACATATTGACATGTTCTGTAAAGGCTGGAGCAACACTAAAAGAAGAAAAAAAATAAACAAGTTTTCTCTCCTTTTTATTTTGTCTTTTCTCTTTCTTTTTACCATGGTATCAGAGCAAAGATCTTTGTTATTTTCTGACATCTTTTCTCTCTAAGTGCCGACGCTTCAACACCTTCTGCCATGGATACTGGATCATCTCTCGCAACAACAACGAATGTTGGATCAACTCACACAGCCATCGGACGTGAAACCTTGGCAATCACGTCTCCGTATTATCTTCACCCGTCGGATCATCCGGGACTTGCTATTTGCCCGGTGATTCTCAAAGGAGATAACTACAATGAATGGACGACCAGTATGTGAAACACATTGATTGCAAAACGAAATGTCAGTTTTATTGATGGCTCTCTATTGGAGCCTTCTCCTACAGCAGCCGAGTATGAGCACTGGTTTCCTGTTAACTCCATGCTCGTTGGGTAGATTATGCAGTCGATTGATCCCTCTCTGCGATCATCGATCACATATTTTTCTACTGTTAAAGAATTGTGGGATGACCTCAAACAACGATTCAGCGTGGGGAATGGTCCCCAAATTCTTCAGATCCGCACAAAGATTGCTCTTTGCCGGCAACAAGGAAAATCGGTGGCCAGTTACTATGGCACTCTCAAAAAGTTATGGGATGAGCTATCACTGTATGTTCCAATAGAAATGTGCAGTTGCAAAGCTTGCACCTGTGGACTGAATTCCCGAGTGAGTAAAACAAGGGATGAAGAAAGAATACATCAGTTTCTGATGGGGTTGGAAGGGGCTGTTTTTGGGGACACTTAGTTCCACTATTATGGCTCAAGAACCGCTGTCGGCGTTGAGTCGAATCTACCAATTAGTAATACAGGAAGAAAGATTGAGTACGGTGACTCAAGAACAAACGCCTCGGAATGATGCTATGGCATATGCTATCCGAGGACCCGTCAAGTCGTCTGGGAACATGGAAAGAAAATCACTCGTGTGTTCTCACTGTGGACGGTCAGGACATGATGATACTACCTGCTTTAAATTACACGGTTTCCCCGATTGGTATCATGAAAAAAGGGGTCATCTAAAGACTATAAATCGACGCAATGACGAGGAAAGGCAAAGGCAGTGGCACATGCAGCTGTTGGGGCGGCTGCGGCAGTGGTACCATTAGATGCTGAACGAACAGCCCTCGGCCCAGGGATAACAGATGAACAATGGTCATCTATGCTGAAATTATTTCAGTCCATGAATAATGGGGGTGATGCACCCAAATATGGTGAGTTTTTACATTGGATATTGGATACTGGAGCATCATACCATATGACCGGTGAAATTTCTTCCTTAAGGGATGTTAAAACTATTCCAGCAGTCTCTATAGTACTGCCAAATGGAACTATTACACAAGCTACTCGAGAAGGGTCACTGCATATCGGTGGAATCTGTACTTCTTATGTTATGGCGATTCCATCCCTTACCTGTAATTTATTATCAGTTTCTCGCCTGATTACTCTTTTTCAGTGTGTTGTCACTTTGACTTCCACGTTGTGTATCCTGCAAGATGTACGTTCGAGGACGGTGATTGGAGTGGGTGAGAAACGAGGTAATGTTTATTGGCTGCGGATGATGCATCCTGCTTCTATGGCGTGTCACTCTTCGGTGGGTTCGTCGGTGGATCTCTAGCATCGCCGTCTTGGTCACCCTTCCTCATCTGTTTTGTCTCATTTACCTATTCTAAAAAATTCTACTGTTATTCATAAGCCCTGTGATGTTTTTTTTCAAGCCAAACAAACTCGGTCTGTTTTTCCTTTAAGCTCTAATAATGTTAATCAAATATTTGATCTAGTACATTGTGATATCTGGGGTCCCTATAGCCACCTTTCATCCAATGGGGCGTCATATTTTCTTACTCTGGTTGATGATTGTTCACGTCATGTGTGGGTCTATTTGCTGCAACACAAATCTGAAACCACTGAGAGATTCATTCATTTTTTTACCTTCATTAAAAATCAGTTTGCAAAAACTATTCGCACCGTACGCAGTGATAATAGTACTGAGTTCAAACCTCTTATCCCTTTTTTCTCTGCCAACGATATTCTCTATGAATCCTCGTGTACTTATACATTGCAACAAAATGGTCGTGTCGAACGTAAGCACCACCATATCCTTAACGTTGCTCGTGCTCTTCGATTTCATGTTGAGGTATATTGATTAGATGTTATTGGTGCTTAACGGGTTTGGTGAGGATCCGGATGACATCCAATAACCCGTCGTCGGGGATTTAGGGTTACGTCTATAAATACTATTGCTGGTGCAACGTGGAGGTCGTTCCAAACTAGACGGCCACACGGGATGCTTCGAGCGCAATAACATTCTCGAAGCATCCTGTGTCGCCCCAGGTCTTAAGATTATTGAATATATGAGGTCTCTTAAACCAAAGCTCATAGGGTGTCTGCTTCAACTTAGTATGAGGAACTTTATTAATAATGTGATTTGATGTGAGAATGGCTTCACCCCAATAGATTGCAAGCATGCCAGCAGTTAACAACATGAAATTCAACATTTCTATCAAGATCCTATTTTTTATTTTGGCGATACCATCGAATTGTGCTGAATACGGCACAGTGGTTTCAGGAATTATGTCATTGCTGGCAAAAAAATCTCTAAACTCCCCCGAGACATACTCACCACATCTCTCACTTCTTAGACTTTTAATTTTCATGTATAGTTGATTTTCAACTCTATTTTTGAATATACGAAATTTTTCAAAAGCTTCATCTTTAGATTTAAGGAGAAAATGTGGCTAAATTTAAAGTAATCGTCGAAAAATATTATCTGATACTTCTGACCTCCTCTTGTGACAAAGCTTTTGTAGTCATAAATGTCAGAATGTATTAACTCCAGTAATTGTGTGTTCTAGAAACTTGACTAAAAGATGTTCTACTTATCTTTGTCTGAGCACAAATTTCACATTTGTCAAATTTGATTATTGTGACTAAGGGTCTGTTGTGAGTTTTAGCTAGCAGTAGTAGTTTTCTATATTTCACGTGTCCTAATCTTATATGTAAAGTCTTAGGATCTATTAGATTTGAGTTAACCTGATTTACTACTTCATTTGCTAGACTCAGCCTATACATCTCATTTACTACATAAGCACAACCAAAATAATGTGAGTGAACCATTAAAGTTACTCTATCACCACTAATGCTAAATGACATACAAGCATCGCATAACAAACTAATTGAAATTAAATTAGCAGCTAATGTAGATATAAATTTAACATTTTTCAAAATTAAGGCTCTATTTGGTTCAGCGGTGGCAGGTCGATCCGACGGGTGGAAACAGAGTGTTTGAATTGGAGGGGGGAGGTGGTTGCTCCAAACGGAGCTTTTTGGGGCATTTCTCAAGGCAGGCTAGTAAAATGGAGCAAACGTCGTTGGAGATTCATTTGTTTACCCTCTTCGACGGTGTTTGCCCAAAACGGAGCAGCAAAACGCCCAAACAAATAGAGCCTAAACGCGTACCTGAGGAAAGCATCAAAGTGGCATTTCTCACCTTCAGCACATCAGCTACTCCATCATTTGCAACAGTGACTGTCTCTTTTACTGCAGTGACGTCCTCCAGAAGCGTTGATTTGTTGTAGACGTGACATGTAGCACCAAAATCGAACCACCACTCTATACTGGCCTTCCAATTGACAACCATCGCAACAAAGTCTGCAGACGCAGTCTGATAAACCATATTTGCTTATTATCAGGCTTTAGTGTGATGGATTCTCCCCTCTTGGGTTGCTTGCACTCGGAAGCATAGTGAACCATATTTGCTTTATTATCAGCCTTCAGTGGTCTAGTCTTTCCAGATTTAGGCTTATACTTAGGGTGTGTGATCATGTTAGCAGCAGAGGTCTGCTTACTAACGGTCTTTATAGAGTGCCCAGTTCGATTTTCATCCTCAATTCAGATGAAGCGCTTGAGCTCTTTCAGACTAACCTGTGTTTTATTCTGATACATCTCCGTTTTGAAGGAGTACCAAGCCAATGACAACTTGAAAATTATAGCTCCTGCAACAAACCCATCTGGCAGAGGGATGTTCTCATTGTTTAGTTTATCCATGAGAGATTCAAACTCTGCAACCTGAGGAAGTATCTCCCTGTCTTCAGTGAAAGTGAAGGTCATGAACTTGTCCACCATGTGCGTCTTGAACATGTTCTCTTCTTCTACGAACTTCTTCTCCAAGGCGTCCTAGATCTCCTTTGTGGTTTTCATCTTGATGTACATCTCTGCAAGTCTGTTTGAGAGGCAGTTGAGGAGGTAATCACGAGAAAAATCTTTGTCGTTGATCCAGTTATCCTCGTCCTCTTCTCCTCTATAAGACTCAAAAACGGACAGCACAGTGTGGAAAATATTCAGGTACTTCATGCCGAACTGTGTGTTCCACTTCCAAGAACTGTACTCTGAGTTGGATAATTTCTCTAACTTAATCATCGGAACGGGAGAATTTCCCATTGACATTTTATGTCTCTTTCCAAACAATAGAATTCCACTGGCAACCTAAATCACAAGCAGAAAAACTAGAAAGAGATCACCTGAGCCGTGGAGACAATGAGTTCTTCAGATCCAATCCAGAGAAATGTTTGTTTTGCTCCTGCTTTCCGTCTAACACACAAAATCAAAAGAGGTGCGCCTTCTCCACGAACTCAAGCAACACAGAGATATCACTGTTGATCCAAAACTCTAAAGCCTTCACACAAGTTTCGCCCAAATTTGGTGAAGACGATTGACACAGAGATCAACAGGACTCAATCCAATCGACGCAGACAGATCGCCCTCAAATCATGAAGCAATAAGAATAGTTGACTTTTCCCGTCAGCACAGCAAATAATCACACAGAGCAGCAATTCCAGATCTGCTCTTCCACCTTCGATCTGCGGTAGTGAACAAGCGATCCATCGACAACGGGTCGACACGACACAAGAAAACAAGAGATGGGATCGAGGAGCGATTGGCAGAAGAGCACGGCAGGAAATAGTTTCCTTCTTCCTGATCGGACAGGATCTAGCAACAACCAGGTGTTTTCCTTTTTCTAGCGGCGCCTCTTCCTTGCGGGCGGCGGGATTTCTCCAATCCAGCGGCAGTGGAAGCAGGAAATCCAGAGCCAATGACGGCGGTGACTGCGTATGAAGAAATCGCGATGCAGAGCGACGCTTACACGATCGGCCAATAATCGCAAAATTTAGGCAAAGATAGGGCCAAACTCCGAACCCAACGACAATGGCTAGGGAAAAATTCGATCGGCGGCAGCGAGGGAGGACGATCTCACCGAAAATCGGAGAAAACCAGAGCGGCGAAAACCCTGTAAGCGAAAACCGAGAACACCGAGGATGTGAACCAGAGTCGGCGGCGTGATTTTCACTTAAAACGAGAGCGACAGACGACACAAGAGAGGGGGCTAGGGCATGCAAAAATGAAATCTTCGAGAAGTGGGGTTAATAACAAGAAGATTTAGACTCCATACGACTACAATAATAGACTGAAACAGAATAAAGATTTACCTATTAGACAGTTGGATTACTCTAAACTCATAGGAAGTCTCATATATGCTACAACCTGTACTAGACCTGACATAGTCTTTACGGTCGGCATGTTAAGTACCATGGGAAGGACCACTGGGATGTCTTGGAAAGGCTAATGTGATACTTAAAGTACACTGAGAAGTATACTTTATGTCACAGTGGGCATCCTCCTCTGCTTGAGGAGTATTCTGACGCCTCCTAGTGCTCAGTAATTGTTGATAATAGATCCACTAGTGGCTTTGCGTTTACACTAGGAGAAGCAGCAGTAGCTTGGAAGTCAAAGAGGCAGGCGTGCATTGCACTAGCCTCTATGGAATCGAAACTCTATGCTCTCGCTTCAGCTGGAGAAGTATAGTTGATAAGAGATCTGATAATGAACATTCCAATGACGAGTCTAAAAATGCACTCAATTTTGATATATTGTGACAATCAATCCACAAAGACCATTGCTACAAATACGTTATTCAATGGAAAACAAAGGCACCTTAGGATAAAATAGGCCTGGTTGACCTATCTTACCAGTCAAGGGATAATCTCCCTTTTGGACGTCAGATCGAAAGATAATGCAACAGATGTCCTAACAAGTAAAACATCGGGGGAGATGTGATTAAAGTCCACTTAGTATGACTTAATACCTTGCTTATGTTTTAAATTTTAGAATCGTAGTCTGCTTACATTCAAGCATCTAGAGTTGAGTACACTATAGTATTTCAGATGCTATCTGATGAAATTTAGAGATGAATAGTTGTCAGTCATTCCAAACTTGATGACTTACACAATTATTTCATTCAAAGGCCGACTTTGGTATCATTTCAAAAAGGAATACTGAAGTTGCTGATATGTACCCTGATATTATGATTATTAGTTTTATCATTTCAAATTTGATGATATAATATTCACAGCTTGTTGTATCATTTCAAATTTGATGATATAACACAATTGTGAAACGATTAATAATAATCTTAATAATCGAATGAACATGCTTTGATTCTTTGAAATCAATTTTCTAATTTTTTGTAAATTAGATAGAGATGTTGACTTGCGATCCTTTCTTCATATTTAGAGTATTACACTCTTTTACTGCTACAACTAATCACTTTACTTTTCATAGCAAATGTTTGAATTCATATAGTTTTGTCTCATGACATTCTTGTTGTAATTGTTTACAGATCAAATGGAGATTGGAGGAGAGAAAGTTGATTTCGATCTGGATGAAGATGATTTTTGTTTGCATAGATCATTTATCAGTTTGAGTTTTCCAATTTTGTTTTTCTTTTCATGTTTGGAACCTTTATTTGAGTTTAGCTTATCGGTTATCCAAAACTCATGTTTATGTTTTCTGGAAAAACTCATGTTTTGATCGTTATTAACTTTTGTTTTTAAGTGACCTGTTTTGTTTTAACATCTATATACAATATAGAAGGAGATTGTTGAGATATATTGATTAGATGTTATATGTGCTTAAAGAGTTTAGTTGGGATCCGGATGACATCCAATAACCTGTCGTCGGGGATTTAGGGTTACGCCTATAAATACTTCGGTTGGGGGGCAACGTGGAGGTCGTTCCAAACTAGATGGCCACACGGGATGCTTTAAGCGCAATAACAAGTCAGTTGTTGCTCGTAGGCGGCTAGGCGCCCCCTTCTTCTTCCTCCAAGCACCCTCAAATCACCATTAATGGCTAAGTGAGCTCGGATCTTTGGGTTCCCATGACATTTCAATCGCTCAACACGGAATTTTAATTTGAGAAAAGTGTTGAATATCCCTTGTGCACACAGTTCCCAAGAACACGGCTACCCGTGCAGTTCATTAGAGCACTGCCGTGGGCATGGGCGGACCCAGGTTCGGACACACCCGGGCAGGTGCCCGGGTGCGTTTTTTCGCGTATATGTACAGGCAGTGGCGGAGCCAGAAATATTGGAGCGTGGGGGCATAAGATACTTAGAATCAGGAGTCGGGAGAAAATGACGCGGCCCGCGGGGTCGACTCCAGGCTTAGGGTTTTGGGAACTCGGCTGCGGACGAGCGGTTCACTAAACTGGACCGAAAAATGCGTGGGGGCACGGGCCCCTACAGGTCCCTAGATAGATCCGCCCCTGTGTACAAGCAGCACAACGTGCCGTGCCGAGTTGTCGACTGTTGCATGCAGGAAGGAGTTTGCCCTAGCCCGTGTGTCGCGTCCGCCCCTTTTCCTCCGCTGCTCGCTGCTCCGAGCCTCCGACTGCCGCCAGGAGCGGCACTGCATGCCCGTTTACTTTTCTTCTTCTGCTTCTTCTTCTTCTTCTGTCGCCCCCTTGCTACCCCCTTTCTTCATCATCATCTTCTTCTTCTTCTTCTTTTTCTTCTTCTTCTTCTTCTTTTTTTCTTCTTTGCTTCTTCTTCTGCCGCTCCCTTGCTGCCCCCTTTCTCCTTTTCTTCTTCTTCTTCTTCTTCTTCTTCTTCTTCTTCTCTTGCCCCCTTTCTTCTTCTTCTTCTTCTTCTTCTCCGCTGCCCCCTATCTTCTTCCTCTACTCTCTGCTGCCCCTTTCTTCTTCTTCTTCTTCTTCTTCTTCTTCTTCTTCTTCTTCTCCTTCCCCTTCTTCTTCTCCTGCCCCCTTGCTTCCCCTTCTTATTCTTCTTCTTCTTATTTCAGGTTCTGATTTCAGGTTCTTCTTTCAGTGCTGATTTCAAGTTCTTTTTTCAGGTGCTGATTCATCTGATTTCAGGTATTGATTCTTATGATTTCAGGTTCTGATTCTTCAGATTATTGTCTATTGATTGCTTAGAATAATTTTCAGATTTTTACGGGCTTTTAACTATATTAGAATAATTATTGTCTATTGGTTGATTATTGTCCATTCATTTATTAAGTTAGTTTGATGTAGGATTGGTGAAATGTCCAAATTTGAGACATTTCAATTCTTATGCATCTTGTGCTCACACAATATTTATAATTCAACTGCACTACTTAGAATTTATCACCCTATTGTGTCTTGATTCTTATGCATACTTGTTCTCAGTAAAAAAATTTGAACTTTTTTTCAATTGAAGGATGTAGAGCATATGGAACCTTAGGAATTTCCCTCGCGGGCCTGGTACGGTCGCGCTTAGTCGTAGTTCTCAGTAAAAAAAATTGAACTTTTTTCCAATTGAAGGATGTAGAGCATATAGAACCTTAGGAATTTCCCTCGCGGGGCTGGTACGGTCACGCTTAGCCGTAGGGGCATTGCCCCTGTACCGTCAGGATTTGCACCGTTTTGAATTTAGTACAGGCTAAATTGTTATGGTCACACAATCAATTTAGATACTTTTTGTGTGTATTTCAGATTGTGTTTTCTACTTAGGTGTTCGACGGACAAGTTTCTTTCAAATGTGAGATCAAATGAAATTTCTCGAGATTTTCAAGCATCGGGTTCATCTGGTAAAAGAAATCGATCTGAATTAACTTAAATGAGCTACCTGCTGATCCAGAATTGAGGCAATCTGTAAGGTCATATGATGTAATATACAAGATACGATAAGAAGAAAATACTTGTATAATAGTCTTTGTCAACTGATTTTAGCTAATTTTTCACAAACTGAAATTGGAAAAAAGGCACGCCGTTTCAACAAAAGTGTTTTAATGAGTTCAAGGATTGGCTGAAATATAATATAGATAAAGATGTTGCATATTGTCTTTATTGTTACATTTTTCCACAGAGGTTGTGATCCTACATTTGTATGTCGTGGTTGGAGATATT
Organism: Platanthera guangdongensis; assembly: GCA_039583875.1. Taxonomy (NCBI): domain Eukaryota; kingdom Viridiplantae; phylum Streptophyta; class Magnoliopsida; order Asparagales; family Orchidaceae; genus Platanthera; species Platanthera guangdongensis. The sequence continues at coordinate 177,479,115 of CM077160.1, forward strand.
GGAAAGATAGGACGATATTAGCAAAAACAAGATCACTATCAGTTGGTTTTCAGGCTTTTAAAGTTGGCATGTCTTCTACCCGTTGCAACTGCTACAGTTGAAAGAATGTTCTCTGCAATGAAGATTATAAAAATCGTTTACGAAACAGAATGAGAGATGAATGGATGAATGACTGCAAGATCGTTTATACGGAGAAAGATGTTGCTGAGGGTATTACTAATGATACTATTATTACAAAATTTCAGAATATGTGTCCACGAAAAGTGGTCTGTTGAACTGTATGTCATATTTTTTTGGCTATTAACTTTTATTAATTGCAATATTAGTTTAAATTTATTTAAGTTTTGCATTTAATTATTTATTTTAAAATTGTGTCCGGGTTAAGAAAAAATTCCTAGTTTCGTCCCTGGCAGTGGGTATACTTCCGAAGAACGCTCCCATGAGTTAGTACCCACATAATTCTCTGTGCAAATATTTACTTGAAAGACATTTCAGCTGCCGCAATATATAGCTCGACGAGGCGGTTCAAAAAAAAAGAATCGACTTGAGCTCATGTCTGACGAGCTCAACCTCACTTGCGAGCATAACTCAAGCATGTATTGTTTTTTGTTAACTCGTGAGCCTGCCCATGAGCTTTATTTTTAAAATTAATAGATTTTGAATTATACTAAATATATATAATACGCACGGCACGCTCTGGAGCTGAGCACACGAACTCATGATGAGCTGGATGAGCTCGAGCTCCAAAAAAAAAAAGGTTCGAGCTTTCATTTTTTGATAAGCTTCTAACGAGTGTGCCTCATGCTCCATCAACAAGCAAAAAAATAGGGGTTTGACCCGGCCCGGCCGGGCTGGGCTTCTTCCCAACTGGGCTCGGCCGGGCCCAGTTTGAACCGGGTTCGGCTCCCTCTCAAATGGGGAGCCTGGTTAGGCCTTTCAGGCCGGGCCGACCTGAATTCAAAAGGCGTAGTCTGGATTAAATCCCTTTTAAGGCGGGATTAAATCCCGCATATGATTAGGCGGGATTAAAATCCCGCCTATGATTAGGCGGGATTAAAATCCAGCATAATTAGGCGAGATTTAAATGGGAGTTGTTAAGGGCACCACACTTTTGGCTAGGAGCACCGCACTTTCTCCTAATTTTTCGCGTCTTTTGAAAATACCCCTTGTACAAGCAATTTAGGAAAAATGTTCCATATGAAAGTTGTAGATCTACAACTTTTGTATCGAACACTTTTCCCAAAAATGCATGTACAAGGCGTACTTTGGAAATACGCTCAGTTTTAGCGCCTTTTAGAAATACGCCTTATACATGCATTTTTAGGAAAAGTGTTCTCCACAAAAGTTGTAGATCTCGTTGAGATCTACAACTTTAGTGTTGAACATTTTTTCTAAAAATGCATGTACAAGGCGTATTTCCAAAAAACGCAAAAAATTAGAAGAAAGTGCGGTGCGCATAGCCAAAACTGCGGTGCCCTTAACAACTCTCTTTTTAATCTCGCCTGATTACGCAGGATTTTTCCTTAGCCCGGTACCGGGCTCAGGATTAGCACGGCGCCCGGCCCTTGCACGGCCCGGCCCCGGGCCGGCCACCAAGCCAGACAACCGGCAAAAATGGCGGCCTAGTAAGGGCCCCGCCCGGCCTTGGCCCGGGCCGGGCTTTTTCCGGGTCAGGCCTAGACGGACTTTCTGGGCTCCGACTGTTTGCCCACGACTAGCTGTTGGGCTAGGGCCAGTTTGAACCAAAACAGAACTGATAGTATCGTTTTGATTCGGTTCTTTAGTCAGTTTAATTTTTTTAAAAAAAATAAGCTAATTAAAAAATAAAAAATATTAAACTTATTAATAATATGTTACACTTAACAACTCATTGCGTACGACGCACGGTCCTTTCGTGTGCAGGGAAATCCAATCCATCCATTTGAAAATCAATGACTCAAAATAAGCTAGGCAATTTGGAATTCGATCATGCACTTATCAATATTCATGCAAAAATTGATGAGCGGTCCAGATTTCTCCCGCGCGCATCATCCTCTCGTGCATAGAGCGCACAAAAGAAATTTCCGACCCAATATACATAGGCGATGCATTCGGGACAGACGCTTGATCTCCACCTATTTTTTCTTATTTATATACTCTATAGTTTTAAAATTTTCAAGAGATCCAATGATTATGAAGAGTTTGATAGTATGGCCATTAAACATAAAGTTTTTTGAATATATAATATAGATTGGACATAAAATTAGAATCATGTGTTTTCTTTATCGCAGAATTAGGCTGTGTTTGGCGCGGCTTATCGCAACTAATTTGCTCCAATGAGGTTGAACAAAAATGTCATTGTCGTGCCAAAAATTTATTCCTCAAATTAGTTTCTCTTTTGTAATATTTGTAATACTAAACATACATTCTATGACAATAACATTTTTGTCGAATCTTACCGGAGCAAATAAGTTGCGCCGAACACATCCTTAATTTATAATTATACTATGCACTTTATAGCTTATTCAATGTATTTTGAACGGCAGTGATTTACATTCACTCTTGTTTATGAAACTGCTGGTTTTTCGAATGGATTTTATCTATAAGTCCTGATTCCAACCAAGACAAAGCCGTGAATTTTTGAAATCAAGAAGAAATCAAGAGATGAAAATTTGGGTAGAGAGAGAATAACTAGATCGAGAGATCCGAGAAAAAATTTGGAAAAGAGAAGAGAGAGAGAGACTTCGAGGCCCCCGGATATGAAGAAAAGATCATTGCATTCATCATCTTCGTCATCACAATCCAACCAATTGTCGTATTTATAGTTTTTTTTCTCTAATGTAGCTTAAATGGAGTCTACCCGGTTAGATGTTGTGCCCAACTTCACATAGAAAAAGTAAACTAATGCTCTTACAAATTCAAAATGATTCAAATATTCAATATGAACATGTCTTAGTTATCCCACTCAAACAAGACGTTTAGGTCTTAAATTGAGACTGCGGTCTAGCTCGGTCTAGGGATGAGTTGGTGGCCGCACGTAAAAAATTTGTGCCATTCTAAGACATTCACAACATGATCAAGTTGGTAATACAAATTTTTATTAAAAAAAAATATCATCCTTCTCGACCGTTTGTTCTTAATCTACCTCATCACTTGCACTGGTTCTAACTTGTTGTAAAATCAGGTATATAATAGGCACAACAATAAAATATTGCAGGTAAACAAGTACACAAAATATAGCCGCACAATTTATATAATGCAAATATAAATACAAATACATGAGAAAATATGAGAAAAATGACCCTTCAGTGAATGCGTCGTGGATGCATCGAACACGCACGATTCGCGGCTGAAATCGAAATCTGGACTGCAATGCGCCTCGCGGACGCACAGGACTCACAAAACCTTCAACGTCGAAGTCCGACGTTCCACCGCACTACCACCGGAGAACAACGCCGCCACCGGAGAACAACGCCACCACCGGATAGAAATCACCGTCAAGGCTTACTGCACCAACGCACGATGTCGACACCTTAGTGGGAACCACTCCGAACCGTCATGCGCGCACCGCGTATGGCGAAACCGCTGCACTGGCTGGGCCGGCCCATGGCCAGCCGCCGCACCCGCACGGCCGCGCGACCAAGTGCCCCTCACGAGCGGCCGCAAGGCCGAGCACACGACCGGCTGCCGTCGAGCAGCCCCTTGCCTGTGCAGCCGTGTGGCCTTCGCGTGCAGCGCATGGCCGAGCGGACAGCCAGCCACCCGACCGGCCGCTGTGCGGTCCTTTTGCCACGCAGCCAAAACCACTGCAGATTCGCATAAACCAATGTCAGAACTCGAAAGTCAAAACCAATGGGTAGAAGGAGTTACTCGGAAATGCCTCATTAATTGATTAGCATTAACCAGATCCAGATGGGGAGAAAGTAAAAAAAAAAACTAATGGCAGAATTCCTAAGCAGCTAAGCTACAAATATCTACTCACGGGAGAGAGCTGGAGAATATACCTGCTCGCACGAGACTTTGGATTGAAAAACTGGGAGAAAGTCAATTAAGAACCTAGGGGAGAGACTTTTACGATTAAAAACTGGAAGAAAGTCAAGAAACTAGGGCAGAGGAGATCTCACCGATTCACCATGGGATGCAGCGGCAGCGCTACTCAAAAATCCCGAGAGTCCCAACTTCGCTAGCTATTAGGGTTTAGGGGCACCAGAGGGAGAGGCGCATCTGGACTCGAGAAGGCATCCGTGGATCCATGGCGTATAGAAGGAAACCGGCGATAATCATTTTTGGGGAGTGACCCACAATACTCTTTACAATTCCAGATATCTCAGATATCCTTTTTGATAAAATAAAAAAAAATTATGGTACAAATACACCAATGCTTTGAAATACCCAGACAAATATGAGATGTTTTTCAATATTTAGTAAGCGAAAAAATTAAGCACGATACAATAGTGCTCACGAATATGTGGAATCCGGTGACCTGCAGTAGATGACGAATTGTTGCTGCGTGGCAAGGGACTTTAGTTGCAGAAATATGTGACTGTAGGGCGTGTTGATGAATTGTGGTTACTCCCAGGAGGTGAGATGGGCTAGGATGGAATTGTAGGTAGGGCGACTGAGGCTTGTGGTTTGGGCGAAAGCGCTAAATGCTAGGGAGAATTAATTAATAAAAGTGGGGTTTGAATGATGAACAGAAGTGGTTCCACTGGAAGATGGAGTAGACTGGATGTAGAGTGATCGTAAGGAAGATGAGCAGTGTCGGCGGTGACGTGTGTTGGATCCACGACATGGAGATGGATTGGGGTAAAAGAATATCGTAGTCTTGCGGTGACTGTTGGACGCGGAGAAGAGGACTGGAGAAGCGGCGGTCTACTATGGGGACTGGGCGAGAAAGACAAGGTCGGACTGAATTAGTCGCGGGTAGGGTTCGCAACCATGGCGGAATCGATGGAGGATGATCTCGGCGCGTGCGACTGGGGAAGAGGGGTTGACGGGAGGGACTTGCGAAGGAGGGGATTTCGACTGCGGCTTCTATAGACGGAAGAGGACAATGAATATTGGGAAGAACGTGCCAAGGAACCAACGGATGGAAGGCTATGATGGGCAGAACGTGAGGTTGACGTCAAAGATTGGGGACGAGTCTATCAAGCTCTGCCGCGGACATCCAAGTATCATCACAAATGGGGCGTCCGCTCCAGTGTACCAAGTAATGAGAAGAAGGGTCGCCTGCAGTTGAAATGCACTCATGCGCCACAACTTCAGTAATGTGCTCAACCCTCACCTCTCGTGCTGGTGGATGCAGAAAAACCGATGGAATTATAGGTGGTGTGGGAAAGTTCGTAGGTGTTTGTCCAAGGAGGCCAGGGGAAGGGTCAGACTGTACTGGGGACAGTGTAGAAAGTGGATCAAGGTAGGGATCCTTATACTCGACAGGCTCAAAGTACGGTGTTAAATTTTCAGTATTAAATACAGAATGAATACTCATATCTATTGGGAGGTGACCTCCTAAATGTGGACCCGTCCGACTTGGAAGAAGTCTGGCGTGTACCAGCGAGTCGCAAGTACTGCTCGTACTCGTGAGTCATTTGATAAACTTTCTCTACTGTCTCTAGCCGGTGAGGAATAAGCTCCCTATGCAATTCTGACCTCAACGATGTACGAAATCGAGAAGCGGTGGCACTAGTCTCCTCTCGCGGACTTGGAAGAAGTCTAGCGTGTACCAGCGTCTCGCTGAAGAGACCTCTCTAGAATGATCTAGAAAATTTTGGTTGGACCAACCAGCTTCATTTTTGTGAACCTAACACAGTGTTCGACATTCATATCATACCACTCAAAGTAGTGGTCAATCTCCTAAAGCCAGGCGCTAAATGTATTTGGGTAAAGCTGACCATTGAAGGTGGGTCCATTAACACGTATGTGACGAATAATATCATAATCAGTGTGTGGTGCTCGATGTGGCTCAGGATAATCATCAAATAAATCGTCGGGTCTATAGCCATAACGGTCCTGAGCTCTATCTTATGGAGCTGGATGTCGTGGGGGAGCAGGTGCAGGTTGATGGACTCGGATGTAATCAAGAGGTCCCCTTCGGTGTGAAGCAGGCTCTCAAAGGGGAGCGGCCTCTCATGGTGTTTGATTCCTAACACTCAAGTCTTGTGGTGAGAGGGCAACCCATCCCTCCTCAAAAGGGAACATCAGGCGGAGTTGATGAGTTGTCCCCACTTTGGGAAGTGGAGTGCTCTCGCTGAATATCTAGGGCGTCAACGTCGGTGCAAAGATCGCCATATAGTACAACGGTGATGGAGATTATGGCCCGGGCGGTTACGCCGTTAGTGGGGGTTTTTTGGATATCCGTACCCCGCGCAAGGGGTGCGGCTAGCCCTTTTAGTGGGTACACACTACTTGCCCTCCCCCCCCCAGTCCCCACAGCTCGGAGCCGAAGCGAATGGAGGGAGGGGACTTTTCCCTAACAAGTGTTCATGTGATAATTTGCGATGATCCAGGTGGAGTTGATCAGTACGGCAGAGACGCGGAAGGTGAACGATCCACAGAGTGAAACGCTCGCTCGTCGGGGTGTGTGCTAATAATAAAATGTGTCGTAGATGGAAATGATGGATATACAAGGGGCTCATTGTGCGCTTGGTGCGACGTGCATAATTGGTGCAACGCTTGTGAAGCGTGCGCTGAGCGTAAAGTGCACAGGGTGTGGAGTGCAAGATTGTAGGGCATGTGCCATAGGTGCGTAGAGCGCGATATGCATGACGCGTGTAATGTATGTAAAGTGTGCGAAGTGTGCGCAGGGCACGATGTGTGCAATATGTACATGGTGCGTAGTGTACGCGGCATGCACGCAGGGCACATGTGTTGTGCGCGCAGTGTGTAATGTGCACGAGATGGTATGAGATACCTGCGAGATTGGATGTGTTGATCCACACATCGGTGTTGAACCATTGTTGTGGCGTAGCCAAACCCGTCACTGGAGATCCTTCCAAGAATGAGTGAGGGACTCTGGCATTGATGTAGATGAGGTGTGGCTCCGTCTTTATTATTTTTTTGCGCATTTGCATTATGTAGTGACATCGTATTTTGTCTGCGGATCTTTGGTAGCTCTTTGAGCACTGATTGACTATTTGCTTACTATTCTGGCTTTGCACCCTCGCTGGGGGTCATGATAGAGCTTTAGCGATATTGGTAACATCGTTCAGTGTAAGCAAACTTGTTCTGATTCTTAGATGTTGATGGTTGGAGGTAGAGGTTCAAACGACCCACAGGCCACTACCTAGGCGCAGGGCGGATAGTATCCTGCAAGCATGAGTGTGTCGTTTCTGGTCTCGACATTGATGACCTTTCTAAGGACTAGCTGGTCGACTATGTTATTGATGAGGAGGAGCAATCTCCTCTGTTTGCTATACCTGGTACTGTCTTGTATACTTGTTGCCTCGGTGGCATACTTGATCTTGTATCATGCGCTGGCTTGCGGGTTTTTGCCTTCTTCTGCAGTTCGTTATTAACTTTATGCATTTTCTTGCAATGACTGTTGTTTTGCTTTCGGTGATTTGTCGTCGGCACATTCCTTCGGAGTTTGAAGAGGAGTAGACTTTAGCTTTGTGTTTCATACTTTGATTATACTTGTGTTGTATGCGTGTTTGTTGATTGGATATTGCGTCCTTATATTGTCGTAGTGGCTACGTGCACTTTTCCTTGAACTGATTATTGTGTTTTAGCTTTTAACACTTGTGAAAATTGTAGTGTTGGCGCTGCTATCTTCGTGCGAGCAACTTTGAGGCACTCATTTGAGGTTAACTATTGAAGGACGAGACCCAGGTGGTTCCGCGACCTACTACTAGGGAGAAGGGTGAACGCTTCAAGCCGGGTAGTCAGAGGTCGGGTTCACCATGCTGAGGGATGACGTTGAGTGTGGAGGTGAAGGCCTTCAAAACTGTACCACTGTGAACGAGGTCACACCCTAGTGGCGTTGCAACCTACTATAGGAGAAGGGTGAACCTTCAATCACAGGCAGTGAGAGAACGAGGAGCTGGGAGCCTTGGATAAACGGCAGAGTTCGGGAACTTGCAGACTGCTGTCCAGCGCGAGGATAATAGGCCCTAGTGATGTCGTGACCATCTACAGGAGAAGGGAGAACCTTCGATCACAAGTAGTGAGGGCACCAGGGGCTGGGAGCCCTGAAGAAACGTTGAAGTTCGGAAACTTGAAGACCGATGGCGAGCACGAGGGGGGCAGGCCCTGGTGACGTCGTGACTCTCTGCGGGAGAAGGGCGAACCTTTGATCGTAGGAAGTGAGGGCACGGGGGGCTGGGAGCCCTGGATAAATGGCAAAGTTCGAAAACTTGCAGACCGCTGGTGAACGCGATGGGGCAGGCCATGGCAACGTCGTGACCCTTTGCAGGAGAAGGGCGAACCTTTGATCGCAGGCAGTGAGGGAACGAGGGGCTGGGAGCCCTGTAGAAATGGCGAAGTTCGGAAACTTGCAGACCGCTAGCAAGCGCTAGGGGAAGTCCGTGGTGACGTCGTGACCGTCTGTGGGAGAAGGGCGAACCTTCGATCGCAGGCAGTGAGGGCACGAGGGGCTGAGAGCTTTGGAGAAACGATGAAGTTCGGAAACTTGCAGACCACTGGCGAGCATGAGGGGGCAGGCCCTGGCAACGCCGTAACCTTCGATCACAAACAGTGAGGGCTCGAGGGGCTGGGAGCCCTAGAGAAACGACGAAGTTCAGAAACTTGCAGACCGCTGGCGAGCTCATGGGGGGCAGGCCCTGGCAACGTCGTAACCCTCTGCGGGAGAATGGCGAACCTTCGATCGCAGGCAGAGTGGCCATATGGGTTGGGGGCCCTGAAGGAACAGTGAAGTTCGAAAACTTGCAGACCGCTGGCGAATGCTAGGGGAGCAAGCTTTAGTGGCATCGTGACCTATTACAAGAGAAGGGAGAACATTTGATCGCATGCATAGAGGTCACTGTGAGCGAGCTGCTCCGAGGCATTTGTTGTTCATAGCGCGCTGACTGGAGGCAGTTGTTCATAGCGCGTTGACCGGAGGTAGTTGTTGTTCATAGCGCGCTGCTCGGAGTCAGTTGTTGTTCATAGCAGGTTGCGTGGAGGTAATTGATATTCCTAGTGCGATGCCTGGAGGCAGTTGTTCATAGCATGCTACCCGGAGACACTTGTTCAAAGCGTGTTGTCTGGAGGCAGTTATTGTTCATAGCACGCTGCCCGGAGGCAGTTTTTGTTCATAGCGCGGTGCTCGGAGGCAGTTTCTGTTCATAGTGCGCTGGCTGGAGGCAGTTGTTGTACATAGCGCGCTGCCCGGAGGATGATGTTGTTCATAGCGCGCTGCCCGGAGGCAGTTGTTGTTCATGTAAACGGGTGTCCTATTTGAGCGGATTGAGTACGTAGCAAAATCAACACAGACGATGTTTTCCTCACACAGGCTTGACATGAACAATATTTATAAGTTATTAGAGTCACGGCGGTAATTTTCACAAAGCATTCATAGAAAAATAAAGTAGGTAAAACATTGTGGTGGCGTAGGTAGAGCCTCATTGTTAGGAATGAAGCTTTTTCCTGGGATGATCATCTTAGAGATTGCCCCCCAGTCCTTCCTGGTGTACTCTTGGTTGACCTCCTTTTGGCAGGTTCAACGCCTAATTTTGTAAGAATTTCCCCAGAAGGCCTTGCTTGACAAGGCGCTCGATTTCATACTTAAGATTTGAGCATGTTTTCGTGTAGTGTCCCCATCCTTGGTGGAACTCACGGTACTTTGGATGGTCCCCTGTATTTTAGGCAAGGAGTTTGTGCTTGAGGAGCACTTCGCTGCTTTGGATTGCACATAGTATGTCTGCTCTGGAGGTACTCAGGGGCATGCATCTTTGTTGCTGTCGAGGTCGTATGTTTCCACGGCATTCAGCTTTCTTTCTTAAGACTGATGAAGCCTCCTGCTCCCTCTACCTTTTCATGCCTTTGTCAAATTATTGTTGATGCGATTCTTCTTGCCTCATCGGCAGCAATCTGGGCTTCGACTCGTTGTACTAAGTCATGGTAGCTTGGAGCTGCTTCTTTCATTAATGATGAATAGAAGTTGTTAGAACGGAGTCCTCCTAAAACGAAGCTTATTAAGAGATAGGGGTTGACTCTCGGGATCTGTCATGCCACTATGATGAAATGACAGAAGAAATCTCTAAGGGTTTCCCTCTCCCCTTGGTGGTTCCCAGACAAGTAGGAAAGGTCTTTGACTATTCGTCGGCTAGCGATGAACTAGTCCGTGAATTGTCGTGCTAGCTCTATGAAATTATTGATTCCTCCATCCTTCAAGGAAAGGAACTAAGTGTGAGCTTGTCCTTTTATGATTGTTGGGAACACAACAGTGGATATGGAGCAATGTATAGTTGCATTATGATCGTAAAGTGCTTGACGTGCTCCGATGGAACACTCGTCCCGTCGTATGTATCGATCTTTGGGAGCTTGAAGCCGTGTGAGATCGAATATAACAAGAATTCAGGTGTGAAAAGTGAGCGATGATGGATAGGGAGGGGGCTGAAGTGGCATGTTGACTGGCTTGTTCTCACTCTTCAGTGATTATGCCACAAACTTCTTCACGTATGACCCTCCCATCGATGACTGCTGCTTCAGGGCGGTTACATTGATACTGAGATTCAGGTCCTTCGTCGGGATGAGCTCCGCAGCCTTGAATATCTGCACTGGGGAGTACTGCTTCAGGCACGTTGTCGAGCGAGGGAAGAAGAACTGAATCATGATGCCCCCCAGGGACCGCTCTTTTGGCTGTGTAGGCGACCTTTCCTGCCATGCTTTCTAGTCACGTGTAATGTTGTGCTGAGGGTACTGTCTTTTAGGAATGATGAGAACCATTCTCACAGATGGTGTCAAACTATTGCGGATTGCTCGAGGTTCCGGTAGACCAGACTAAATTGAATCGTCATAGCCCGGGATTGGTCGAGCGCACAAACAGTCACAGAGAAATGGAAAGCTGACAAGAGAATTTTTTAACATGGAAAACCCTAGAAAGGGGTGAAAAATCACGTGATCGGAACTGTGTCGACCGAACTTTCACCAATTACTTGTTGTTGTGCAGGGTTTCTTTGAATAATTCGAGGTAGACAGGTTGTGTCTCATTACAAGTTGGGGGAGAGAGAGAGAGCTGGGCTCGGAGGATGATAGACCACCTCTCACGGAGCTACGAACTTCTTCTTGTGCTGCGAGGGATGAAATTGTTGTGCTTTGAAGTCTTCTATTGAAGCTCAGAAGCAGGAGAGACCTGCTTTGCTCGTCCCGGCTCTTGTGTCTTGGAGGCTGGTGTAGCACGGTTTGCGTGTCGTTTTCTCTACGGTTTGTCTCTGCTTGCCTTTTGGATAAGTATGGTACAATTGTCCTATCGGTGATTAAAACACTTGTTCTTGGGCGCACGGGGTGCTTGTTGGCGGAGAGCGCACGGAGTTCTTGTAGGAGGAGAGCACACAGAACACTTGCGGGTGGAGTGCGTACGATGCGATTGCTAGCGAAGTGCACACATGGTTCTTGTTGGCGGAGAGTGTCGAAGCACTTGCTGGCGAAGAGCACACGGAGGCGTTCTAGGACGATCTTGACAGCAAAACACACAGAGGCGGGCTAGGACGATCTAGATGGAGGAGCGCGCAGAGACGTGCTAGGAAGAGGCGCGTACGGGAGCGCGCAGGGAAGAGGTGCGTGCGGGAGCGCGCAGTGAAGAGGCATATGCTGGAGTGCGCAGGAAAGTGATGTGTGCGGGAGCGCGCAGGGAAGAGGCGCGCGCGAGAGAGCTCAAGGAAAAGAAATGGAGGAGAGAGAAATTCATACGGCGAGAGGAGAGATAAAATCTGTAAGAAGATTTTTCGGCCCCGGAAGAGATAAAAATGAGAGGGAGAGGGGTCTATTTATATATCTCAAGAGGAGCAGTCCAGTAATTTCCTTTATTACCACCGGCCGGACGAATAGCATCGCACTGTTTAAAGCACACAGATCGCCATATTTACTCAAAAGACAAGACCGCCCCCGACTGGAAAAATAACCACACTTCTCAGAAAATAATCGCTCCTCCCGTGAGGGAGGAGCAGCCGGCATGGGCGGCGACAGGAGAGGTGCGTGCGGGAGCGCGCAGTGAAGAGGCATATGCTGGAGTGCGCAGGAAAGTGATGTGTGCGGGAGCGCGCAGGGAAGAGGCGCGCGCGAGAGAGCTCAAGGAAAAGAAATGGAGGAGAGAGAAATTCATACGGCGAGAGGAGAGATAAAATCTGTAAGAAGATTTTTCGGCCCCGGAAGAGATAAAAATGAGAGGGAGAGGGGTCTATTTATATATCTCAAGAGGAGCAGTCCAGTAATTTCCTTTATTACCACCGGCCGGACGAATAGCATCGCACTGTTTAAAGCACACAGATCGCCATATTTACTCAAAAGACAAGACCGCCCCCGACTGGAAAAATAACCACACTTCTCAGAAAATAATCGCTCCTCCCGTGAGGGAGGAGCAGCCGGCATGGGCGGCGACAGGAGAGGGTTGGGAGCCAAGTTCGGGCGGCCAATTTGGCCGTCCGTCCTAGGCGGAGAGGAGGCCAATGACCGAGAAAGAGGGCCCTCGGCTGTGATCGAGCGGCAAGGTCGCCGCCTTCCAGTGCCGGCGAGCAGGCCGCCTCAACCGATAGGCTAAAGTGCCGCTCGATTTGGGGAGGCACTCCCCCAGGCAGAGAAACACCATGGGGCGAGCAGCCAGGGGGTTGTCCGCCCCATACAGCAAAGATGTCGCCAAGATCGGGCGGACAAAGGCTCGCCTGACCTGGGCGGCCTTCCCCACATGCAGGGGGAAGAAGCGCGAGCGGGCATCCTTGGAGGCGCCCGTCTCACCCTGCAAAATTGTCGCCCATTTGGGGCAGCTTGGAGGCCTCCCAATCTGGGCGGCCCTGCCCCCGGGTGGAGTAATAAAAATGGTGGTGAGCGGCTAGGGAGCCGTCTGCCCCACCAGGCAGAGAAGCCGCCCAGATTGGGCGGGCGAAGGGCCACTGATCTGGGCGATCCTTTCTCCTATGCAAGGGGCCAGTCATCGCCGGGCGACAATTTTGTCCCCCGGCCTGGGCGGCGAGGAAACAGAGCCTCCGCGCGTTGGCGGGGGGCTGGACGATGAAGAGCACGCTCGGTTCGAAAAGACATGGTGCGACAATTTCCGTGACTGTTTCGGCTCGGGCGGTTACACCATTAGTGAGAGTTTCTTGGATATACATATACATATATGTATATGTATATGTATATATATATATATATATATATATATATATATATATATATATATATATATATATGTATATATATATATATGTATAGATGTATATGTATATATACATCTATACATATATACATATATATCTACGTATATGTATATATCTATGTATATGTATATACATATATATAGATATACATATATATATATACATATATATATATATATACATATATATATATATATATACATATATATATATATATAGATATATATATATATGTATATATATATATATGTATATATCTATATATGTATATATCTATATATATATATGTATATATATATATATGTATATATATATATATGTATATATATATATATATATATATATATATATATATATGTATATATATAGATATGTATATATATATATGCAGAGATATATGTATATGTATATACATACGAGTGCTCGAGACGGGGCTCCGCCCCTACGGTCATGGACGACAGTACTCGGTCGGCGACGACGGGTTTCGCCTGCCCCATCAAGACGGGTTTCGCCCACAATATATACATATGAGTACTCATAATGACCGTAAAAAAATATACATAAATATTACAATTTTTATTTTGTAAAACAATATATGTTTTGAGTTAAAAATATTAATTTTGACTTTAATAAAGTTGATTGATTTAATGTCATCATCTCGAAAATATCACTGTTATGCCTAATGACAACCTTCCTTGAATAGACCGCTGACATGCCTAATGAAAACCTATCATAGTAGGTGTATGAACTCTACTAAAATTTTTTTTGAATTTAAATGAATTTTCATCATTACTTCTACTTTTTTAATAGTGTAATCAAGGTTTTGAAAACCGGACGTCCTCCAAATTTAGAGAGCACAACGCATCCATCACCTCGCATCTCCACATGTCAAAGTTGCTCTTTCCATCAAACTTAGTAACATCAATTTTGACCGGATGTAAACCCGTATGATGGATCGTGGATTCCATTGCCCCGGAAGATGAAGAAGACGCACCAGAGTCTCCCATTTTTGGTTGATTACAACAATAATAAAACGAAAAACCAAACAAGCACAATGCAACAAAATATTTTTTTTGTTAGTTAATCCAAACAAAAACCAAAAAAAAATATTTGGTACCTCTCCCGGATCACGACTCCAAGCACAGTCTCCGCAACCAAAAGACCTCGTTGCCTTCGCAAACAAGAAGATCCGCAAACAAAATTTCTCGAGCCACACACCTCCGCATTCAAGTCAAAAATGCAGCTCTTCGTGTATCGTCGGAGAGAGAGAACAGGATCAAACAAAAAAAAGTTTGCACTTGCTGTACCGCGGGAGAGAGCGAGTCAAAACCCCAAAACCTTTTTTTTGTCCAGATTTACGGGCTCCTCTTACCAACAGGAGAATCCTCAAAAAAAACTTCCTTTTTTTTGGTAGCTTCCGGCGGAGAGAGAACAAAAATAAAAGGAAATAAATCCCTTTTGTTTTTCAAAATTGTTGCAGACTACTAGAATAGGAAAAGCCCCATAAAAAAACTTCCTTTTTTTTCTTTGGCTCACGGCTCCTTTATCAAAGAGAAATCAAAAAATTTCCTTCTTTTTTTTAATCCCCAGATTAAAAGCTGACAATTACTGCCAAATAAAAGTTTCCTTTTTTAAAAAAAATTGTACCTCTGCCGTGAGACTCAAGCAATGGAGAAAAAAAAAACTTCCTTTTTTTTGATGGCTGCTTCCTTCTCAGACGAAACAGTCGCCGCCTTCAACAGGGCCACTTCACCACCTCTCTGAATCACTCAGCCTCCTTCCGCCTCGTCAGAAACGGAAAATCTTTGCCCGAGCGCCACCACGCTCATTCAACCGCCTCCGCTGAAACAAACGGCCAGATCTACGGCACCACCTCCAAAACAAACTCGCACCGCCAACCTCGCTTTGATACCACTTGTTGTGCAAAACGATGCGGAAAAGCAAAATCACACAAGCACAAACAATAGAACACGATGCGATTTACGTGGTTCAGCGAGGAGCGCCTACATCCACGGGGAGGGGTTGTTCACTATCACCGGTGGGGAGAAAAGAAGAGGCCAAAAACAATTACAACTCCACACAACTCTCTCACCCTTAAAGAGAAAGACCCTAACCCCTTTATATTTATAGGGAAAATTAGGGATTACAAAATAACTAAAATACCCCTCTTAAACAACATCCTAAACCTATGATAGGACATCTCAAACCTATATTTTTTTGTAGGCACCTTACAACCGCCAGCCCACTCAGTCCATTTTACAGCATAGCAAGTCCGCCCAATCTCGGGGCTAAAAAATAAAGCCCAAAACCCAGCTAAAGCAGCCCACCTACAACCCGCTGAAATATGAACAGTAAGTTTTGAGCCCGTCATATTTGAACCCGCAAACCCAGTACAACACAACTCCTCTACATTCATGTTATATACTGCAAAACTAAAATGATTGTTGGCGGTGTGGGACTAAACAGACGCCAGAATTAAAAAAAATAAACCTCACCTACCAAGATTTGAAGCCATTATCTCTCATTAAGAGGTCAAACACTGTATCCAATATGCCAAGAAAGCTTTAGGTTTTCTTATTGCACAAGGTTTAATTAAGCAAATGCTGTTTATTTTTGGCCTTTTATCCAAGTGTTATTCATTTTCAAATTGTTAATTCTTTTAATTAGACGCTTACTTTTATACGCAATGTTGTGAATAAGTAAAAAAAAATTATTTTTGTTCATGTTTAAATATATATAAATACTATGAGTTAAACCAAACTTATTTTGCTACAAGTGGTACAAATTGATTCTTTAACCTAGCGATTTTATTATGTTTTTTTTTCGGTCTGCGGGGTGGAATAAGAAGAGGCCCGGTGTACTGTCACGATTGGTCGTAGGGGCACCCTACAACCCGCCACCTCATTCCAATATGCGGGCCAAAATTAAGCCTAAAATTTTAATAAATAAACCCACCAGAATTTGAGACCCGCATTAGTTTCAGGCCCGCCAGATTTTTCAGGTCTGCCATTACAATTTAATTCTATAAAGAAACAAAACTATATATATCCAATACTTACTTCCGCACAGGCGGTGTGAGACTAAAAATTTATTTATGAAGTACAATATTGATTTTATATGAAATTCTTGAATTAATTATTACAACTATAGCGCTCTGTCATGTGCATATGAGCCTTATAGAGTCATGATTTCATTTGTATAATTCGGAGAATGAAGTCAGATTTGAAGATCATTTCAGATCTGAAATGACAACTGAAATGGAAAATGGATAAGAAGAGTTCAAAATCGAACAGTAGTAGAACGTATGTACGATGTATCACCAACCGAGGGTGAGTGCTTCTATTTACGACTTCTGCTTAATCATATTCCCACGACAAATGTCGCACTCACGACATATGTCGCCCCACGACATATGTCTCCCTCACGATAAATGTCGCACCCACGACAAATGTCGCCTCCACGACAAATGTGGCACCCACGCCAAATGCCGCACCCACGCCAAATATCGCACCCACGCCAAATGCCGCATCCACGACAAATGTCGCACCCACGACATATGTCGCACCCACGACAAATGTCGCCCCCACAACAAATGTCGCACCCACGACATATGTCGTCCACATGACAAATGTCGCCCCCACGACAAATGTCGTACCCACTGTAACACCCCAAATCCCCAGTTGGGTTCAAGTTGGGTGACACGGCCTGAGACACAGACGTGTCTCAGGGCGTGTCCTGCTCTGTCTAGCTGAGCAGTCTGTCGAGTGCTCGACGAACTGCACTCGACGAGTTCTCGTGAGGGAACATGCCCGGCGACACGGGCGTGTCAGAGGGCTTGTCCCCCTCTGGTCGACGAACTTCGGTCGACGAAGCGCACGCTGGAGGTGTGTCTGCAGCCGTGTAAGGGCACACGGCCTGTGACACAGGCGTGTCACATGGCCGTGTCCTTTTCTGGATTTGGCTTGGGCAGTAAAGCCTGGTGAGCACGGGCAGGACACGAGTGTGTCTCTATGCACACGGCCTGTGACACGGGCGTGTCACATGGATGTGTCTTGCTCGGGTTGAGATGGTTGTGTACTACTTGAGATACACGGCCGCAGACACGGGCGTGTCTGAAGGCGTGTTAGGTCACACGGCCTGTGACACGGGCGTGTCACATGGCCGTGTACTCTTCTGGATGAGTCAGTTGTGTGCCTCTTAAGGTACACGGCCTGTGACACGGGCGTGTCACAGGCCGTGTCATCCAAAAATTAGAGATATTGTGGCCGAATCGTAGCTGTCCATTTCCTTCACCTGGGATCTGATGGCCCGGGATTCTCCCTGCTACTGTAAGGTCGAGTATGGACAAGAGAATCCCCATTTTGACTTGGCCCTTCTCTTTCTACAAGCTAGAGAGAAGGAAGAGCAAGGAGGAGGAAAAGAAAGGGGAGCTGGCCACCGGTGGAGCTGTAGGGTGTCAATTCGAGATTCGAGGCCAGCGTTGTGGAGGCAAGGTCGCCTCGGTGCTTTCCAGCCGACTAGAAGTCCATGGCTCCAAAGAGGTCGTCAAGGGTAACGATCTTCCTTCTTGGACATGTGAAGTCATTCCTTTTGGCATGTGCATGGATTTCCCCTCCACCAGAGGGTGGACTGTGAAGGGATTTCCCTTGGGTTGATTCTTGGAATCCCCAATAGTTTTGCATATAGATCCAGAAATGAAGTATGGAATAGGCATGTTGTGCGAAGCCTATCTGGATAAGTTGGTCTGGATTGGTGATGTTGCATTTGCACACCGGAGAAGACTATGTGGTTAAACGTATAGTTTAGGGAGTCGACGGGTTGGACCTATGAAGGGCAGTAGCTGGAAGTATTGGAGTGGTAGTTCAGGAAAATACCATTGTGATGTTTGTGATGCTTGTGATGCTTGATGGGTTGTACTTGTGAAGGGCAGTAGCAGGAAGAACTGGAATGGTAGTCCAGGAAAGACCCTTGTGATGCTTGCAATTTCAATGGGTTGTGTCTGTGAAGGATAGTAACAGGAAGTACTGGAGTGAAAGTCTAGGAAAAACCCCCACTAAATGCTTGTGTTGTATGCTATGAACGATAAGGTTAGAGCTAGGGACGGAAAGTGAATTTTGTCGTTAATGTTGGGCGTGTCTCCTAGCAAACCTATGAATGTGAAGCCAGTCCCTCGGGGATGGTATGGCTATGTGTGAGCTTGGAAAGTTCTTAAAAAGGCTTCATGTCAAACAGGTAAGGTGAAACCGACCCGCGCCTTATATTTAGCCACAAGTACGTTGGTATTCGGTGATGGAAAGGCGGCTTGAGCAATGGGGGGTGGCTGATCCGGACCTGCGTTATGTCCGTCCGACTCGAAGACTTGAAAGTGTGGTCAGTTGGAGCGCATAATGAGAGTCTTAGGCTTACGCGCCGAAAAGACTAAATGCTTAATTTTACTGTTGGGTTTCGGCCCTGAAACGGTGGTGGGACCCTGGTTCGCCAGTACCCCAAGAATGTGCCCTGAGTGCACGGATCGTCAGGCCGCGGGGCTGACGGTTGTGATGGATTATTTGTGCGTGAGGGCACAATGTGTGATATCTATATATATATACGAGTCGCAGGCACGGGCCTCCGGCCCGATGGCTACGCGCCACAGTACCTTGCCACCGACGGCGGGCTTCGCCCGCCCCCCGCAGGGCCTTTTGGTTTTTTATTTGATTTTTGTAATTTGTTTTTAAAAAAAGGGCGGTCTTCTCCGTACGGGCAAGGGAATTTGAGGGTCAAGATGGTCTCAAAACGAAAAGTGATCAACATGAAAGTTGTAGATCTCAGCGAGACGAACAACTTTCATGTTGATTACCTTTTGATTTAAACCCGTCTTGGACCTCGATTTGGGCCCCAAAATCTGGGGCGGCGGAACGGTTTACTGTACCAGTTCCGCCGCCTCCGATTTCGGGGCCCAAATCGAGGTCTAAATCGGCTCCAAATCAAAAAGTGATCAACATGAAAGTTGTTTATCTCGTCGAGATCTACAACTTTCATGTTGATTATTTTTTATTTTGAGACCATCTTGACCCTCAAATTCCCTTGCCCGTACGCCCGACTTAGCTATTATAGTCCCACACCGCCCGTTCTAATGTTAAACCGTGTGTTTATAAGAAAGATGCAGTATACCACCTCTGAATTGTTTTCCTTGAGCAAATTGGGTTTCTCTTGTGCTGAGGTGGGCCGGCCAGAGTGGGCCTTTTTGAGTGTGCTGTCAGTCCAATGTCCGTGTCCTTGCTTTTCAGTTAGTCTTTAATTATTTTTAGAAGTATATATGGGCAAAAATGTAATTTTACATAACCTAGTTAGTAGGTTTAGGAGACCTGTTAAAATGTATAGAGATGATGAAGTATGATTGAGGTTGATCGGACGGCAGCAGAATTATCAAACCATAATCAGATGGCTATTGTAATTTCGAACTCATGAGTTTATACTTTCTTTATAGTAGTAAAGATATATATATATATATATGTCTATGAATTGCTATGCCTGTAGGGAAGGAATATCACTGCCCCGGGAAAGGGGTAGAGTCGTTATAAATGGGTCAGCTGAATGGTGACCGTTGCTTTATTTGCCGCCGTTTGGTGGGCTGTCCCTATGCAGGTGCTGGAGAGCTGAGCGAGACACATAAGGGCTGAAGTCCTTGTTGTTGTTGCTGCTGCTACAAGCCCTTGAAGGCTATGCTGAAAATGCTGTGTTTTGCTCATGTGTGGCTGGACTAAGCGCCGATGTTTATAATCCACGTTGTAAAAAGTAACTATAAGGTCGTAAGGCCAAACGATGATGTATTTGTTGTACATTCCTCGAGAGTTGATATATAAATTTGGCTTTATATATATAATGAACATTCATGTTTGGAGTTCTGAATTACTGTTAAAATCTTCCGCTAGCATGCTCTGAGTTAGGATGCGATTGTGTCGTGGTATTAACGTGTAACTTCCCCGCTTGTTTGGTGGCATATGGTGTGGGGCTCCGGTCGGACCTTCTATTATATGCTACTTGAACGGAGTGAGACGTTACACTCACGCCAAATGTCGCACCCACGCCGAATGTCGCACCCACGCCAAATGTCGGTCCCACGCCGAATGCCCCGGGGCCGAAGACCTGTGCCTATCACTCGTGTGTGTGTGTGTGTGTGTGTGTGTGTGTGTGTGTGTGTGTGTGTGTGTGTGTGTGTGTGTGTGTGTGTGTGTGTGTGTGTGTGTGTGTGTGTGTGTGTGTGTGTGTGTGTGTGTGTGTGTGTGTGTGTGTGTGTGTGTGTGTGTGTGTGTGTGTGTGTGTGTGTGTGTGTGTGTGTGTGTGTGTGTGTGTGTGTGTGTGTGTGTGTGTGTGTGTGTGTGTGTGTGTGTGTGTGTGTGTGTGTGTGTGTGTGTGTGTGTGTGTGTGTGTGTGTGTGTGTGTGTGTGTGTGTGTGTGTGTGTGTGACTTATGAATTGAATTTTGGATGAAATGAAATATAAAGTAAACATTAACTTATATATTTTGTTCGTGTTATTTGCTTTTGGGCGGGTTCGTCCCATTCTCGCGGGCTCAACCTGCGTTCTGGTGGGTTCCTCCATGTAACACGTGCTTTGCCCTTGCTCGATGCCCTTGACAAGAATGCTTCGCCAATCGTTGCCCCCGAACATAGTAATTATACTATTCCAAGGTAACCAACATGACCACGTGATACAATATTAGCTAAATATAGTTTATATTATTAATATGAGCATCAAGCAAATGATTTGTCAATGCGAAAATGCTCGTTATAGATATGAAAGGTATGCTTGCAAGCGATTCGGTTGTATGTGAAACCGTACCAAATAGCCTCGGTTTTTACACACTCAAAACCGAAATTGAATCCAATCGGTTCAGTTTGGTTCGGTTCGGTTTTTTACCCGTCGGTTCGATTTTCTATATTTGCTTCAAAGTTGTTCTATATTTTTTTATGCACATGAGTTTTATCATTAAATTAGATTTTTAAACTATAAGAATAACATTTAGTTTAACTATTGCACAAAAAAATTAAAACTATTTAAAATGGAGCTTGACATAATTAAAAAATCTATTAAACTAGTAATATGAAACACATCAAAACATTCACTTATAGTCAAAAATGAACACTGAACTAGTGAATCACTGAACCATGAAGCACAGAGCTTTGAAGACTGAACAACTGATAGTAAATGTCATTATTTCAGTTAGTTTTTTTCGATTTGCACCATAACCGAAATAAGATCGGTTTTCAACCACTTAAAACCGAAATCAAATCGAACAGAATCGGTGGGTTCGATTTGAAAATTGGTTTGATCGGATCGATTTAGTACGGTTCGGTTGGTTTTGGTTTGGTATGCACACCCATAATGAAAGGTGAAATAAGGAGCATGAGGTGTCCACACCATTTTTTAATTAGTAATATAGATAGGAAATAGAATTTAGTTAGTTAATTGGATGTAATTTGAAGTTATTATTTCCCTAAACTTTACAAACAACTACAAAAATTTACATACATATTAAATAAATGCTGAATTAAATAAGAAAATCATGAATCTCCTTTCCATCTATAAGCAACAAAAGTAAAATGTATAATTTAAAGCAATGATTTTTATTAGTTAAAATAGAGAAACTAATACTAAACCAAATGAAAAATTTTTTAGGATAGTTTGTATGTATATATAATATATATTAGCTTATTATTTTTGGTTCTTTTCTTTTACCAATTTAATAAATATCCTTGCGGAATTTCTAATTATGTTTTTAGAATTATCCTAAAAGTAACAAATCAAGATTAGCAGAAGTCATATCTACAACTCCTGAAGAAACTAAAAAAAACTAACTTTTAAAACCCTGACATAAATATGTTAATATGAACATATATGCTCCCACAATTCATTAAAATTGGAATAAAATGATTTACACCGGAACTAACACCACCATTTGTAATCATAAGCAAACACATAAAAACAAATCCACAGATACTGTAATATTGCATGTGTTAAAGATAATTTTCGGCTAAGTGTGAAAGAATCTAGCCATCTTTGATCATGTTTTTCAAGCATGTGTTTCATGACAAGTATGAAAAGGATTAGTTGTATTTGACTAGGATATCAACATGTGCTCTTAAAGGAAGCTTATAGGAAATTGTCCAAAGAAAGCTTCATGTTAAATGACATGTGTTTTTTGACTGAGGGAAGCTTCATCCACATGCCATCTATCACACCTACCTATTTGATTTTGACCATATAAATAGGGATGAAGGAGAGGGATAAGACATCCACTTCTCTCCAAACTCAAGCATTGAAAGATTTCTAGAGAGGCCTTTGCGGTAATCGTCTTAGTTTGTGAGAGCATTCAGACGTCGTTGTACGATGTTGACGGGGAGTACTTCGCCTACACGGATTGGATCTGGAGCAGATTTGGGCAAGGATTCGAAGATGCATCTTGGAGAGGATTTGTGTAATCTGTCTCATTCGCCACTATCGGTAACTTGCAATTTTTCTGTTACTATTTATTGTATTGCGTTGTGTGAAGCTGGTAAAGATCCTATAAGGATCAAGGAGAGAAATCCTTGTAATTGTCTATTATTTCATACATTTTAGTGGCGGCTTTCCGGGTTGGACTCTTATCATCCTGAGGTTTTCACCCTATTGGCTTTCCACGTTAAATCTCTATGTCCTTTTTATTATTCTTGTTTTGTGATGTGTTTGTGTATCGGCATACCGCTAAACGGTCATGTTAGTACTTGCTTGAACTAATTTGCAGGTGCTCTGGTCGGTCATGTTGCGAGCATCGTTGATGCAAAGATCCTTTGGAAGACTCTCGATACATTGTATGCCAAGAGTACTGACATCAATAAACTATATCTACTGAAGAAGCTGAGGGAGTTTAGATACAAAGAAGGATCCCCTATCCTAGATCATGTGAACAAGTTCTAGGGTATCATTGACCACCTCACTATAATGAATGTGACCTTCAAGGACAAGGTCAACGTATTATGGCCATTAAAGTATCTTCCACACTCTTGGGAGATTGTAAGAGTTCCTCTGATCAACTACTCTCCTGGCGGCATCATTACTATGGAAATTGCCAAGAGTGGCATCCTGAATGAGGATGTGAGATGAAAGTCTTAAGGACATTCAGGCTCTTCTACACGAGCTGATGTCCTCTATATTGAGCCTAGGGGGAGATGTAGGAGCAAAAATAGAGAAAGGAAGTATGAGAGGAGCCAAAGCAGAGAAAAGTTTAGGTCCCGCTACCAAAATATGGAGTGTCATTACTGCCATAAGAAGGGTCATATTCAGAAGTTTTGTTATACTCTGAAAAATGATTAGAAGAAGAAGGGACAGTCCTCAAATGATAAGACAGATACGGATATGGCTGCCACCGTCTCTACAGAGGAGGAAGATGTTGTCATTGTTGTAGATGACGTCACAGCTGCACTTTCATGTGATGATAGGAACTGGATTATGGACTCAGATGTTTCTGTACATGTCTCCGACAATAGAGAGTTATTTGCCACTTACACGACTCACGACTATGGAGTGCTTAGAATGGGCAACGGTGACACGTCTAAAGTCATTAGGAGGGGAGATATGCACCTGAAAATGAGCACAGGAGGTTTGCTGATTCTGAAGGATGTGGAACATGTACCCGACATTCGTTTCAACCTAGTTACAGTTGAAAAGTTAGGCGATTAAGGACACTTAAGTGTCTTTGGTGGAGATTTTTGGAAGCTTATCAAGGGGTCGTTAGCAGTACCAGAGGATATAGCGATACTGGTCTATAATACATGGAAGGGAGGCCTGAACCTGCACAGACCAACGCTGTCAGAGATGGTGTATCCACATCTCTATGTCATATGAGGTTAAGTCACATTAGCTAGAAGGGACTAAGATGTCTCGCCAAGAAGAAGATTATAACTGATCTATCTATAGATTAGTTAGAGAGATGCGACCAGTGCATGACTGGAAAGCAGAATAGAGTATCTTTTCAGAGCCACACTTCCACCAGGAGATTCGAGCCACTAGAGCTCCTACACACTAATGTTTGTGAACAACTGAAGGTTCAGACAAGAGGAGGAGGGTCTTACTTCGTGATGTTCATTGATGATTATTCAAGAAAACTTTAGGTCTACATTATTAAGTCCAAATATGAGGTCCTCGACACCTTTCAGAGATTCCACGTTGAAGTGAAAAGACAATCCGGGAGGAAACTGAAGTGCATCAAGTCCGACAATGGAGGAGAGTATATTGGTCCCTTTAATGAATATTATAAAGAGCAAGGGATCAGACATAAAAAGACTCCACCCAAAACATTGCAGCTGAATGTCATAGTTGAAAGAATGAATAGTACATTAATGAAGAGGATGAGGTGCTTGCTGTTTGTGTCAAAACTACCTGGCATGTTTTGCGGTGAGGATTTATACATAGCTACACATGTCATCAACCAATCTCCCAGTTATGCATTATAAGAAGATGTTCCTGATAAGATCTGGTACGTTAAGGACCCTTCATATAATCACCTGAGGGTCTTTGGCTTTAGAGCCTTTGTGCACATCCCTCGGGATGAAAGATCGAAGTTGGATTCCAAGAACAGATAATGCATTTTTCTGGGATATGAACGTAGAGGCGAGTTTGGCTATAGGTTCTTTGATCTAGTTGATAAAAACTTGTACACAGTCGTGATGCTATATTTTCTGAGGATCAGACTATTGTTGATCCTAAGAAGACGGGGAAGATCGACTCTCACACTGATAAAGAATCTCCTATGATTGGAAGTTACGATACTGAAGAGGCTGTAGAGCCTGAACTGATATAGGGCACTGAGCCACTTCCAGATCATGAGAACGCTATTGATGACGAGCCTACGAAGGACATCACTGATGATATGCCTATACCAGTAGCTGAGTTCGCTCCATGGAGGTCTAATAGGGTCAGACACCCATCTTTGAGATTCTCCACTATTGAGTATATTTTGTTGACCGATGCGGGGGAGCCCGAGTACTTTGAAGAGGCGATGCAGAGCTCGAAGAAGAAAGAATGAATGGTTGATATGCAGGAGGAGATGTAGTCACTGCATGAGAACCACATTTATGATTTGGTAAAAATGCTAAGGGCAAGAAGGCTCTGAAGAATCAGTGAATTTTTAGAGTAAAATAAGGAGACCCCTCAACATCACTCAGACACAAGGTCAGATTAATGGTGAAGGGTTTCAGTCAAAAACAAGGAGTTGATTTCGATGAGATCTTCTCTCTTGTTGTGTAGATGTCATCTATTCGGGTTGTTCTTAGCCTTGCTGTGAGGCTAGACCTAAAGATCGAACAGTTGAATATCAAGACCGCCTTTCTGCATAGTGATCTTGATGATGAGATTTATATGAAGTAACCAGAAGGTTTTAGGGTGAAAGGGAAGGAAAGCCTAGTATGTCGTCTAAAGAAGAGTTTGTATGGCCTGAAGTAGGCCCCGCGACCGTGATATAATAAGTTCGATGCTTTTATGGGGGAGATCAACTTCAGGAAGATCACCCTTGATCACTGTGTATTTATAAATCAGTATGCTCCAGAGGATTTCATTATCTTACTCCTCTATGTTGACGACATGCTGATAGTTGGGAGGAGTACTGCGCGCATTGTCGAGCTGAAGCGGCAGTTGAGCTCCACGTTTGTGATGAAGGACTTTGGAGCTGTATAGACTATCCTAGGGATTCATATTCAGAGAGATAGAGCCTCCAAGTTACTTTGGTTATCACAAGATAGATGCATCAAGAAGGTACTATAGAGATTCAGTACGGATCAAGTAAAGAAGGTGAGAACGCCGCTTGCAGCTCACTTCAGAATTACTGCTGACCAATGCCAAAACACACCTAAGGAGAAAGAGGAGATGTAGAAGGTCCCTTATGCTTCTGCAGTTGGCAGTATTATGTACGCGGTGGCGTGCACCCGTCCTGATATAGCATATGTGGTTGGTACTGTTAGTAGGTTTCTCTCCAACCCCAGTAGAGAGCATTGGAACGCTGTGAAGTGGATTCTAAGGTATCTACATGGGACATCAGACTTGACATTAAAGTTCGGAGGTAGTAAGTCAGAGCTACTTGGTTACACTGATATTGATATAGCTGGAGATTTGGACCACAGAAGATTGACTTCTGGGTACCTGATCCTGTTTACAGGGGGAGCTGTGTCGTGGCAGTCTAGACTGTAGAAGTGTGTCACACTGTCTACTACGGAGGCAGAGTTTATAGCAGTCACTGAGGTAGGGAAAGAACTTTTTTGGATGAAGCGTTTCATAGAAGAGTTGGGTTTCACTCAGGAGCACTACACACTCATATGTGACAGCTAGAGTGCAATTCATTTAGGGAATAACTTCACCTTCCCCTTGAGGTCCAAGCATATTGACACGCAATATCATTGGTACTCGATGCTCTAGAGTAGAAAAAGCTGGAATTGCAGAAGGTGAACATGAATGATAATGGAGCTGATATGCTTGTGAAAATTGTGTTAAGAGGGAAGTTCGAGCACTGTGTGAGGATCGTCGGCATGCCGTTTCCCTCCACGTAAAGGTAAATGGGGAGAATAAGTTGTTGGGTACAGTTCCCGTCCTTTGTGGAGAAAAATGTTGAGTTCGAGTCTCATTAACTCAAATTTGGTGTTGCTGATCAAATGTGAAAACATGTTGATGGAGGACCTGACAGGAAGACTTTGAGGAAGATTGTTAAAATGACAGATTTTCTTCACTTAGTCGAAAATGGAGAGATTTGTTAAGATAATTACCTCCTAAGTGTGAAAGATGCTATCCATCTTTGACCATGCTTTTCAAGCATGTGTTTCATGACAAGTATGAAAAGGATTAACCGTTTTTGACCTAGATATCAACATGTGTTCTTAAACTAAGCTTCTAGAAAATTGTCCAAATGAAGTTTTATGTCAAATGACATGTGTTTTTTTGACCGAGAGAAGCTTCATGGAAGCTTCATCCACATACCATCTACCACACATACCTCCTTGATTTTGGCTCCATAAATAGGGATGAAGGAGGAAGGGTAAGACATCCACTTCTCTCTAAACTCAAGCATTGAAAGATTTCTACAGAGGCTTTTGCGGCAATTGTCTTAGTTTGGGAGAGCTTTCGGAGGTCGTTGTACGACGTTGACGAGTAATACTTCGCCTACACAGATTGCATCTTGGAGAAGATTTGTGTAATCCGTCTCATCCGCTGCTGTCGGTAACTTGCAGTTTTTTGTTACTATTTATTATATTGTGTGGTGTGAAGCTGGTGAAGATCCTATAAGGATCGAGGAGGGAAAAACTTGTAATTGTATATTGTTTCATACATTTTAATGATAGCTTTTTGGGTAGGACTCTGATTGTCCCGTGGTTTTCACCCTATTGGGTTTCCACGTTAAATCTCTGTGTCACTTTTATTATTCTTGTTCTGTCCTGTGTTTGTGTATCAGCATACCGCTAAGCGGTCCTGTAGGTACTTGCTCGAACTAATTTGCAAGTGCTCTGGTCGGGCTTACGTGCTCTCTAGCCCAACAACATGCAGCTTTACATGCCACAAGATCTTAGTGGGACTTCTCAAGAGGGTCACAAAAGCAAGATTAACTTCAGAGTCCAATGTAGAACCCAAACATCACTTCAAAGTATGATTCGATATTTAAGTTTTCTACATTAGTAACTTTACAATGCTTGATATATTGAGATGCAGTGTCAGGAGTCCATCTGTCTGTCACCCTAGGATCATGAGTCCACCTGCCCAGTGGTCCCATCAGGAGTCCACTGGACAGGGTGGACTCCCGATGGGACCCCTGGACAGGTGGACTCCAAGTTCCAGGATGATAGGCAGGTGGTCTCTTGACCCTGCATCAACTTGTGTCGTGGTAACCAAATAATTCCCCGTAGAATTATAAGTTCAGTTTAGAGCTTAAAGTCCATTTGTTCTCATGATTAGAAGTTAAGTCATAATTAAATCCAATTTGAAATTTTCAACTCTTCACTTAGATTATTTCATTTAACCGGCCATGCCATATCCAAAGTTTGATATATGTTGCCACCGATTTTCACTCTTCGAGATAACTCAACAACCCTAATGATTGAGATAAGCTTCATCGCATGGCTGATTTTTCATACTTTTTTTTCTTCATATTCATTATGTATTCAACTCTCGTTTAAATTTCAATCATTTCTTTCGTCCGGTTCAATGTTCGGATTATTAAACCCTTATTAGTGTCCTCAAAACCATAACATTAAATTAAGTTAAAAAAAGAAAATCTATTTTTAGTAGAAGAGTAATTATGGGTGACAATACATCACTTCTTCCTCCAAACTCTTATTAACAAAGCCCCCG
Source organism: Platanthera guangdongensis (assembly GCA_039583875.1). Taxonomy (NCBI): domain Eukaryota; kingdom Viridiplantae; phylum Streptophyta; class Magnoliopsida; order Asparagales; family Orchidaceae; genus Platanthera; species Platanthera guangdongensis. Next base: position 177,507,748 of record CM077160.1, read on the forward strand.
CCCGTGCCACGTCATTAATTAAGGAAATAAAATAAAGAGCGAACCGTGGCTGTCAATTGAAGTACGCCCCCCCTAAGTGCACTCCCCCGTGCCAAATTTCATCCCGCCACATTTCAAAGTGAGGCGTATAGTCGAGGAAAAACCTGAGTGGTTTTATCATGAATCCCTAAAAAGGAAAAAGCGAGTAGAATCCTCGGAGGATCTTTCCGCATTGATATTACCCGTAATAATTAGCGATCACCCATTTAATCACCGCGATCATGTATCCACGCCGTCCATCAAATACACAACTTTTAATTTAATTAGGCAACATGTGATTAATTTCTAAATATTTCCTCCAAGCTTTTCGCTCCTTTTTTCCCCTCATCCCCTGCTTCGAAAAAGATCCCTCCCCCTTCTCCGTCTTCTCCCGCCCTTAAAGCTGTGCGCCTTCAGTTAACGGCACTGAAATCCACGGCCAGGGCTTCTCTGTTCCCAGGTTTTCTTGTTGCAGGTTTTTCTTGTCTCTCTGCGTCGATCGCCTCGCATGAGTAAATCCGGCGCGAAGATGCCGGACGGCTTGCCCCAGGGCTTCCCGGCCGGCTTGCGCGTGCTCGTCGTTGATGACGATCGTGTGGTTCTCCGGACGCTGGAGGCGATGCTTCTGCAATGCGGATACAAAGGTGTGATTCTCTTTGACCATGAAACTGTCTGTTTTAGAGTTTTTCTTGCTCGAGGAGCTTCATTTTCTGAACTATACTGTAGGTATTTGGTGCTTTTGATTTGTTTTTTTTTCTTCTTACTGCGAGTTTGAGGTTTTTTGCATTGGAATTTTTTTCCTCTGTTCGCTGGCTTTTAGAGGAAAGATGGTATTTAAACGAAGAGGTCGAAGGGAAAAAAAAGTCGTGGGTAAATCACAACCGTTAAAGCATCCCAGCCGTCCAAATTTCAAACTTTTACATTGCCATTGCAGAAAATCATTCGAAAATACTAACAATTTCTTACATTGCCATTGCAGAAAATCATTGGAAAATCACAACAGTTATTTTGCACTGAATTGTTAGTATTATGGTTGGTAGAAGCGTTTAGATTTTCGAATGATTTTATGGCGCTCTGTTTTTGATGCTTATGACAGTTTAATGGTGATTTGAAAATTTTATCAAGGCAACGTTAGGATGGATAGGCATAAAATGAGGGCTTTGTCTAGTAAATAAATGATTTTAGTTGTCTGTTTCTTTTTATGCTAATTTCTCTAGCAGCATTATTCTATTTCATACTGTTAGAATAATAATCAATTATTTTACAGTCACCTTAGCCGATCACGCAATTAAAGCTTTGGAAATATTAAGAGCGAACAAAGATGAATACGATATTGTGATTACTGATGTTAATATGCCGGACATGGATGGTTTCAAGCTTTTGGAGATCATAGGACTCGAAATGGATTTGCCAGTAATTAGTATGTCAACAGTCCTCTAGCCAAAAAAATAAAAACTTGTGCTCTTCATTATTTCTGAACGTGCCTAAATTTGTGCAGTGCTCTCCGTTGATTGTGGCTTCGAGAGTGTGATGAAAGGTTTGGAGCACGGAGCAGTTGGTCATCTTAGTAAACCTACTCGGCTCGAGGAATTAAAGCTTATTTGGATGCACGTAGCTAAGAAATCGCTTTGCGAAAAAAATGATCCCAAACATTCTCGTTGCAGTCTTGATCATGCATCCAAACAAGAAGAAGTTCAAAATTTGCGGCCGAGCAGAAAATCCAAGGATCGCAGAAATGAGAAAGACGAGGAGGAGGACTCTGAATCTGAGGAAGACTTTTCCACTCAAAAGAGAGCAAGAGTGAGCTGGACAAAAGAGCTGCATGCTAAATTTATCGACGCTGTTAAATATTTGGGCATAGACAGTAAGTGTTTGAGCTTGTAATTGATATACTCTTGTTAAGGGCTGTTGGTTTTGTGCAGAATTAATTGGTGCTTGAGAATTAAAATTCGAGGTCCAATTTCAATCATAGGATCCTAATTCCGTTGAAAAACAATAGACTCTTATCTGTTTCAAATGCTTAAACTGTAATTCCTTTTGTTCTCAGGGGCAGTCCCGAAGAAAATACTTGACATAATGCAAATTCCAGGACTTACCAGAGAAAACGTGGCCAGTCATTTGCAGGTCAGTTCACAAAATCGTATGTCTATCTTGTCAATTTGCAGTGTGAATGTCTACTATTGCAATTTGTACTAGTGTGAATAAGTTGGATTTCCTTGTTTTGTGTTTTACAGAAGTACCGAAAAGGCTTGAAAAAGAATGCAATGGGGCTTAGCGAACAGCTTTTCGATGAGGCTGGAACAACCGGGCGTGCAGGTGGAAGTTCTATGTCAATGGCCATGAACAGGCAACTCCCCACTCTATGTTCCTTTGACAGATCCACCGCATACAGAAATATTTCATTGGTCTCTCCTTATCTTCATGCTCATGAATCTCGCCATAGCCCTGCTGTTGGCCCCTCCTCAACATGGTTCCCTCCTCCCTTGAGACCTCAAATTAATCTAAGCCGACAATATACCATGAATTCACATGGAAGCCAGTTGGGAACTCAACAATTGGGGTTTGGAAGAAACCCGCACATGATGAAGATGCCGAATCAACTTCCGGGCTATCAGTCTCACACTCCGAGCACGAGCCGGCTCAATTTTAATGCAAATCCGTGTTCCAGTGATGGAAATACGGGTTCTGACTCTGTTCAACCACAAGGATATATGCTGGACCAGCAAGCTCAAACCAATGGCCTATTGGATAGCAATTGCTCAATTGAGATTGATGCAATACTGGCATGTGAGTATATATATTTGGGAGCTAACATTTACCTTTGAATTTTGGGTTTTTCCCCTTGTGATGCAGTTATGTTTATGATTTCATGTATAATCAAGAGAATTGTAAAATTTAATGGCGCGCGGCTGTGCTTATAAACATGATTTCATGCAGTTGAACGGGAGGAGCAGCTTCAGTTTGCCTGTGTCCCTGTTTTTGATCCAGAAATGGAAGAGCAAATCCCTAGGAATTCACTGGATAGCGTTAATGATCACGGGGGAAACAGGCCCTCTGATGTGACTGAATACACAGATGATCTTCATGTGGCACTCAAGCAGGTAAATATTATTGTTTTCAAGAAATGATCAGGTTTACTTCAACTTTGATGTAGCATTCTTATTTCCCTGTGAAATTACTCAAAACAATGTTGGATTCTGTCTAAATTTTGCACCTCAATCTTGCAAGAATGTTTAGCGGGGATAATGTCGAACCTAATAAGTCGTATGAAAGTTAGTTTTTGAATTTTGCGGAGTTTAAATCTGCTCCGTTTGGCACGGTGGCCGCGTTCGTAAACACGTAGGTTAAACCGTCATTCGTTAAGGATCATCTAACAAACATTATGCTTTGAACATAAAAGTGGATGAAGCTCCTTAGGTGGGCGTTAACGAATGACAATTTAACTCTCATGTTCATGACCGCCGCCACCAGGCTAAACGGAGCCTAAGGCTCCGTTTGGGGGGGGGGACTTATTTTCACCGGTCAAAAGGTTACGACCGCATGTACCGCTTGACCAGTGAAAATAAATCCCCCAAACGGAGCGTAATTAAATCTGCCCCATTATGTCTCAAGTCCGACTTATTGGGGGACAATTGGGAGCTTGTAATTAGAATTGGAGACTTCAACCCTCAATGCCAATTCTGAAACCCAAAGATCTTGCGTTGTTTGGCACGAACGGAATTATGGTAGAAATGTATTATTAAGTGCATTTTTCAAGAAAAATTGCAAATCATTTTCACTGATACAAACTTTGATTCGTACTTTAAACCATAACCTAAAGAACTAATTTTCTAGAACATTCCACTTTTTTAAAATTCCGAGTTATTTTTAGCATTTTTTATCAATTAAATGGAATACCTATGTATTTTTAACCAATTTTGCAATTTGTAATATTTCAGTTCCAACGATAGAATATCTGAAGGCGGCTGTTGAAGGGACTGATAATTACGGAGGCAGATTTTTTTATATTTTCTCCCTCAACATGGAGTTTTTCTACCTATTGAATCTTACATGTGCTTAATTGGTGAGTTTTAGGTCTCCATTTTGACTGCTTATACTTTTGAAATTAACTTTGAATTGATGCTACATTTATAAAATCTTCTAACATAATTCTCTTAACAATATTAATTACAGGTCAACACCGTTCGAATTTTGAGATGAGGTTTTCCATTGGCGCCCAACTGTATAGATTTTTATAACCAATTTTGTATAGATTTATGGGATCGGTTGACCCGCGTCCACAAGCTTAAATTTTCAGGTTGGATTTGTGTTTGCCCAGTGACGCAGCTCCATGAAATTCAGAAAATGAAAAGTCAACTTTAAGGCACAGTGGCGGAGGTTGTGAACACAGTGAGTGGTTACGACCTCACCTATGGAACTCTATTCATTTTTATGTTCAAAATTAGATTTTTTTTCCTGAGTGGTCATCAAACACATTTTGCGACGGCAGAAAAATGTTGCGTCAAACGGTTGATGGTTTGCAGTCAACATGTTCACAACCGCCACCACCATGCCCAACAGACCGGAAGTCTACTCCGCCGCCTTCTATTTAAGTTGTAAAGATATGTTTTTTATTCATTTCCAGATCTAAATGCCTTCTTTTCTTTTCTTTTAGGGGAAAATAATGTTGTTGTATGGCTTTGATTTGGTAGAAACATTTTGGAACACAATAGAATAAGCATACATGAGACATTCCACCTCCGGTTTGTTTTGAGTAATTTTATGTGCAAACCGATTTTGACTACGTGCAAATTATTTTTTCAAAAAAACTGCCAGAACAACTAGGTGCAGACCGGTTTTTACGGGTTCACAAGTATTTCTGATTTTTTAGTTTGGTTTGCACTTAGTCTGGTTTGCACGTAGCCAAACTTGATTTGCACATAACATCACCCTTTATTTTCCGTTTGCTGGTGTCTCCTCTCGTCAATTTCATGAAATGCGCATGAATAGATTGTTGAAATATGAGCTATTTGTTATATGATTCGAACTCTTAAAAGTTGTTTGAGAGGCAACAATAACACTGAAGTCTTTACCTCATGAGATATAATATATAATGTTGGCTGATTCAATTTGAATTTTGCAATTTACACATTGTAAATGGGATGGAACCAGATCGAAATGAGGTCGGTTTTCATACCTCCAAAATCGAAATTGAACTTTGATCCTAAAATTTTGTTTCGTTAGATATCAGTTTCGGTTTTTTATGCACACCAAATTTTGATTTTGTGGATTTAGGAGGATTGTTAAAAAACTAGAAAATATAATTAAAACAATTGTGATGTCGACGTAACCAAGAACAAAAATGATGTAAACGGATAAGCAAGAGTCTGCAAGACTAATAAAATATAGTTATTTATTTATGCAAATAAAAGGTTATAAATCACTAATAAATACTTACCGAAAACGGTGCAAAATTGAAAATCCATAGTAAAGTAAATATTTAAAAGAATCTTTAAATTCAATGATTTTATAATCAAAGTAATTGAATTGTTCTATCATTATTAGCAGAATTTTAAATTAAAAAATAAGAAATATAAATTAAAATTATAAACATTGCATTTTTTAAAAAAAAAAGTGGAGACTGCATCGGCTGAATGTGCCACCCGCCCTACAATTATGCAATGACAGCATGTTGGAATACTTTGGCCATCACACACACGCGCGACTAGAGCTATCACTTAAAATTAAAAATCGTAAACTGAACAGGAATCAAACCTGAACCGCAAAAAATCGAACCAATCCGTTCGCAAATTATTCAGGTTCCTGTTTGAATTTTTGAACCGGGAACAACATTGGTCTGAATGTGGTTCTTTCATTTTATTATCCGGACCGGAACCAGAACCGGAACCGCAACATGCAAGTCTCAAGCGGTTCCAAGATTTTTAGACCGATCCGAACCGGACCGAAGCAGAACCGAACTGCAACCCGTTTATTATTATTATTATTTAATAATATTATTATATTATTATTATTATTATTATTATTTTGTAATATATCTATAATATTTATACTTACTATTATGAATGAAACTGATGCGATTTGAACTCAAACCATAATCGCACTAAAAGACATCGATTTTGGACAGAACAAACCCGCACCACACCAAAATCGTGCGTTGTGATTTGACATTGATGCGGTTTGGAGTCAGTTTTTGCGGTGCAGTTTTGATTGTTATACTATTATATAATGTATTTTCAGTTTTACTAATATATTTTCTAAAATAATTAAAGTAACTTGTACTCGTTGCAGACGATTGAAATGTCAGGCTCTCGCAAAAAAGACGGCGCGACACGTTTTTGCTGATTTTGCGCCGCCAAAAACCGCATTGCAAAATATGTTGTTTTGCAACCAACGAAACAGCTCTACAACCAAATCATTCAGTGTGGTTTAAAATCGGCGTGGTTTAAAATCGATGTGATTTAAAATAGGTTGTTTGATGTAATTTTGTGGTTTTGCGATTTCAGTTTTTAACTTTCAACGCTACTTACTATATTATACAAAAAGTAATCCACTGGGAGTAATGCAAAATTCCTATGTTTGGGTCCCGGGCTCCGAAGTTGCTCTTGGAAAAAATATACAAATTTACATTTCTCCTCCAGTATTTTTATTTTTGACCTCCCTCATTTATTTCGCCAAATTTGATTTTATTTCTATTTGGAACTGATTGGTATCGGACCGAACCGCATGGAACCGGACCGAATCCTTAGTGGTCGGTTTGGTTTTGATTGTTGCTGAACCGTAACCGGAACCGTTGACATGGCGGTTCTAAAAATTATTCTGGAACCGGAATCAAAATCAGAACCGGTCAAACCAAATAAGGTTTTGATTCTAATTTGAAAAACTGTTACCTTAGCGGTTCGATTCATGATTTTAGTAGAACCGGAACCGAACTGAAACCGTGACAGCTCTACACACGACACACACACACATATATATATATATATATTGAAAATGATGAAGTGAAAGTGGGTGATTGGGCAACCTGTCTGCGCGGTCTATGCAGACAAGACTGGCGGTTAGCCAGGGCGGCATAGTTGTTGCAGTCGACTTGTTCCATGGCGGCCTGGGCGGTCTGTTCGCGCGGTCTGTACGGACAGAGGTGGCGACCAGCCAGGCCGGCTTATGCACAGCAAACAGTTTGTTCCCAGAAGGAACCGGGCGGATAGCTTCACTATCCGCGGAGTCCGGCATGATGCGGACTGGGCTGGAGCTCATCAGACCGGCATGGCAGGTGCTTTGGTCTAGCTCTGGTGGCGCGACAGGGGATAGCCGCGGATTTCGCTGGATAGAGCGGACTGGGTTGGAGCTCGGTAGACCGGCGTGTCAGATGCCTTGGTCTAGCTCTAGTGGTGCGGCTGGCGGAAGTCGCAGGGTTTGCCGGTTAGAGCGGGCAGGTGATGGAGTTCGCCGGGATTGGCGGACTGGTGCTTGTGTCCGCCAATAAGTGCGGACTGGCCCCTGTGGCCAGCCAACATGGACTTGGTTCTGAACCAAGTCCATGTTGGCTCAGTCCGGGGAGATCACGCTGTTAAGGACAGACTGCTTCTCAGTCCTCCTAGCTCGACAGCAATTGACTTATGGGTTGCGAGCTTGGGGAATGCAGACTGGAGCTGTGTTCGCAAAGCGTGCAGTCCGCGCACTCCGAGCCCGTAGCCAAGGCACCAAGCTGACTATCACGCAGGTCGCAGCAGACTGGTTGTGTATCCGCGACTTGCGGATACACTTGATGGTTGCTGCGAGATGGGGCGGTTATTCTATCGGCTAGTGCGGTGACCACACTCCTCATCGTGCCTAAAAATAGGACCACTTGTCACATCAATAAAAAGGCAAATGAACAGTAAATGAACTCGCGGATAGTTGCCGCGGACTGGATTTTGTATTCATGCGATTTGAGGAGGTTGACCGGTTTATGCTGTACATGTTGTGAGGATAGCGTTGGAAGCCAGGGACTTGGTTCTGACTGCGGTCAGGGACAGTGCGGACTCTGCGGATAGCAACCAGCGGTTAACAGCAGGTCGCGGGTAGCGGCTAGGCGGTCTCTTTTCTGTAACTATTTTCCCGGTTCAATAAGATGTACGTTTCTGGCGGCCTGTTCAGTTTGGCAGCAGCAGATCGTGCGGTAAGGCGGCTAGGCGGCTAGGCGACCATGCGGTTAGGCGGCTTGCTGATCCGCGAGTAGAGCTTGCATTGGAATAACGGGCAGTCTGCGCGGCTTGGTTGCGGTCTGGCGACTAGGCGGGTTGAGCGGACGTCGTAGTGCAGAAGTAGTTCCGACAGCTGCTCTTGAGTCGGCGCGGTTTGATATTTGTCTTGTATTGTTTCTGCTTCCGTTGGATACATCGACGAATCATGTCTCGCCATGTATGTCTCGCATTGTAAAGAGTATTATAGTACAAGATTTTTGCTCTTCTGTTTTGTATCTGGTTTATTTGGGCTTGGATAGGTTGTGTGTTTCTGCGTCTAGTTTCTCGTCTTCCGTTATATCAAATTTTAACTATATCTATATATCTATATATCTTTTGATCCGGTTGTTTATTTTCAGCATGAAAAAACTCATTAAAAAGGGTTATCAATGATTTATCCATTGGCAAACAGATTTACTCGTTCGGGTTTGTTCAACGATGATGTAGATCATGATGGAGATCGAGATCGTGCTGAGGGTTGTGTGAAGCTTGACGGTGATGCCATCCCGATACCATGCAAAGACTCACGGCGCCGCGACAACAATTTGGATGCACGCCATCGCCGCGTCAACAATTTGGATGCACGTCATCGCCGTTACAACCACCGCCCACGACCGTATTTCGCTAAATAATGCTTAATATGTTTTGGCATATTAAACGGCGCGTTTATTTTAGTTTACTATTGCAGCAGTTTTTCATTATTTAAGCTTTTATCTTAAATAGTTTTATTTCATCTTTGTTTTAAAGGCTAGGATGAAGCCTCTTGTATGTGTTGTTTGGATTGCACAAACTAAGCCTATTTATAGGTCAGCTATAAGAATGAAATGGAGTTGTTGAACACTAAAAAAAAGAGCTGCTTGTGGATCTCTCGGCCAGCCCGACCCCCATCCCACCGCCCAGCATCGCCCTCCTAGGTCGGCCCTCTGCCTCCTTGGTGGCCGCCCCGCAGCGTGGAGAATTCCGCCGGTGAGATTTCAAAGTTGGAGGACGTGCATACTCTCCCCCGGTGTGACTCCGGTGGATCTGTGGCGTGTGACTCGCCGCTGAAATTAACCTTTGGGTTGGGTAACAAATCTCTCTACCTCTCCTTGTGTGTTTCCTCTTCCACGTAACGGTTTGGTGGAAGATTAAGGCATGATTTTCGGATAACTTTGGATTGATCGCTGCACGTTTCAAAACTCTTTTCATGTGATTTTAAGCATTTGTTTTTTTTTATCGATCTGGTGAATCCTACGCCAACGCTGTTTTGGGAGTAGAATTCGACTAAGCTTGATCTTCATATTTCAGTCACGAGATCTCAGTTTGTTTTTGCTTGTGAAAGAAATAATATTTATTATTGTTGGCTAACTCTTTTGTGAAATTATTGTGCGTAATTCGGATAGGTTAGAGCGAGGGTTAGATGGCCTAGATGTACATCAAACGATCAATAAATATATTATAATAAATATTATACAATAAATATGTCACAATAAATATATCTCTATAAATTTGTCGAAATAAATATGGCTCAATAAATATGGATTATGAAATATCTATTAATGAAAATGTCACAAAAAATATGACTCAATAATTTTGTCTCAAAAATATGACTCAGGAAATATAGCTCAATAAATATGACACAATAAATATGATGCAATAAATATAGCCAATTGAAAAGTGCTCGCATAAATGATTCATAGACAAAGAGGTTTACATGTTTGAGCTCGTTTAACTAGGGCTGATATCGAGTCGAGTTCGAGCGATTTTGGCTCGGCTCGAATCGAATTTTCGACTCGAACTCGGCTCGAAATCGACTCGAACGAAATTGCTTTCGAGTTGAGTCGGCTAGACGACTTGAAATGACTCGATTCGGAGTCGGCTCGAAATCGATCGAGTCGGCTCGAAATCGAATGGGAACGGCTCAAAACCGAATCAAATCGGCTCGAAATTGAGCAATTTTTTGTTTTATTCCTAATTTGCTCAAAATTAAATTGGGAAACCTATAAATTTAGCAATTGAAACACTTAAAGTCTAAATTTTTTATTTAGCTTTAAATTTTGTTATTTTTAATCTTAAAATAAGAATATATTAATAAATACATAATTTTTTTATTAATTCGAGTGATTCGAATCATATTTCGAGCGATTCACGGCAGGCTCGAAATCGACTCGAAATCAGATTCGAGTCAAATTGAATCGACTCAAATTGAGTCGAATCAATTTTAACTGATTCCGATTCGGCTTAATTTTCGAAAGATTTTCGAGCGACTTTCGAGTTTCGAATAATATGCTCAGCCCTACGTTTAACGCTATATAAAAATGATATAATAAATATGACACAACTAAATATAACTCAGTAAATATGGCTCAATAAATATGACCAAAGAAATATGACACAATAAAAATTACTCAATAAATATGACTATAACTTTTGTTCTGATGACCGTTTTTAGCCCGAAAAACTCATTTAAAAGAGCTCAAAATGATCTATCTATTGGTGAATAAGATTACCTGTTTGAACTTGTTTGACACTAAATAAATATGGTACAGTAAATGTGCCGTAATAAATATGACGCAATAAATATGACACAGTAAATATGACGTAATAAATATATCTTAATAAATATAACTCAATAAATACGATATAATTAATAAGGGTACATAATAATGGTTTATAAATATGACACAGTAAATATGGAGAAATAAATATGACACAATATATATATATATATATATATATATATAATATATATATATATATATATATATATATATATATATATATATATATATATATATATATATATATCTATATATATATATATATATATATATATATATATATATATATATATACTATTTTAAAAGAAATATGGTGGTCTGCAAAATACCATGAATTAAAAATTCATTTAAACAATTTGGCCGTCGGATCGATCAGATCTGGACTGCAA